>JABMCL010003607.1:692500-775492 GCA_018857735.1 Alviniconcha marisindica | reverse complement strand
GTCAGTGCATGGTTGTGTTTAGACTATTCTCATTGACGAGAGTTCCGCAGCGGTTGGAATGTTTTCGTTGCTCGCCACTTGTCTGCTCTTCCTGCCTTGACAAAAGCAGGGCAAGGCTTCTGACAGAAAGACGCAAACCGCATGCACTGGTTTACATCTTTCCTCCCCAATCTATGGAGGAATGTGCTGGAATGCGAGGCTTGGGGTTTGAATGAGATGGAGACGCTGCCTCGGAATAAATACGATGTGCGTGTGTGTGTGTGTGTGTGTGTGTGTGTGTGTGTGTGTGTGTGTGTGTGTGTGTGTGTGTGTGGTGTGTGTGTGTGTGTGTGTGTGTGTCTGTCTGTCTGTCTGTCTGCATCTGTGTGAACGCGCGTGTGACACATAAAATGTGGCTGAGGAACAAATCAGTTACAATAATAAATGCACTTGTAATGCGCCGAATCCCGGTCTATGACTATACATGTGTGAGGCTCAAAGCGCTAGTTAACAAATAGTTATCAGTTAACCCTTACAGTGCTCCAGCATGTAAAATTTTCGGGCTGAAAGATGCTTGGACTCGCCTGCAAACAGTATGTTTTCCGGTCCTATAGCGCCTCTACTTTCAATGCCATGCGTTTTGCTGAAAATCCTTTCACATGCCAGTGAGAAAAAGAAAAGAAAACGGCTCAAGGGTTTTAAATTTCGCACTTTTATTGATCGTTTTTAAGTGATGTCGTGGCAGTGATTTAAAACCACATTATCTGAGGAACAGGCGCGAAAACCGTGTACTCTAAACACCGTCACAGACTCTACAGCAGAACCTGATGATCTGTTGCACTTAAGTCACCGTTCTAGTTTAATGCTTACGGCTGTTATCAAAGACCTCGTGTTTACCTAACACGTAGAGTCTGTGCCGTACCTGTCGTGCCAGTCAGTGAACCGTTGGTTCCCATGCAGTCACTGAACCGTAAAGTTGGGCCATGGCACGTACCGCGCCACCATGTCATCTGATAATCTGCGTTTTCCTTCGACTTCGTTTTTTGCTGACTGGCTGATATAATGAATGACGCAACACACGGATGACCCTGAGTTGCAAATCGTGACTGAGCTGCCAAGTCGTTGGCCTTTATTGCGCGGGCGCCGCGCGCGCGCGGTTGTGTGTGTGTGTGTGTGTGTGTGTGCTGTGTTCTTGTCGCGCGCGTGTGCGTGCATGCGTGTGTGTGTGTGTGTGTGTGTGGTGTGTGTGTGTGTGTGTGGTGTGTGTCCTTTGGTGTGTGTGCGCGCGGCGCGCGTGTGTGTGGTGTGTGTGTGTGTGTGGTGTGTGGTGTGTGGGTGTGTGTGTGTGTGTGTGTGGTGTGCGTGTGTGTGAGTGTGTGTGTGTGTGTGTGTATGTGTGGTGGGTGAGAGTTGTGCTGCGCTTGACGTTTGTGTGTGTGGTGGTGTGTGTGTGTGTGTGTGTGTGTGTGTGTGTGTGTGTGTGTGTGTGTGTAGGCCAACAACAAGACAAAGTGTTTGAAACGGATTTTATTGACAGTAAAAAATCGGACCCCCCATTTGCGCACCTTTTGGCACTAAGTCCATGTGTTACTGACCAGGCAAACAAAGCTGAATCCAATTTTATTCAAACTATACAGATTAAAAACAACTGCTTTGACTCAATTCATTCATGAAAATCATTGAAATTTTTCATGAGGTGACCCTGTATAGTTGATGGAATGTTCAAATCCAGTTTCAAGAACTAGCTCATTCATGAGACACAAAATCAAATGTTGGTCATCGTGCTGGGCTGATAAGAGCATCCATCCTATCAGTATTACACCCCAAAACAAAAGTTCACAAAGTCATCGTCACATGTGGCCATGACTATCTTCAAAACAAGACTGGCACCTCCTCCTCATTGACGCGGCACACAAGGTGACCAAGGAAAGCCTGAGAAAGCTGGACAACTTCTTCTTTCTTTTTTTTCTTTTTTTTTTTAGCAATGAGCCATATACGATGAGAAATCCCCCCCCCCCCCCCCTTCAACACACACACACACAACTGTCTTTTTCTTTTCTTTGAGTTAGGCAGCCACTGTCACTGAGCAGAAAAACTGCTCGGAGATTTCAGTGCTGCACTTTTGGGGGGTCTGCAGAGTCCTATAAAGTGGTATAATGAAAAGAAAAAAGAAAAGAAAAAAAGAAAGGGAGAAAGGAAAGAACTGATATTATATCATATATGATGATCTGGATTCGTAATCGTCCGTTGCAGAGACCACTACTAGTACTACTCATTTTCACAACTCAAATGATAGGATATAATCTGTGCCTGCATCGTTTCAAATAACTTACCTAATATAATCTGGGTCGACCATATCCGGTAGCTTCTTGATGACCACCTGGTTCATTCCAGCCACCAACTCTGCTTCCACACGTCGGCAGACTTCGGCCCTGTCGGGATAGACGGTAACTTTTTCCACCGGACATTCTGGTGCCAGAAATACGGTTTCGTTCTTCACGGTTTTGTCGTCTTTCGCCTTTGTTTTGGGTGCACCTTTAGACGTCATGGTTGTCATATATACTTCGCTTGGATTCTATTCTGAACGGGGGGCGTGTAAAGTATATATTCACAATCTACGGTTTGAATCTATTGAACTTTTTAAGCACAAACTACAAAATCGTCCAGAGTGCTGACTTCCGCACAGCTTGTGAAACTACTAGGCTCATCATAAAGTCTGTTCAAACACGCGAACTTCCGTGCTGACAAGGGAGTTCACTCGCCATGATAGCTAGGATTATATTATATATAATCAGTAAAAGCCGATACGCTCCACCCCCATTGTGGTCCACGGTAGATACTGCACCCCGTCCCTCAGATACTCTGCAGCTCCTCAGCTTTGCCTTTGAAACAGCGGTTCCAACCGCAGTTCGTCTAATTGACGATGGCCTTTTCAGTGGTGTTCTTTCGTGACAGATCGTCGAGCCGCTTCCAAAGTTTATTTCCCGCCGCTTCATTATCAGTGTTAAAACATGTTACAGAATGCTTGTCAAAGTCCAAGCACTGGTTTACGACATCCTTCCTTCAACCACTGCCGTACTTAGTTACGCCTTAGGGTCCAGAAAACTGTCAGCTAACGAGCAGTTTTTTGTTGGTGGCTCAAAAGTGACAAGTCAAGTTTGTTACACACACTAACTTGACACTGACTAACACTACACACTGACACACTGACACACACAACTGAGAGAGAGAGAGAGAGAGAGAGAGAGAGAGAGAGAGAGAGAGAGAGAGAGAGAGAGAGAGAGAGAGAGAGAGAGAGAGAGTTTTTTTTTAAATCAAGTAAAAAATAAATACAATACTTCAGTCAGTGTGTTTGTGTGTGTGTGTGTGTGTGTCAGTGTGTGTCAGTCTGAGCCGCGGGACGCACCGGCCTGTACACACTCTGAGCGGGACGCACCGGGCTGTGACTGACACACTCTGAGCGGGACGCACCGGCCTGTACACACTGTGAGCGGGACGCACCGGCCTGTACACACTGTGAGCCGGACGCACCGGCCTGTACACACTCTGAGCGGGACGCACCGGCCTGTGACACACTCTGAGCGGGACGCACCGGCCTGTACACACTGTGAGCGGGACGCACCGGCCTGTACACACTGTGAGCGGGACGCACCGGCCTGTACACACTCTGAGCGGGACGCACCGGCCTGTACACACTCTGAGCGGGACGCACCGGCCTGTACACACTTGAGCGGGACGCACCGGCCTGTACACACTCTGAGCGGGACGCACCGGCCTGTACACACTCTGAGCGGGACGCACCGGCCTGTACACACTCTGACGGGACGCACCGGCCTGACACACTCTGAGCGGACGCACCGGCCTGTACACACTTGAGCGGGACGCACCGGCCTGTACACACTCTGACGGGACGCACCGGCCTGTACACACTCTGAGCGGGACGCACCGGCCTGTACACACTCTGAGCGGGCGCACCGGCCTGTACACACTCTGAGCGGGACGCACCGGCCTGTACACACTCTGAGCGGGACGGCACCGGCTGACACACTCTGAGCGGGACGACCGGCTGTACAGCCGCTGAGCGGGATGCACCGCTTACACACTCTGACGGGACGCACCGGCCTGTACGACACTCTGAGCGGGACGCACCGGCCTGTACACACTGTGAGCGGGACGCACCGGCCTGTACACACTCTGAGCGGGACGCACCGGCCTGTACACACTCTGAGCGGGACGCACCGGCCTGTACACACTCTGAGCGGGACGCACCGGCCTGTACACACTTGAGCGGGACGCACCGGCCTGTACACACTCTGAGCGGGACGCACCGGCCTGTACACACTCTGAGCGGGACGCACCGGCCTGTACACACTCTGAGCGGGACGCACCGGCCTGTACACACTCTGAGCGGGACGCACCGGCCTGTACCGCACACTCTGAGCGGGACGCACCGGCCTGTGACACACTCGGAGCGGGACGCGGCACCGCCGGGCTGTGACACACTCTGAGCGGGACGTACCGGCCTGTACAGGCTCCGGCTGAGCGGGATGCACCGGCCTGTACACACTCTCAGCGGGCCGCACCGGCCTGTACACATTCTCTCAGCGGGCCGCACCGGCCTGTACATGCTGACAGTGACACTCTGAGCGGGCCTGCACCGGCCTGTACACACCTGGCTCAGATTCGCGGCCGCACCGGCCTGTGACACACTCTCAGCGGGCCGCACCGGCCTGTACACAGATTCTGAGCGGGACGCACCGGCCTGTGACACACTCTCAGCGGGACGCACCGGCCTGTCACAGTACACACTCTCAGCGGGCCGCACACTCAGTGATACGACTGATGCACATTGTCAGTTCCGCACAACTAAAACTATGACGTGACACAGACTGCTTATGAACAAGGGAATTTTTATTTTACTAGTCATTATTTTCCGCAATAATTTTTTTGTTTAATCAGCTCAGTGACTACTTTTACCCACACCACCTGGCTCTATGATTTTCCGAGCCGCGTTGCCGGTTGTTGGCAGTTGCTGTCAGTTTTTTGCCAATGGTTTCGGTTTTGGTTTTGGTTTTGTTACTGAAATGGCCAATTATAGTAATTTATTTTATAGCGCGGTGTTTCAGTCACCGACTGACATGGGTGAGCACACCGTGCTTTGACAAGACAAAACAACAACAACAACAACAACAACAACAAACAACTATGCATAAAACCTTTTAGTCAGTATTCACTCGCACACCACACCCGGCGTTGCCTGACTTCACACACACAGTGACACACACACTGACACACACACCACACACACACACACACACACACACACACACACACACACACACACACACACACACACACACACACACACACACACACACACACACACACACACACACACACACACACACACACACACACACACACACACACACACACACACACACACACACACACACACACACACACACACACTGACACACACACTCACAGACACACACACACACACACACCACACACACACACACAACACACACCACACCACACCACACACACACACACACAACAACACACACACACACACACACACACACACACACACACACACACACACTATTTCCTCACACTGACACAACTTGAAATGGTATGAGTTTTCATATGGCACATTCTGGTTAGCTTCAGTTTGTAAACAAAAATTCCACCAAGCTATGCCGATCCACTGTGTGTTTTCTTGGTTATTTCGATAACTAACCCTGAATTCGTGTTGACACCCGCTGTGCGGATGCTCCATCACTGCCAAATATGTCTTCAACCGAAGTGGACTTTCTCAGGGATCAAGGTGAGAGCGAGTCGGAACACTTTGCCAGAGGCCAATAATAGAAAATGCCAGTTGAAACTTGTGAAGTCAGTGGCCCGCCACCCAGCTGAAGTTTGAGAGCATGCCACTTTGTGGATGAATTGAACCTATGCTTATGTCATAATGTACTTGTTTAGAACTATAAGGTATGACAGTAACACCGCACATCTAGTTGTTCCTTTTTGTCATTTCTGAGATCTGGAGAAATACTCTGAATTGCAAAGGAGCAGAGGACACAATAGGTCAAAGGGACGTAACTGCATTGTTCACGCTTTACGCCTGCGAAGCTGTTAAATAGCAATTTACAACTTATTCTTTCAGTTTCAGTGCATTCACAAACTGAACCATATCTATATATTATACGTTTGCACTTAATTATTTAACATCAAAATCCGAGTCCCATTCCCAACTTGCACATATTAGAAGTTAATACTATAAATTGCTGTAATAGAACTTTCATATTAGTAATAACGTTGTTGTCTGTACAGCTTTACACTTGACTATCCTTATAACTTTTATTGAACTTGCCAGAACATCATTTACCCTACAGCCCATCTGTAATAGTCCATATGGTCTCTGTGGATGTAAAGCAACATTGTCTTTGAACTTACACTAAGTACTGACAGATTGTTTTATTTTTTATTAATTTAAAAAACAACTTTGTTGTCCACAAACATTGACTGACCTACTGCAACTTACCTAAATTCTGTTGTGTACAATAATGTAATATGACTTTTTTGTCCTAATTTTAAGACCACTGAAAACAGCACCTTTTCTTAATTTTGGCTGTTTATGGTGATCAGTCACAAAACAGGACACAGAATGTACTTTGTTTCTGTACTGTTTATTTAAAAAAAAGAAAAAGAAAAAAAGTCTGCCTAGAGAGAGCTCTTTCAAACATGGTAAGATTCACTTCAGACCTTAGTTTTTTATTAATTAGAATGGGCTGCATAATCATTAATATTGACAACATTTGTTTGTTTCAGTGGAAAGACTCAATGCTTTACTTGCAAAATACCAGGAACAATACTCACTACCAATACAAGAGGTAACTGAAACTGACAAATGTCAGATTTTTTTGATTTTTTTTACAGATTGTTTTCTTTCTTTGTTTCTTGTTTTACTTTAATTTGTTCCATTATATGATTATGAATATATATGCAAAAGACTCAACCTATATATATATAGTATATAATATAAAATAGGGACTGGAGTTGGCAGCAGAACTTGGAAGTTAGGTAAGTTGCATGGTTATGGTATGATCATACTGACTGAATATTACAAATGATGTGTAACTGGGTTGATTACTCAGGGAATAGTGATGTACTGGGAATTTGCATAACTTGAAAGTCAGCTGAAGTTGCTTGGTTGTTATCAATATCATAATACTATTAATAGGATCATACTGAAGGATGATACTGAATATTGTACAGCAACAACAATTGTTTGGTATGAATCTTTTCTGTGACTTAGTTCTGGTAGTAATTTAAATTTACTCAATTATGAGAGGTGCAAATTGCGATATTCATTTATTATAATGTGATCGTTTCAGTGTGCTGTTTATCTTTTCAGGGAAGGTTGCTACGTGTATGTCAGTCTCCTTATTTTTGCTAACTCTAATCTGAAGTGTGTATGTTAAAATTGCTAGTTTTGTTACATGAACATGTGAAGTATTTGTGGAATGACTTCAATTTCATAATGAATAGATGGTTTGATGTGAATAATCCTTTGTGACAGTTTGCAATATTATTCTCAGTGTGGGTAGTCTCTCCCAGTATGGATGCCCTGTCCCAGCGTGGATAATCCTTTCTTGGTGTTACTGTTGTAGACATGTATACATGCATGTCACACTCTCAGTGTCTCACTTGTCTCAGTGTGGATACTCTGTCCCAGTGTGGATAATCTTCCTTCTTGGTGTTACTATTCTGTACATTATAAATACATATTGTACAGCTCAGTGTGGATACTCTATTCCAGTGTGGATACTCTGTCCCAGTGTGGATAATCCTTTCTTGGTTTACTATTTTATTTCTACATACATGACTCATGTCTCTGTGTGGATACTCTGTCCCAGCGTGGATAAGTCCTCTTTCTTGGTGTTACTATTCTATACATCATTACATGTATGTGTATACATGTCTCAGGGTGCATACTCAGTCCCAGCATGGATAATTCTCTTTCTTGATGTTATTATTCTGTAGATCCAACATGTCTCACTCTCAGTGTGTCTTACTCTTAGTGTTGATGCTTCTGTGTCCCACTGTTGACCATTACACTTCTGTCCCACTCCCAGTGTTGATACTGCATTGGGGCTGTATAGCATTACACTGTTACACTTCCCATGATTTGTGGTTTTCCATAAAGTTCAGATTTGATTGAGAGAAAAACATTGAATATATATTTAAATCTGTTGCTTGGACAGTGGGAGAAGTTTATTGTCACAGAGCTCAGCAGGCAGATGATGCAAGGGAACCAGCTGCAAATAGAAAACCTGTGTACATACATATATATATATATATTTATGTGATAAACATGTGTGGTGCTTAGCTGCAAACAGAAAACCTCTGTGTATATATATATATATATATATATATATATATATATATATATATATATATATATATATATATATATATATATTATTTGTATAATGTGGTGAGCACTCAGCTGCAAAAAGAAAAACTGTGTACACATACACATATCACATCAAACTGCTGCCATTTCAGTGCATGTGTGTGTGTGTGTGTGCATATGTGTGTGATGAAATGAGTGTATCCTTATATCTTTGTAAGTGCTCTGGGGCTGCAATTATGAATTGAGCCTAAAGCTACAGGCCGGCCTAAATCTCAAGGCTATACACACACACACACACACACACACACACACACACACACACACACACACACACACACACACAATATGTGTGTGTGTGTGTGTGTGTGTGTGTGTGTGTGTGTGTGTGTGTGTGTGTGTGTGTAGTCCTGTGTGTATGTGTGTGTGTGTGTGTGTGTGTGTGTTTCATTATATGCTCTGTATTCATGAATAAATGTCTGTGTCTAGTTTTCTGTTGATTTTTGTGTATTTATGCTTTGAATGCTTTTCTTTTATTAAGTTGTAAAGGGCTTTGGCCTTCTGCCCACTAAAGTGATTTAAAAGGGACTCACTGTTGATACTCACTCAAGTCACTGTCAAACCTTTTGCCCACTAAAGTGATTTAAAAGTGACCCACAGATACTCACTGTCACTGTCAGATGTGTGGTTCATCGACTCAGTGCCAGTGACAATGATAAATAATAACTGATTGATGTATAATTTATGAAATGCAACATCTTGTCTGTAGAGACTATTCTAGACTTGTGCATACATGTATGTATGCCCACACATGCACGCACACATGTATGCATCCATGCACGCACGCACGCACGCACGCACGCACGCACTCACGCATACACACACACACACAAGCACACCTGCACACACACACACACACACACACACACACACCACACACACACACACACACACACACAAGCATACTGACTATGCAAAGCTTAATTTACGCACAGTAATACTTGTGATAATACTTCTCTGGCCTCATCCTGCCCCAGTGTGGACACTCAGTCCCTGCAGTGTGCATTGCCATTTCTGGTCCATAACATGTGGTGTGACTTTGGTTGCCCTTCCTGGTCCATAACATGTGGTGTGACTTTGGTTGCAGGAGGAGGTGGACCGGGCCCAGAGACCATGGATGACCAACAGAGAGTGAGCATTTTGTCTGACATACTATACATACATGTGTTGTTTGAGTTTTGACTTGGTGGTATTAACGTACTGATGACAGTTTGAGACAGAAAATTGAGACAGAAAATTGAGACAAAATTGAAGCTAAGGTGACTGCAGTACAGTGTAACACCTGCATTACCTGTGTATGTATGCAACACCATATGTATGCAACACCGTATTTAATGTACAGGGTCAGGGGTGTGCGTGTGTGTGTGCGCGCGCGCATCCGTGCATTTGTGTGTGTGTGCATGCATGCGTGTATATATGTGTGTGTGTTAGAGGATGGAGGGGGGGGGGGGGCTGTGGGACAAAGAGAAGGACTCATGGAGAGAAGTGTTTGGAATGGGAGAGGGAGGGGGAGAGCTAAAGTGTGAGGGAGGGAGGAGTGGGGAACTGCTGTAGACTTGCTAATGGACAAACACCTTTGTTTTTGCCCAGACTGGTGTCCCCCCTCATGCAGGAGTACGATGTCATCCTGCACCAGCTGCAGAGGGAGGCTGACGACTACAAGGTCAGCACACAGACACAGCTAGTGAAACAGAACAGCGGAATATTGCAGTCAACACAAACACTGACAACATAACATACACACAAGGGTGCTTGGTCTCTTCTATCATTCTCGGAGAGAAATGGTTGCTGCTTCAGTGGTTGCCTGATCAATAATGTTTGGTCATTTGATGTTTCATTCTGTATTTTGTTTGTCAGCTTTAAAAATAAGTAAATGTGTGTGTGCATGTGTCACTGTGTGTGTGTGTGTGTGTCTGTGTGTGTTGGATAATCATGAGGATGTGGTATTATAAGCTGGAACTGAAGTAATTACTAACACTAGTAACAGAAGTATAATATATGATGTAATACATACCCACACAGTGACTTGACTAACATGGTTATTCTATACACACAGTCATAGTGAAGTGAGTACTTGATGAAGTGACTAATGTAAGTTAGGATGCATGTCATGTACACAGAGAAGTGATCCACATCATTCTGCATCCCAGGCCAAAAGATACCTCTAGACACAGTGGTACCAAAAACAAATATGCAGTTTGTGTTTGACATTTTCAGAACCAGGTCCTGGACTTCCGACAACAGCTGGAAGATCTAATGTCTGAAAATGAGAGGTATGAGTTGAGTTAAACTATGAGCCCACCAGAGCAGACACAAACAATATTGCACTTGTTGGCAGATGCTGTCCTGCTGTGTGTGTGTGTGTGTTTTGTTATCGTCTGTCTCTCTCTCTGTCTCACTGTCTGTTTCTCCATCTCTGTCTCTCTGTCTCTCTTTCTCATGTCTGTATCTGTCTGTCTACCTGTCTGTCTGTCTGTTTGTCTCTCTTCCCCCTGCTCTCTCTCTCTCTCATCATTCATTCACATATGAATGACAAATTTAGATTTTCATGCTATGTCATGCTGTTTGATGACTTGTTCACAGTGAACCTGGTGTTGGGAATGCAGATAAGGAAAAAGAGACAATCTGTGTCTGTACACAGCCTGTGGCTGACTTGCAGCTCACAGTGCACTTGTTTCTGTACTGCCTATGCAGTGGTGTAGCCTCCTTTTGGCTAAATGTGCTTCATTGTTGTGATACAAACTGCAGACAATTGGAGTTCAGGATGTTCTTTTACTTTGGCCAGCCACCATCAGCAAGATGAAGGTTCTGCTGCAATTTGTTCATTGTTCAAAGAGAACTGCTAGAGTGATCTATGTCAAAAGTATTGTGAGGTATGGATTCAGCTTGATGGAAACAGTTACAAATTTGGAGAACAACATGAATTATTGTGCTTGACTCAAGATGAAGATTTCTGAAACAGTGTGTGTGTGTGTGTGTGTGTGTGTGTGTGTGTGTGTGTGTGTGTGTGTGTGTTGTGTGTGTGTGGATGTGGATGTGGGTGTGTGCAGACTGCGACAAGACCTAAAGGATGTGGTGAGCCAGCATCTGGAGGGAGGAGGTTCGATTCCTGGCACATCGGCTAACATCCCCTCAACCTCAGGTGCGCCATCTGTAGCCAACCTGCAGCATCAGCTACGACTGGCATTGCAGGTGAGAATTGAGAAATCTCTTGTACATGTGAGCCCATTGTCAACCTTCAGCTCTTTGGTAAAACCAAAGCATTGCACACAAAAAAGGCATGGGGGGTTGGGGGGGGGGTGTGGTTGGGGGGGGGGGGTAGGTCACATAAACAGTCTCAACTGTACAACAAAAACAAGAAGGCCGCTAACTGCAATTAATGGGCTGTTTCTTGATATTGAATGCCCAGTCACCTGTGACGGTCATGCCCGGGTGCAACACTAATCACCAAACACAAGTGAATTCAGTCCCATCCAGAGTTCCTGTCACTTTTTGTTGCAAGAGGAGTGGGACAAAATAAGGTTGAATGAGCCAGGAATGCAGAATTTAGAAAGGCCAGTTCTTGGCAGTAGGTGAAGCATGTGAAGCTGTATGCATTCTGACCTACTTGAGGCTTTGAAGACTCATTCAGTGTTCCTGTCACTTTTTCTTGGAAGAGGAGTGGGACACAGTGAAGCTGAAGGGACTGGGAAACAGGTGTAGTCTGACCACTCAAGGGTCTAATTAAATAAAAAACCTTTGATAACTCAAGGTTCTCGGAATGAAGCTTAATTTCATTATTTTTGGTACCCTCCAACATGCAGCTTTCTTTTTCAGTACCTGGAATAGTGTTGGGGGGTCACTTTGTTGAGTTTTTGCCCACAAGACATGTCACCCACCCCATGAGAGCAAGCATGTTGTTTTTCACAGTGCAGAAACGTGTTTCTCTGTCACTACATCTGAGGGAAACCTGACTGCATGTGGAGAGCCTCTGTAGTGGCAGTTTTTATGCCTGAGTTGTAATGACAAGTTAGATGGTGTAGGTGTCTTCAACTGGATGTCCAGTTGTGTTGATGATTGCATGGTACTGTGGTTACTGGCTAGTTAGAGGGTGTAGTGTAGTTAATGACAGGGTGTTGCCTTTCTGACATTGTCAGGGGACCAGCATGGTAAAGTCTGCTGGCACCAAGACAACAGTGGCATAGTGTGTGTGGTGTAAATCACTTTTGTGCTGCAACCCAACTAGTGTTTGTATGGGCCACCAAAAGTGGCAAAAGGTACATAGTGTGGAACACAGTGTTGCTTTTTAGTTCAGGTTTATACCGCATAATGTATATAAAATAGATGTGTGCACAGTTTGCCCTGAGGTGACCATGTGTGGTTGACAGGACTGAAACATCTGGTTGCTAACTACCAACTAACCTGTGGGCTGTAAGTGTCTTAGAATAGGCTCTTAAAGAAACAAACCCATGGTTTACAGAGGACTAAAACTGGACTGTAACCAAGGGTATACAAAACCCATGAGAGGCGGTTTTTTTTAGTTCTTGTTCTAGCTAGTAGTTCCCACCCCCACCACCACCACCACCTTACACTGCTGGGTTGTGCGGGAGAGGTAGAAGTGACTATCGCTTTTGGGTTGTGGGGAAGACAGGACAAAGAGACAGAAGTGATGGACACTGCTGGATCATGGAGAAGACAGGACGAACAGAAGTGATGGACACTGCTGGATCATGTAGAAAACAGGACAGAGAGACAGGATGAACAGAAGTGATGGACACTGCTGGATCATGTAGAAGACAGGACAGAGAGACAGGACGAACAGAAGTGATGGACACTGCTGGATCATGTAGAAGACAGGACAGAGAGACAGGACGAACAGAAGTGATGGACACTGCTGGATCATGTAGAAGACAGGACAGAGAGACAGGACGAACAGACAGAAGTGATGGACACTGCTGGATCATGTAGAAGACAGGACAGAGAGACAGAAGTGATGGACACTGCTGGATCATGTAGAAGACAGGACAGAGAGACAGAAGTGATGGACACTGCTGGATCATGTAGAAGACAGGACAGAGAGACAGAAGTGATGGACACTGCTGGATCATGGAGAAAACAGGACGAACAGACAGAAGTGATGGACACTGCTGGATCATGTAGGACAGCACAAAGAGACAGAAGTGATGGACACTGCTGGATCATGGGGAAGACAGGACGAACACACAGAAGTGATGGACACTGCTGGATCATGGGAAAGACAGGACAAAGAGGCATAAGTGATGGACACTGCTGGATCATGTAGAAGACAGGACAAAGAGACAGAAGTGATGGACACTGCTGGATCATGTAGAAGACAGGACAAAGAGACAGAAGTGATGGACATACACTGCTGGATCATGGAGAAAACAGGACAAAGAGACAGAAGTGATGGACATACACTGCTGGATCATGGAGAAAACAGGACAAAGAGACAGAAGTGATGGACGCTGCTGGATCATGGGGAAGACAGGACAAAGAGACAGAAGTGATGGACGCTGCTGGATCATGGGGAAGACAGGACAAAGAGACAGAAGTGATGGACGCTGCTGGATCATGGGGGAAACAGGACAAAGAGACAGAAGTGATGGACGCTGCTGGATCATGGGGAAGACAGGAGCAAGAGTCAGGCATGGACTGGAAAGGGGTTATAATTATGTTCAGTTTACTGTTTGGATGTCTTGGCCAGCTTAATGTCGTGATATGTATGTATCATGTTGATCTTGCTAGGAGAAAGAAGCATGTCAGGAGAGGTGGCGGGAAGCAACACAGGAACTGGACAGAGTAGAAGCAGAAATGCAGGTCAGGACTCCTTTTTTCTCTTTCAGCTTTTGTGTTGTTGTGTATGTGTGTGTGTGTGTACTTGCGTGAAAATGAGAGCGTGTATAATTGATTCTCTGCCCAGGCACTGCCTGTGGCAACAACTGCACTGTTTCTTTTGTTTGTTGCTTAGCATATAATATTAGTTCTTGCATGTGATCTTTGAAAATGTTTATTTTGCCTATGTAAATACCAATTTAAATGACCTTGACCTCATGAGCTCCATTATGTTGTATACATCAGGAAGCCCCATTGTCTTCTGTGTACATAATATAGATCAAAGAAATCCCCTGTGTTGTATACAGATCAGTAAGATGTGTTGAGTTTTGCATAGATCAGTGAGATCCAGGGACACTTTGTTGATAACTGGGTGATACCCATGGTTTTCCAGGCCCTGAAGGACAGTCACCAGTGGAGATCTGTAGAGAAACAAGCCCAGGGTGTGAGTATCAGGCAAAGTTATTTTGTTAAAGGGGACCCCAAGCGGAGGCACAGGTTTGCCTGAAAAGTTTAGGACAGAACCCAGCGCTGACTGCATGGGCTTTGCATTTTCAGCTTGTGCAAACTGTGCTAAAAAGGTGTGTGCGTTGACAAGTCCTTGTGCAAAACCTGTGCATGTCCTGAAGTACAAATGTTCAAACACAGCAGCAGAGAAGGTGTTTACTGCAGGACATTTGCAGCAAGAGTGTTTCAGCTTCCCAGTACAGTCACTGCTTGTGTATATGCATGCAAAGAGATCCTTTAGTCCATGTCAGAGTTCGATGGATTACAGAAACACTAAAAAGTAAAGTAATCCATCATGCACTTAAAGATTAGATGAACGTATACAGTGGCTTTGAATAACACTGCAAACTGGTGTATGGTGTACACAGAAAATGCACTGAAATGGCAGCAGTTTGATGTGATACTGTTTGGGATGACATCCAAAAACAAGATGCGTAAAACTGCAGTCACTCATTCATAGTTTCTTGTGACTAGAGTACAATGAGTCTGCTCAGAAGCAGAGAAGAATGATCAGTCAATCGAGCACTATGGTAGTGAAGGGGTTAATGAATGCTGAGGGGTTAACCAATGTGTAAAGAATGTTGCTTTGCTTTGAAATAACATGTTCTGCTGTCGTTGTCAGTTATATATATGCATTTTCTTTTCCTACCATGTGCTTGACTGTCAAAAAAAAAAAAAAAAGCTTGAACATGGCTGGATGATTTTGGCAGGACAGCGTAATTATTCCTTTTTCTTTCTTTTTCATTTTCAGATCCAAGATCAGTATGCTCACAGTGTAACAATACTCAACACAGAACTTGAAACCTTGCAGTCAGATCTGAGGTGAGGCTGTATGTTTAATGTTGTGTCGTTGCATGTATACAATGGAACCCCTGCTTGAAAAACAGCAGCAACAAAAATTTCCTTACAAAAACCTTCCGTTTGAAGACCACTTTTTCTGAAACCTGTCCCTTTGTATTTCTGTGCCTGTTGAAAAAACAGCACTATCTGAAGACCCTGCTTGATTCTTTAGCTGATCTTGGAATTAAGGTTCCACTGGGCTTCTTCATGCTCAGACCAAAGGTGAGTTCTGGTTCAGGAAAAATGGTATAGCTTGCTTTAAGACATGAAAGTTTCTCCTTTTCAATTTCATTAGCACACAAGTGTAAGACAAAGAGACATGTAAAACTACTTGGGTTGTTCTTGTTGCACGCATGCACACACACGCACACACACGCATGCACACACACACACACACACACACACACACACGCATTCACACTCAGTCACACACATCATGCATACATGCATGC
Organism: Alviniconcha marisindica; assembly: GCA_018857735.1. NCBI lineage: Eukaryota > Metazoa > Mollusca > Gastropoda > Provannidae > Alviniconcha > Alviniconcha marisindica. Next base: position 759,397 of record JABMCL010003607.1, on the reverse strand, counting down.
ACACATGCATAAGGTCATTGCAGAGATCACACATGCACACACACACATGCATGCATGCGTGCACACGCACACATGCATGTGTGCGCACACACACACACACACACCCCCGCCCCCCCTCAAAGAAAAAAACATTCAACGAAAGGAGAACAATTGCAGTCAATTTTTCAGCCAGCAGTCCAAACAAAGAGAACAAAAGGCCCAGAAAACAAACCAACAAGCGCCACAAAACAAGGCCAAAGAAATCTAAGTGAAGCAGAGCAGCATGTGTTTTTTTGCATGCTGATGTGTGCTTTGACTGTGGGCAGACAAGTGCGACAAGAGCTAGCCGAGTCCCAGAGACAGATACTGGAACTGAAGAAGACAAACTACACTCTGCATCAGCAGTTGTCCATGAGGGTAGGTGATTCCTGGAGCCTTTCAGTGGTTCAGGTATGTAATGCTGGAACTGAAGAAGGCAAACTACATCCTGCTGTTAACAGCAGTTGTCCATGTGGGTAGGTGACTCCTGGAACCTTTCAGTGGTACAGTTATGTAATAGGTGGAACTGAAGAAGGCAAACTACATCCTGCTGTTAACAGCAGTTGTCCATGAGTGTAGGTGACTCCTGGAACCTTTCAGTGGTACAGTTATGTAATAGGTGGAACTGAAGAAGGCAAACTACATCCTGCTGTTAACAGCAGTTGTCCATGAGTGTAGGTGACTCCTGGAACCTTTCAGTGGTACAGTGCAAACTACATCCTGCTGTTAACAGCAGTTGTCCATGAGTGTAGGTGACTCCTGGAACCTTTCAGTGGTACAGTTATGTAATAGGTGGAACTGAAGAAGGCAGACTACATCCTGCTGTTAACAGCAGTTGTCCATGAGTGTAGGTGACTCCTGGAACCTTTCAGTGGTACAGTTATGTAATAGGTGGAACTGAAGAAGGCAAACTACATCCTGCTGTTAACAGCAGTTGTCCATGAGTGTAGGTGACTCCTGGAACCTTTCACTGGTACAATTATGTCATGCTGAAACTGAGGAGGTAAGTAGGTAAGTTGCTTGGTGTTTTACGCCCAATCAACCATTATGGTTATATCAGGGCGATTGGAGCTGAAGAAGGCAAACTAACACTGCTGTTAACAGCAGTTGTCCATGAAGGTACGTGGCTCCTGGAAACCATTCAGTGGTACAGTTATATAATGCTGGAACTGAAGAAGGCAAACTAACACTGCTGTTAACAGCAGTTGTCCATGAGGGTAGGTGGCTTCTGGAACCATTCACAGGTACAGTTATATTATGCTGGAACTGAAGAAGACAAACTACAGTCTGCAACAGCAGTTGTCCATGACGGTAAGTGATACCTGGGAAGAGAGTCAAGATTGAAGTCTTGGGGGCGATTGTTCCAGATGTGAGGACCGGGGTGTGAGAGAGAGTGAAAGCCATGAGTTTTGCGGTGGAAGCTTTGTTCTTTGAGCATGCATGTGTTGGATGAAGAGCGGAGAGAGTGGGAAGGGCTGCACAGGTGCAAGTAGCTCAGAAAGGTAGGAGGGGGCAGAACCAACGACTGTGTTGTAACACATACTGCCACATGTGTAGGGAACAGACGACATAAGGAGTTGAGGGCATTCTGCTCCTTTGCTTGGAAGAGTGGCTGTAACCACCAACATTACTTGGGTTAAATAATAATGCATGTGTAAAAGTGCTGAGAGTGTCAAGGTGCGCACCATCTCCATAGTTTTGCTTGATTGCCGTCCTGTTGGGTCTGGTGGCAGGATGAGGAGAGAGCCGAGACCATCTTCAAGGAGGGCATCGCTGACAGCAGGATGGCCGAGATACAGCGCATCATGGAAGACCTCCGGCAGAGGTAACGCTTCAGCCAAGCTCTATAACTGCTTTAGTGGACTTTCTGAATGTGTAAGACTAAGAGACTGAGGGTGGGGGTAGCAGAAGTGTGTAGGTATTGTGAGTGTTGGCCGAGGAGCTTGGAGGTGGTGGTGATGGTGGAGGGGTGAGGGGGGATGAAGAGAGTTTGAGTTTAGTTGGCTAAATCCAAGGGACAGTGAATTGAGGAGAGATGGGGAATGAATAAGGGACTGAGGGGTGATTGCACTATGAAAGGAATTGAGATAGTGGGTGAGGGGTTTTAGGTTTGTGAGAAAGTTTGTGTGGGAAGGTGGGGGGGGGGGGGTCTGACAGGACAGGAGATGGAGAGTTAGAGGCAGGCAGGTGCCGAATGTGGGTCTCAACAGACAAGAGGCTGAAAGGCATGCGGCTTAGTAATGAGTCTAAAAATGAGAACACTTGTGAAACATTAATTATATAATTAAACAAGGCTTATGTTAGGAAGGTGAAGTTAAATTAGAATTATTTTGAGCCTATGGCAGTTACAAAATTAGTGCACCAAAGCAAGTGCCTTCGCTGGTTATTAAAAAGGCATAAAAAGACTGCGCTTACCTTGTAATTGTTGATGTCTCCTAAACAATGACAGGAACACTGAAGAAATGCTTTTAATTTTCCGGACAACACTCTCCACACTTCCACTTCCTCACAGCCGCTGGCACGAACTGAGTACTTCCCGCACACATGCATACATCCCCTGTGATTTGATGACTAAGCCAGTAGGCGAGAAGTAATTATGACTACTGTACTAATCATTGTTTAATCAGACATCTTCTGAGGGTCGCCCTCAGGTAAGATTTCAAAATAAGGCATGTCTAAAGAAAGAGCAGTAGAGCGGAGCTTATCCTAAAACATAGAGATGAATGTCAGGGAAGTAAGCAGCTATTGATGTCAGTAGTGTCACTTAAAACACATAACAGTTGTGTAACATGACAGAATGATGCCATATTGAAAATGATGTTACTCTGTATAATCATCTGGAGGAGGACTCACCGTGTGCCACATTTCAGACCCACAGCTGTAAATCACTTGAAACCAGTTGAGCAAACAACCAAATGATTCCTCCGTCGACAGTTTGCAATCAAGTGAATTCATTACTCATCTGCGCTAATTGGAGCCAGGCTCAGTCTTTTGGAATACTGTCAAAATTAGCGGAAGAAAAAGTTCAGTGTACCTGTTGCCAGGAGCTATGTTGGTTTTCTTGACTCGACTCTTGGATGTGGCTTAGTGGCAAAATATCACCATCACCTTTCTTCGTCCACAGGGTGGCCAGTGCAAACAGAGAGGCGGAGGAGAGCAAGAGAGAGAAGTCTCTGATGGAAGCACGACTGGCAGAACTCAACCGCCGTCTGTGAGTGTTCTGTAGTGGTAACTAGTCATGGTAATGGTAACAGAGGTGACTGATGATATGATAATGGTAACTGAGGTGACTGATGCTATGATAGTGGTCACAGAGGTGACTGATGCTATGATAGTGGTAACAGAGGTGACTGATGCTATGATAGTGGTCACAGAGGTGACTGATGCTATGATAATTGTAACAGAGGTGACTGATGCTATGATAATGGTAACAGAGGTGACTGATACTATGATAATGGTAACAGAGGTGACTGATACTATGATAATGGTAACAGAGGTGACTGATGCTATGATAGTGGTCACAGAGGTGACTGATACTATCATAATGGTAACAAAGGTGACAGATACTATGATAGTGGTAACTGAGGTGACTGATGCTATGATAGTGGTAACAGAGGTGACTGATACTATGATATTAGTAACAGAGGTGACTGATACTATGATAGTGGTAACAGAGGTGACTGATACTATGATAATGGTAACAGAGGTGACAACAGAGGTGACTGATCCTATGATAATGGTAACAGAGGTGACTGATACTATGATAGTGGTAACAGAGGTGACTGATCCTATGATAATGGTAACAGAGGTGACTGATACTATGATAGTGGTAACAGAGGTGACTGATCCTATGATAGTGGTAACAGAGGTGACAGATACTATTATAGTGGTAACAGATGTGACAGATACTATGATAGTGATAACAGAGGTAACTGATCCTATAATAGTGGTAACAGAGGTAACTGATACTATGATAATGGTAACAGAGGTGACTGTTACTATGATAATGGCAACAGAGGTGACTGATACTATGATAATGGTTTTACTGTGATAATGGCAACAGAGGTGACTGGTCCTATGATCAGAGTGTTGTTCTCTGGGTTAAACTCACTGCTCTGTATGAACAACTTGACAAAAAGCACATTTACAAACATTTAAACAAACAGAACCCTAAGTGTAGTATTCTACCATAAACATAGTCACCTAGCAAACATTAACTATGTATACATATACATGCACAACCACACACCCACACACGCCCAAGGAAACACACACGTGTGTGATAATTCTAAATGTCATGAGATGTTTGTGTTCCAGTGCAGACACTGAACATCGTGAGAATGAAGCCATCCAACAAGTGAGGGATGCCATCACCATGGCCGAGACATCCGTATTGGAAAAGGATCAGGTGGGTGGAATTAATGTGTCACCAAAACATGACTGACACTGGTGATTATCCAATCAGTGCATGCAGACAAGACACACATTCAGCCAATCCTGTGACAAACAAAGGGAGTTATAGAAATATCAGAGTAGTGAACAGAGACCAGCAGTGGTTAAAATGTGCAGAGATAGGGATGTGGTACTGATTGTTGTAACAGGCAGAGACTGAGATGTGTTGCTGACTGTTGTAACAGGCAGAGATAGAGATGTGTTGCTGACTGTTGTAACAGGCAGAGGTTGAGATGTGTTGCTATGTAAAAGGCAGAGATTGAGATGTGTTGCTCACTGTTGTAACAGGCAGAGATAGAGATGTGTTGCTATGTAACAGGCAGAGACTTGAGATGTGTTGCTATGTAAAGCGGGGGGGGGCAGAGATTGAGATGTGTTGCTCACTGTTGTAACAGGCAGAGATAGAGATGTGTTGCTAACTGTTGTAACAGGCAGAGATAGAGCTGTGGTATTGATTGTTGTAACAGGCTGAGATAGAGATGTGTTGCTGACTGTTGTAACAGGCAGAGATTGAGATGTGTTGCTGACTGTTGTAACAGGCAGAGATTGAGATATGTTGCTGATTGTTGTAACAGGCAGAGATTCAACTCCGTCACAAAGATGAGGAGATAGCCCAGTTACAGGACAGTCTGGCCAAAATTATTAACGAAGCTGGTTTACGCACACGACAGGAGGTGAGTGCAAATACGATGATAATAATCATCAACATTTTGTTTTATTTAGCACACAGTTATATGGTTCTTCTTGATGTGTATAAGGAGATGCAGCTGGAGAACGGAGATATGAAGGCAGTGGGGGGAAAACAAAGCATAGCAGTGAAATACAGGCACTGGCCTTAGTTGCTTGATTGTTTGAAAGCAGTTTTTTTACAGCGTTAATTAAGGTCTAAATCTATTCATCAGTTAGTGGACTCACAATCCGTTTTGCATGTGAAAAACATCAGGATGTCCATTGTAATGGAATGGGATGGCAGAGCACCTGGCTGTCTTGCAAGGTGTAAAGTATGCTCTGCTGACCATGTGTAAGGTATGCTCTGCAGACCATGTGTAAAGTATGCTCTGCAGACCATGTGTAAAGTATGCTCTGCAGACCATGTGTAAAGTATGCTCTTCAAGACATGTGTAAGGTATGCTCTACAGACCATGTGTAAAGTATGCTCTGCAGGACATATGTAAGGTATGCTCTGCAGACCATGTGTAAGGTATGCTCTGCTGACCATATGTAAGGTATGCTCTGCAGACCATGTGTAAAGTATGCTCTGTTGACCATGTGTAAAGTTTGCTCTGCTGACCATGTGTAAGGTATGCTCTGCAAACCATGTGTAAAGTATGCTCTGCAGACCATGTGTAAAGTATGCTCTGCAGGCCATGTGTAATGTGTACTCTGCAGACCATGTGTAAAGTATGCTCTGCAGACCATGTGTAAAGTATGCTCTGCAAACCATGTGTAAAGTATGCTCTGCAGGCCATGTGTAAGGTATGCTCTGCAGACCATGTGTAAAGTATGCTCTGCAGGCCATGTGTAATGTGTGCTCTGCAGACCATGTGTAAAGTATGCTCTGCAGACCATGTGCAAAGTATGCTCTGCAGACCATGTGCAAAGTCTGCTCTGCAGACCATGTGTAAAGTATGCTCTGCAGACCATGTGTAAAGTATGCTCTGCTGACCATGTGTAAAGTATGCTCTGCAGACCATATGTAAAGTATACTCTGCTGACCATGTCCATTATGGTGGTGTGGGGTGGGAAACCTGGTGAATGGCGTGCAAAGTGTAAAGTATGCTCTGCAGCCCAACACTGGAAAATGTTTGTTTATGTAAATGAAGGCTATGTTGTTGTTTAAAAAAATACTTTGATGTGGTGATGTCTGAACATGAACAATGAAGAGGGAGAAAATGAGTGCTTATCTGTTAGCTGTGTGTGTGTTCTGAATCATGCATACATGAAGCTTCGTTTTTTAAAATTCTGCCATTGGTTTCTGTGCTGGTCAGCTCTCTTTTTTCCCTGTCTTTGTTTTTCATTTTTTCTTTGACTTTGTAGCTTCTATCATTGTCTTTTCTTTGCTTTTTTCCCCTTCCCTTTCATTCATTCTTTATTGCTTTTTTTGTTGGTTTTCTCTTCCTTTCTTTTTGTACTTTGCTTTCTCTCTTTCCTGCTTTTTTTCTCCCACTCTCTTTCAGGCCACCTTTTTCTCTTTTTGTCCATATTTGACTCTATCACCGTCTTTCCTTTCTTTTGCTTTCTTTTCCCCCCTTTGTTTCATTCTTTTTTCTTCTTTTTTTCTTCCTTTCTTTTTATACTGTCTCAGTTTTTGCTTTTTGCTTCTTCTTCTTCTTTTCTCTCTCCCCCTTTCTGTCTACTTTTGTTTTTCCATTACTTCTTCCTTGCTCGAGTTGCTGTCTTTTTTGTCTTTATTCTTAATAATAATAATCTTTTATTCTTTGAAAGAATAATTCTCTAACCAGAGTGCATGCAACTAATGATAAAAACAGTTGTACTTATGTTAAATTGCTATTCAACAAATCTGAACAGTCTTGCATCAACAGTTGTGTCCCTTTCTACCACACAGACTCTACTAGAATAAATAGGTAATAGTTATATATTTAATGCACCCATAAATATAGCAGGTATATTTGACAAACATAACCCATCAACATGGCTTCCGTGCTGTCTGTTTTTCCTTCCTGGTGAAGCTACCTGTGTGTGTTGACACATGTGTGCTGCTTGTCTCCAGGTGGACAGTGTGAGAAAGCAGAGCAATGACAGAGTGACCAAGCTGACTGAAGAACTCCACGCTCTGGAACTGGTCAGTATGTTTGGCTGTGCCCTCTCTGTGTTGTGTACATTGTTGGTCAGTGTCTGCAAGGGATCAGAGCGGTCCCCAAGCACAGTGTGTGATTAGACAGTGACTTGTTCACTGGCTGTGACTTGAGGATGTCTGACTGCTGTGTGGACTGACTCGGGCAGATGTGATATTCAGTCAGTGTGAGTTTTGTGATCTTGTCAGACTGTTACATGTGGTTTTTGTGATTAACTGCTGTGTGGACTGACTCAGGCAAACATGATATTCAGTCAGTGTGATCTTGTCAGACTCATTTCTTTTACTTGTGGTTTTTGTGATTAACTGCTGTGTGGACTGACTCAGGCAAACATGATATTCAGTCAGTGTGATCTTGTCAGACTCTGGTCTTTTACTTGTGGTTTTTGTGATTAACTGCTGTGTGAATTCACAAGGCAGATGTAATGTAGTGTTCACTGCAATAATTGTCAGACTCTGTTCTCTGTGGTTGTTGCATGAATTGACACTGCCAGGTGTGATGCAGTATTTACTGTGATACTGTCAGACTGGTGTGTGGACTGACAAGGCAAACATGCAGCTTTTGTGACCTCAAAGCGAATGAGAAACACTCCTTATTGTGATTGTTACTCATGTTGTTCTTTATTTCTCTTTCCTTCACTCGTTTTCTCTCATTTCATGAGAAAAATGTGGGGATCAAGTTACAAATGTTTGTTTTGTTTTGTGTTTGTTTGCAAAATGTCATGGTCTTGTTACCACAGCAAAATGTCTATGATACGTGATACGTGTGTTGTAGAAGGGGTACAAAATATTCATTCACTGTACTTGTACCCCCTCAGAAGGGGACTGTTCATTGTTGCCTGTTGCTTGTTTTGTCTGTTTGTTAACAGGAAGGTATGTTGCACCATTTGTGTTGTTTGCAGGATAACACAGAGAAACAGGCCCAGATAGAGAGAGTGTTGCGAGAGAAGAGAGCAGTGGAGTCAGAACTGCAGAAGGTAGAGCTGTGTATGTGTGTGTGTGTGTGTGTGAGTGTGAGTGTATGTGCATGTGAATGTGTGTGTGTGTGTGTGTGTGTGTGTGTGAGTGTGTGTGGGTGTGTGTGTGTGTGTGTGTGTGTGTGTGTGTGTGTGTGAGAGAGAGAGTGTGTGGGAGGTTGTGTGTATATGCATGTATGTATGACTATGAGTGTGAGTGTGTGTGTGTGTGTATGTACACATCTATATAGAAATAAATGTATGTGTGTGTATGGATTTGTGTGTGGATGTGTGTGTGTGTGTGTGTGTGTGTGTGTGTGTGTGTGTGTGTGTGTGTGTGTTGTGTGTAGTAGTGTGTGTTTATGTGTGTGTGTGTGTGTGTGAGTGTGTGTGGGTTTGTGTGTGGGTGTGTCAGAGAGAGTGTGTGGGAGGTTGTGTGTATGTGCATGTATGTATGACTATGAGTGTGAGTGTGTGTGTATGTACACATCTATATAGAAATAAGTGTGTGTGTGTGTGTGCAAGTGTTCATGTGTGTGAGCAAGTGTTCGTGCATGTGAGTGTGTATGTATGTGTATCTGTGTGTGTGTGTGAGAGAGAGAGAGGGGGGGGGGGGCCCATGTACATACATTATTGCCTCCAAGAAAGAAAAGAATGAAAATTTGCATATGGCACAAAGCAATTTTCAACACAAAAGACCATGTTTACAGTACCAGATACACAGAGATGCTTTCACAAGATAAATCTACAAAAACACAGCCCACAGAATGCATGTGCACGCACACGCACACACACACACACACACACACACACACACAACAACATACAAATACACACAGACATGCATTAGCTCACACTCTTTGTCCATCATACCCCCCCCCCCCCCCCCCCCCCCTCCACCCCCCCACCCCCCACCTCACACTCACACAATGGATGAAGGACTAAGAAACCACACTGGTTCAGATACACCGTGAGGGCAAGCTGGACGGGACAAGAACCAAGGACATGGTGGAAGAGCTGAGTCGGCGGCTGTCAGAGGCAGAGAGAGCTCGTGACGACCTGTTGATGAGGATAGAGACAGTGACACAGGCTCTGGAGAAAGAGAGAGATGAGTGAGTGCACCATGCAAAAGTTCCGATCCCCTCCCCCCCACCCCCCCACCCCCCCCCCCCTGAAAGTTGATACCACACTTTCTGAAAGTTGGCTCCCACAGCGCCTGAATTGGCCCCCTCATACCCTGAATGTTGACCCCCTCACTTCTGAAACTGGCCCCGCATACCCTGAATGTTGATCCCCTCAATCCCTGAATGTTGACCCCCTCAATCCCTGAATGTTGACCCCTTCAATCCCTGAAACTGGCCCCCTCAGTCCCTGAATGTTGACCCCTTCATTCCCTGAAAGTTGCCCTCCCCCCACCCACCTCTCTGAAAGTTGCCCCCCCTCATTCCCTGAAAGTTGCCCCCCCCGCCCACTCTCTGAAAGTTGCCCCCCCTCATTCCCTGAAAGTTGCCCCCCACCCACTCTCTGAAAGTTGCCCCCCCTCATTCCCTGAAAGTTGCCCCTCCCGCCCACTCTCTGAAAGTTGCCCCCCCTCATTCCCAGAAAGTTGCCCCCCCCCCCCACTCTCTGAAAGTTGCCCCCCCTCATTCCCTGAAAGTTGCTGCCCCCGACCCCTCATTCCCTGAAAGTTGCCCCCCCCCCCCCCCCCTCCGAAGTTGCCTCCCCATTTGCTGAAAGTTGGCCCCCTCAGCTGCAGAAAATTGGGCCCTGTCATTTGCTGAAAGTTGGCCCCCTCAGCTCCAGAAAATTGGGCCCTGTCATTTGCTGAAAGTTGGCCCCCTCAGCCGTGGAAAATTGGGCCTTGTCATTTCCTGAAAGTTGGCCCCCTCATACCCTGAAAGTTGGCCCCCTCATACCCTGAAAGTTGGCCCCCTCATTCGTTGAAGGTTGGCCCCCACACTCTCTGAAATACTGATTTTAAATTTGTAGATTTGAATTTTCTGCTTTTGACTGATGTCGTGTGATGACATGTTTTGTGTGACATTTGTTTGGTTAAGTTCCATGTTGTTTGAGCATTATTTGCATCATATTTCTTCACTGGGAAATGGTTGTAAATTTGTTGTAAAAATTCTAGTGTTTTTCAACTAGTTGAAGCTTCAGATCACTTTACCCACTGCACCCTGTCAAAAGTTCTTTCCCACTGCCATGATTTTAGGACTGGAAAACTGTCCATTATCTCCTTAGGCCAGCAGTCATTCAAAGAAGAGAGACATGTATAGATAAAGCTGGTGGTCGGTAATCTGCTCAGAAAGGGCAAGTCATTCATTGTCAGCTTGATGAACAATGGAACTGTTTCCATGGCAGCATTGCAGAAAAAGACATCCATGTGGAATGAAGTGCTTACAAACCATCTTAATCTGAGCCTATCTGAAGTAAATCCAGTACTCCCTGGAATCGTGCTCACAAAACCAAGCACGCACATTGCTGGCCAATCAGCAGCCGGAAGACAATGTCATGATGCTGCTGATCACATGTAGAAAGCCTTTCCCCTTCAGCGTTGGGTTTGCACCTACCTTGCAGGAACCAGCAGCTCAAAGAGTCCTACGAGGTCAAGCTGCAGACTCTGCAGGATCGCTTGTCGACGCTGCAGCAGGAGTACGACAATACCAGCGATGACCGCTTGCATCACATGGACACCATCAACACCCTTACCAAGAAGCTGCAGCAGGCTGAGCAGGAGAAAGATGGATTCCACCGAAAGTTTCTGAAAGAGGTTTGTAATGGTCAAGTCCATGAGCAGTTTTCATGAAAGACGTGCCAGATGGTGCTGTACAGAGCCACGTCACGAAAGGGAGTGCTGTCCATAGTGTAAATAGTGTTGTTCATAGGCTGTGTGTTAAGAAAGTGTAAATAGTGTTGTTCGTAAGCTGTTCATTAAAAAAGTGTAAATAGTGTTGTTCATAGGCTGTGCGTTAAGAAAGTGTAAATAGTGTTGTTCGTAAGCTGTTCATTAAGAAAGTGTAAATAGTGTTGTTCATAGGCTGTGCGTTAAGAAAGTGTAAATAGTGTTGTTCTAGCTGTTCATTAAAAAGTGTAAATAGTGTTGTTCATAGGCTGTGCGTTAAGAAAGTGTAAATAGTGTTGTTCGTAAGCTGTTCATTAAGAAAGTGTAAATAGTGTTGTTCATAGGCTGTGCGTTAAGAAAGTGTAAATAGTGTTGTTCGTAAGCTGTTCATTAAGAAAGTGTAAATAGTGTTGTTCATAGGCTGTGCATTAAGAAAGTGTAAATAGTGTTGTTCATAGACAGCTCATTAAGAAAGTGTAGTGTTGTTCATAGACAGCTCATTAAGAAAGTAAATGGTGTTGTTCTTAGGTAGTTTATTGAGAAAGTGTAAATAGTGTTGTTCATAGACAGTTCATTAAGAAAGTGTAAATAGTGCTGTTCATAGACAGTTCATTAAGAAGGTGTAAATAGTGTTAAACATAGACAGTTTTTTTTAGTGTAAATAGTGATGTTCATAACTAGTTCATTGAAGAAGTTAGACACTGTTGTCTATAGGTTTACATAGAGTAATAACTGGTTGATTATGCTGAACCCTTTGATGGGGTAACAGACTGCACGGTGTATATTTCTATACGTCCAGAGAGACCTGCTTTTACTGGTCAAGCTTAAGAAGGCCAGGAGGTCTGAAGCAACACATATATTTCAACGGCTGTTGTTGGTACTGACGAAGAAGAGTGAGCAAAGATGGGTGGTTTTCAGGTCACTTAATTGTGTCGTGTGGAACTGTTGCAGCTGGCACTTATCGAGCAAGACCAGCAGACAAAGACACGGGGGTTTGAGGTGCAGCTGCAGTCAACAGAGGATGCACGGCGCACCAGCCTAGCTGAGCTGAGGAAGCTGCTGGGGGCACAGCAACGGATGAGTGCCAGGTAAGATGAAGAGCACAATCCCACAGCACAGGGTGAGGTCTAGGCCACATAGTCCTGTGCCGTAAAGTGAGAACTATGCACACGCTGCCTTGCCACAGAATGAAGACTATATGCATGCTCTGATACCATAGAACTATGCTCGCCCTGATATAACCGTACCGGTTGACTGGGCGTAAACCACCAACTTACTTACTTGTTATAGAACTATGCACGCACTCCCTAATTGCCACAGAATGAGAACTATGCATGTTCTGATACCATGGAGTGAGAACCACATGCACTCTCTTACCACAGAGTGAGAACTACAGACACTCCTCTACCATAGGTTGAGAACTACACATACACTCATACCACAGAGTGAGAACTACACACACTCCTCTACCATAGGTTGAGAACTACACATACACTCATACCACAGAGTGAGAACTACACACACTCCTCTACCATAGGTTGAGAACTACTCATACACTCATACCGCAGAGTGAGAACTGCACAAACATTCCTATGAAATGGAACAAAAACTACACACACACACATGCAATAGAGTGAGAACTACACCCACCTCCCCCCATACGGTAGAGCAGGAAACACACACACACACATGCATACACGCATGCATGCACACACACATACACACACACACACACACACACACACACACACACACACACACACACACACACACACCACACACACACACACGCATGCATGCATACTACAGAGTGAGAACTGTACACACACTCATGCCATACATTATAGTGAAAATTACCTGTACCCCCATACCACAGAATGAGAACTGCAGGCACATACCTGTCAGATGGAATGAGAACAGCACACACACCTCCACACAACAGAGTGAGAACTGTACTCATGCATGCTGTCTATAGAGTGAGAACTGCACATACTGTCACAGCACAGAGTGAAAACTGCACACTCCCATGCATGCTGTCTATAGAGTGAGAACTGCACATACTGTCACAGCACAGAGTGAAAACTGCACACTCCCATGCATGACCGGAGATTGTGTGTGGCAGGTGGAAGGAGGAGTGTCAGACCATCACACACAAGTTTGAAGGGAAGATGGAAGAGCTGCGCTCAGAAATCACTCACCTGCGACGACGCAACGAGCAACTGACCTCCCTGCTGAAGGAGAGCCAGGAAAAAACTGCTGAGGTGAGTAATGTGTGTGTGTGTGTGGTGCATGTGTGTAGTGCATGTAATGTGTGTATGTGTTGCATGTGGTATGTGTGTGTGTGTGTAGTGCATGTGTGTAGTGCATGTAATGTGCGTGTGTGTTGCATGTGGTGTGTGTGTACATGTGTGTGTGTGTGTGTGTGTGTGTGTGTGTGTGTATGTAGTGCATGTGACAGGTGTGTGTGTGTGTGGTGTATGTGGTGTGTGTGTGTGTGGTGTATGTGACAGGTGTGTGTGGTGCATGTGGTGTGTGTGTGTGTGTGTGTGTGTACAGTGTATGTGATGTGTGCATGGTGTGTGTGTGTGTGGTGCATGTGATGGGTATGTGGGTGCATGTGGTGTGTGTGTGTGTATGAGTATGTGGTGTGTATGTGTGTGTGTGCATGTGTATGTGAGTCATGTGGTGTGTATGTGTGTGTGTGTACATGTGTATGTGAGTCAGCATTCGCTTGTATTTTGTGTTTATGTGTGCTCATGCATTTTTTATATGTACATACATATCTGCATGTGCTGATCTGCTGATATATGGTGTGTGTTATGACATGATTGCGCAAAATAGATCAGTGGTCAACTAGATCCACTTCAGTTGTCTCTGCATCAAAGCAGAAACAGAAGACTGAATAAATGCTTGCACAAGTTGCAGCATTAAAAATAAAATAAAATCAGTCATGGCACATGGCCCACCGAAGTAAATAGGTCTGCCACATAGTCAGTTGACAGATAGAGACTTCAGTATTGTACCAATGTTGTGGCATTGAGACAGTAACACAGAAGACAAATCATACCTATGTTGTGGCATTGAGACATTAACACGGAAGACAAATCATACCTATGTTGTGGCATTGAGACATTAACACAGAAGACAGATCATACCTATGTTGTGGCATTGAGACATTAACACGGAAGACAGATCATACCTATGTTGTGGCATTGAGACATTAACACAGAAGACAGATCATACCTATGTTGTGGCATTGAGACATTAACACAGAAGACAGATCATACCTATGTTGTGGCATTGAGACATTAACACAGAAGACAGATCATACCTCTGTTGTGGCATTGAGACGTTAACACAGAAGACAGATCATACCTGTATTGTGGCATTGAGACGTTAACACAGAAGACAGATCATACCTGTATTGTGGCATTGAGACGTTAACACAGAAGACAGATCGTACCTGTGTTGTGGCATTGAGACGTTAACACAGAAGATAGATCGTACCTGTGTTGTGGCATTGAGACATTAACACAGAAGACAGATCATACCTGTGTTGTGGCATTGAGACATTAACACAGAAGACAGATCATACCTATGTTGTGGCATTGAGACATTAACACAGAAGACAGATCATACCTATGTTGTGGCATTGAGACATTAACACAGAAGACAGATCATACCTATGTTGTGGCATTGAGACATTAACACAGAAGACAGATCATACCTATGTTGTGGCATTGAGACATTAACACAGAAGACAGATCATACCTATGTTGTGGCATTGAGACATTAACACACAAGACAGATCGTATGTATGTTGTGGCATTGAGACATTAACACAGAAGACAGATCGTATGTATGTTGTGGCATTGAGACATTAACACAGAAGACAGATCAATCAGCTTTTTGTTGGCTGGGTTACAGGCGGAGAGGGTGATGTCAGAGTACAGCAACAGATCGACGCATGGTGGCATTGAGTCATTAAACAAAAAGTCGGGCCCAAACAGCTTTTTTGGCGGGAAGGGCGGTGGGGGTGATGTCGGGAAGTGGCACTCGCCACATTCACCATCAAAAGGCCCGGGTTTCAAAACAGTCACAGATAACTCAGGACAGCAGTGGGCAGGGAGTGATGTGACAGGAAGTGGTTCACACAGCCACAGACACCATCAGACAGGCAGTGGTTCACACAGTCACAGATAACTGCAGATGCAGTGGGTCACACAAACACCACCAGGCAGGCAGTGGTTCACACAGCCAAGACACCACCAGGCAGGCAGTGGTTCACACAGCCACAGACACCACCAGGCAGGCAGTGGTTCACACAGCCACAGACAACCACCAGGGTTACAGGCGGAGAGGGTGATGTCAGAGTACACTCGCAACATTCGACGCATGGAGGCCCGGGTCTACAAAGCAGAAAGTCAGGCCACAGACAGTGCAAAGCAGGTGAGTGATGTGACAGGAAGTGGTTCACACAGCCACAGACACCATCAGACAGGCAGTGGTTCACACAGTCACAGATAACTGCAGGTGCAGTGGGTCACACAAACACCACCAGGCAGGCAGTGGTTCACACAGCCACAGACACCACCAGGCAGGCAGTGGTTCACACAGCCACAGACACCACCAGGCAGGCAGTGGTTCACACAGACACCACCAGGCAGGCAGTGGTTCACATGGACACCACCAGGCAGGCAGTGGTTCACACAGCCTCAAACACCACCAGGCAGGCAGTGGTTCACACAGACACCACCAGGCAGGCAGTGGTTCACACAGACACATTGGCACAACCTCAAACACCACCAGGCAGGATGTGGTTCACACAGACACAATGGCACAAACACCAGGCGCTGGTTGCCAGGGAGGTTGCTGTAGCTCAGTCATTGCCTAGTGTTGGATGGGAGTAGGGTGATGGGTAGGAGAAAGGGGGGGGGGGGGGGGTAGATTATTGAGGCAAAATCTTACAGTAATCTGGGAGTGATGTATAATAGTTTTTATTGCCAAGTTTTGTTTTACTTGTTTATGTTAACAAAAAAAAATCCAACTCCATTATAAATGTAATGTTATTGCTCATTTTGTTTCTGTATTTTGTGGTGTTCATTTTCAGTTGTCTCGGCACCACATGAAAGAACGGCAGCTGAGCAGTGAGCGCCAGAGTTTGATTAATGAGCTGTCACGCAGTCAGAGAGACAAGTAAGTTGGTGAGGGGTGGGGGTGGGGGGTTGTTATGTAGACATTTTGATGACTTTGTCCGACATGTTTGGTTGTGCAACAGATAACTTGAGTGTCGCATGATAAAATCAGGATTGCTTGCATGTACACATGCACAGACTTATACACCTACCTACTCACTTGTATGTACACCTGCAGAGACTTACCTACCTACTTGCTTGCATGCACATGCACAGACTTATACACCTACCTACTTGCTTGCATGTACACATGCACAGACTTATACACCTACCTACTTGCTTGCATGTACACATGCACAGACTTATACACCTACCTACTTGCTTGCATGTACACATGCACAGACTTATACACCTACCTACTTGCTTGCATGTACACATGCACAGACTTACACACCTACCTACTTGCTTGCATGCACATGCACAGACTTACACACCTATCTACCTACTTGCTTGCATGTACACATGCACAGACTTACACACCTACCTACCTACTTGCTTGCATGTACACATGCACAGACTTACACACCTACTCCTACTTGCTTGCATGTACACATGCACAGACTTACACACCCTACCTACTTGCTTGCATGTACACATGCACAGACTTACACACCTACCTACTTGCTTGCATGACACTGCAGACACCTACCTGGCTGGTATGCATGTCAGCATGAGACTTTACACCTTCCACCTGCATATCACTGCACAGCTTCACACCTACCTCTACTTGCTGCTGTACACATGCGCAGACTTACACCTACACTACCTTTGCTGTACTACAGACTTACACCTACCTGCCTATTGCATGTACACACACATTTGCACACCTACCTTTGCTTGTCATGTACACATTGCAACTTCCACTACCTATTGCTTGCCTGCAATGTAGAAGCACTTCACATCTCTTTCCTGCACTGTTACACACCTGCATCTGCACACCACTCTAGCCTTTGCAGCATTTACACACACTACACCACCTACCGCTTGCTTGCATGTAACATGAGTTACACACATCAGCTCATGCAGCTTGCTATGTCCTGCAACATTTGACACACATCTACATTCATGACCACACCTACCTGACACACCTACTTGCTTGCATGTACACATGCACAGACTTACACACCTACCTACCTGCTTGCTTGCATGCACATCGTGAGCACACTGGCTGGTATGCATGCAGCATATACTTGTACATTTCCACCTGCATATCAGACTGCTTGCACATACTTTTGTGTCTGCACACAGGCTTGCTCTCATGTACACACATTATCTGCTACTGTACACCAGCTTGCATGTACACACACATTTGCACACCAGTTTGCTTGTGTCTGCACACATTTGCATCTGCGCACTCGACTAATTGCTTGCCTGCAAATGTAGAAAGCATCTGCACATTGGCTTGCTTTCCTGCAACATGTATACACACCTGCATCTGCACACCAGCTTGCTTGCCTGCAGCATTTACACACATCTACATCAGCTGACCGGCTGGCTTGCATGCAACATTTACATCTACATCAGCTCAGCAGCTTGCTTGCCTGCAACATTTACACACATCTACATCAGCTCACCAGCTGGCTTGCATGCAACATTTACACACATCTACATCAGCTCACCAGCTTGCTTGCCTCCAGCATTTACACACATCTACATCAGCTCAGCGGCTGGCTTGCAAGCAACATTTACACACATCTACATCAGCTCACCAGCTCACTTACATGCAACATTTACACACATCTACATCAGCTCAGCGGCTGGCTTGCAACATTTACACACATCTACATCAGCTCACCAGCTCACTTACATGCAACATTTACACACATGTCCACATCTGCACACCACCTTGCTTGCATGTATGATGTACAAACAAATTGGCACGCTGGCTGGCTTGCATGTATACGCATATTCACACTGCCTGCTTGCATGTACACACACTTGCACACGAGCACACTAGCTTGCTTGTGTAGCATGTGCATTTGTGTATGTACAATGCATTTGTTCATAAGTGCTCATTCTTCTGCTTCTCATTTTCATTGTCTTTACTGTACCTGTCTTTTGAGCTTTGTGGAGATGGTGTTTTGAGCTGTCTGGTACAGGATGCTGGTCAGTTGTCATGCCATGCACCCCTGCAACTCAGTCTCGTTGACTGTTGTGATGAATTGAACTCTTGTTTCAAGTCAAAGCATGTGTGCAGGCATAACCAACCTATCACATGCACACACACATATGCACACACAGAAGAAAGTACATATGTATGCATGTAGCGCACATGCACACGCACGCACGCATGCACATGCGCGCGCACACACACACACACACACACACACACACACAAAACCACACAGTCACATATATACACACATACACACATATATACACAAACACACTCCAAAAAACATACAACAGCATGAATGCATGCACACACACACATGCACACACAGCAAAGGACAAAACTATCAATGAATGTTGCAGTAAACAAGCAAGTTTGTGCAGTAAGGAATTGCAGTGGTGGGGTTAAACTTCACTGTTTAGGTATTTGCAAACCACAGAGGGGTTCACCTCGGGTTGCAAGGACGGTGGCCAGGCGCTGCCTCTGACTGGCTTTAGGAGGGAATGCCTCTCACTGGGAGCCGGTGAAGACGGGGGGCATTTTTCAAGTGTTGCACTCCAAAAACCGAAGGAGTATTTTTCAACTGTCAGACTCCCAGAAAGATGGGGGCATGTTCCAAGTGTTGGACTCTCAAAACCAAGGAAGCATCTTTCAACTGTTGGACTCGTAGATGAAGGGGGGTATTTTTCGAGGGTTGGACTCTCAAGGGAAGGGGAGCATTTTTCAAGCATTGGACTTCCAGAAAGAAGGGATTGTTTTTCTAGTGTTGGACTTTCGGAAAAAAGGGAGTGTTTTTCCAGCGTTGGACTCCCAAAAGGAAACAAACTTGTTTCGGATGTGGAACTCCCAAAAGAAAGTGACTGTTTTTTGTGTGGGGGACTCCCGAAGGAAAAGGAAGACTTCCTGAATGTTGAATTCCCAAGAGAAAAGGAGCATTTTTCAAGCTTGCCTGTGTCTGGAACTTGTGAAGAGAAGGGGAGTTTTCCCAGTGTTGGACGCCCAAACGACGGCAACTGTGTTTTGTATGTGGGACTCCCAAAAGAAAAGGAAGATTTTCTTAGTGTTAAATGCCCCAAAGAAAGGGAGCGTTTCTCAAGTCTGGATGCAGCAGGGGCCGGTGAAGAGAGGAAGCATCTCTCAAGTGCTGGTTTCCACAAAGAAATGGAGTGCTTTTTGTGTAGGGAACTCCCAAAGGAGAAGGAGCATTTTATGAGTGTTGGAGGACCAAAAGAATGCTTTTTAGGTGTGGATGCAAAAGAAGCCTGTGGAGAAAAGGAGCATTTTTCAAATGTTGGACATCCGAACAAAAGTGAGCATTTTTTAAATGTTGGACATCCAAACAAAAATGAGCTTTCCTCAAGCGAACTCCCCAAAGAAACTGACAGTTTGGGAAGTATTGGATTTACAGCAGAAGGGGAGTATTTTGCAAACATAGATGCACAGGGAGCTTTTGATGAAAGGGGGGATTTTTCAACTTATTCAAGTGTTGCAATCCAAACAGAAATGGACCATTTTTCAAGTGTTGAACTCGCAAAAAACCCCAGACGTTTCAGTAGTGCTGGACCTTCCAGAGAAAAGGAGCACTTTGCACTTGTTGGACTCCCCAAAGAAAGGTCCAAGCAGTTTTCACCTGTGGATATGGAACATTCGGGCAGCAAGAAGCGTTCTTCAAGTGTCAAACATCCAGATAAAAAGGAGCGAAGTGCAAGTAGTTACAGTCTGCAATCAAGCTCTGGCTCCAGACCTAAACCAGTGCTGCTGGACTTTTACTGTAAAGAATGGGTATGAAATTTTTGGGTGTGGCTTTTAAGTTGCTGTTTTGCTTTGTTTTTGCGTTGTAGTTTTTTTGCCTTGTTGGATGGGGTGTTGTTGTTGGGGTTTTTTTTTTTGGGGGGGGGGGGGGGGGAGGGATAGCAGTTTTGTAGGTTTCATAAATTACCTGAGCATGAATGGCATGTTATGTGTTTGTTGATTTGCTTTTTTCAGTTTCTGACCCCCATACTTGTTACCTTTTCCTTTTTCCTTATGAAGATTAGTTCATTTCATTCAACTGTTAATTATCTTTTATTTCACAGGGATGGAGGGTGTATTTGTTTTGTTCAGTTTGATTTACATCATTAGCTGATTTGTTTTGGGGAGACATTTTTAAATAACTATCAGAAATGGAGATAGAAGGTAGTAGCTGGAGTATGGTAGTAGTTTACACAATCACAGCAGTAGTGGTAGAGTTGATGATAACAATTCATTTTTATGGTTGCAGTCAAAGTTGAAGTCTATGCAGTGTTCTTTCCATTCTGTTCACAAGTGAATCAAGTACCTAAGCCCAGACTTTGGTGAGAAAACTTGGGAGATACCGGGTAGAGTTCATATGGGCTGTCTTGATCACTTGGTTATGGTCTTAAACTGAACTGCGAGTTCTGTGCTGTTGCAGGAGTCTGAATGGCCACCCCACCGACCCCTTCAGCAAAAGCGCTCTTCTCCTTGATGACCTCCAAAGCTCAAGGTGACATCCAAACTGACCTTCACCTCTCAAGCCTTAACAGCATTGCCCAAAGAAGAGCAGAATGCGCAGCTGGCTGTGTTGACTCACTTATGCAAATGCGGACTCAAAGACAGTGGCTTGTGGATGATTTGGATTGATAAGGATGCTCATCTGTGAAGCTTGACCTCAGCAAAGGTCTTGACCTCATTCTACATGCCAGCAGTGAAATTGCTGGAATTTCTGGAGTTGTTCAGCATACACTGATCCAAAATGAACAGTGGTGGTTGAGAGTTGGTTTGAACTTGGGCATGCCGCGGCAGAATGGGCCTATGGGTGGCGCTGCTCTTACAGCTGCTGTAGCCTCGCCCAGGTCAAACATAATCAAAATCTGAAACAAGGGTGACTGCTACCATTCTAAAGCAAGATTCATACACATAAGAGGTTTAAAAAAAAAAATTTTTTTTAATGATGGTGTATATTTGCCTTGGTAAAGAAAAGAGGGTCAAAATATATTATGTAGGAGAGGTGAAAAACAATACAATAACCAGAAGGTAATTGCTAACAAAAAGTAAACTGTTTTTGTTGTTGTTGCTTTTCAAGTATTGGGGTTTTGTTGTTGCTTTGGGGGGTGGGGGCATTGTTTTGTTTTGTCTTAATAAATAATGTTCTTTTGAACCTTTTATGTGTTTGGATCTGACTTGGGTAAGGTGGCCCATATATTCTGATGGGCATGAACAGCTGGAGATGAAAGCAGAACCCGAAAATGCAGATGCTTGTCTTGGGCCACAGGGTTTGTTCCCAGCCTGGCATTGAACTTTCCCACAAGAGCGTTTATCAAAATTTGGATGAAGAACAGCCTGCCACCAAAATGAATATTTCCCTACAGTTTTACTTTTTAATGTGTACTGTTGATTAATCTTCGGTGTGTTTTACCAAGACATGATCTTTCTATCGTTTGCATACACCACGGTACCTCTGGTAACAGACCCACTACCCCCGGCAAAGCAGCAGTTTTGACCGTTTGCTTTAGCCTGGTCTAAATTGCATGTTCATTTTTCAGTCTTTTTTTATGGCCTGGCTATAGACAAAAAACGTGTTGTGGTGGATGTATGAGGTCTTTCAAAAACGGCTCTCTCATGAGGGTTGTCTTTAATGAGGGTTTCCACTGAACGTGGTACTAGACTAGTGCCAGAAACTGGGCCACCTACCACTTACAACAGGAACAGTACTGTCCAGATGTTGCCTTGAGCATTATGCCAGACTAGTGCCAGAAATTGGGCAGCCTACCACTGACTTAGCTGGGTCAGCAGGAACAACACTGTCCAGCTGTTACACTGCTCAACTAGTGCCGGAAATTGGGCCACCTACAGCCAAGTCAGGAACAGCATTGTTTGTCCAACTGTTACATTGAGCATTGTGCCAGACTAGTGCCAGAAATTGGGCCATCTACCACTGACATAGCTGTCTCAGCAGGGACAACACTGTCCAACTGTTACACTGCGTGGTGGGTTCAACTAGTGCCAGAAATTGGGCCACCTACCACTGACGTAGCTGGGTCAGGAACACTCACTACCTTATGTCCAAACGATAAACCAAGAACAAACTTTTGCATCATATGGAGTTTCCCACTTCTGGAGTTGAGTTCAGGGTCTGGTAGAAGCACCAGGGTACTTGAAGTTTTGTAGTGACAGATTTGGCAGTTACGCAGGGAACAGCGAGGTAAAGGGTTACTGTCCATTGCTTGTTAGGTAGCTCAAGGCCAGTTCTATAACCAGTCCGTCCATGTTAAGTAGCTCAAGGCCAGTTCTATAACCAATCCGTCCATATAATTTGCCACACTGTCTGCGTACTCACTAACAGTATTTAATTCCTGATAAAGTGCATATATTATTTATTTAAGTATCACATATAAATCATGTATTTGTACTGTGTAATAAATTCAGCAAATGGGTTCTCAACTGCTGTTGTGAAGTATTGATTTTTTATGGATACTGTTGTACTCTGCAATTAAATGCCAAACACACACACACACGCACACATGCACGCACGCACACACACACACACGTACATACACACATCTACACACACACACACACACACACACACACAAAGACAGAGGCACATAAACATACAGCTTTATTTTATAATAAATTCCTGTCATGAATAGTAAGACAGTAGTACATGACCACATTCACAAGAGTGTCGCTTTCAACATCACGGCACATCCTACACAACCAGTTTTGGGTACATGCAATCTGACATTTATACTGCATCTGTGATATAGATATATATATGTATATAATCATGTACACACAGCATGGGTCTGTACACACATTACTGACTGTAAACTTACAGGAGACAGCCATAGCCACCACATTCCCTGGAAGTCTCAACTGACGGACAGCTCAATGGGTCTGGTCTTCAGGGTACTTCTAGTATCATTTGCTGTCATTTTATTGCATGATCCTGTATACAGAAAGCAGTACCATTATCATGCAATTCTGCTGAACTGTGCCAAGGCAGAGGAGCAGTTTGCCTGATCCCGAGTTTCAAATGCCAGGAGATCTTTACGCATAACTTGAGGATGCCTGTTGCACTGAACTCTGCTCCTT
The DNA here is from genome assembly GCA_018857735.1 of Alviniconcha marisindica. Classification (NCBI taxonomy): domain Eukaryota; kingdom Metazoa; phylum Mollusca; class Gastropoda; family Provannidae; genus Alviniconcha; species Alviniconcha marisindica. Next base: position 735,909 of record JABMCL010003607.1, on the reverse strand, counting down.
CATTCATCCAAAGGACAAGACACCTTGCTATAAAGCCAGTTCTTAATATGCATTGAGGTCACTTGGTGAAGTAGCTTAGCTTGGACAACTTTGACAAGACATCACCAAAAATGTTAAGGCTTTTTTTTCTTTTTTATCAAAGCACTTAGCAAGTCATGTTGAGCGAAAGTCTCAACAATGTGGCCAAAGCCGACCGTCCATTGGCTCATCAGTTTGGCATTGTGGCCAAAGCTGACCACTGATTGGCTCATCAGTTTGGTATTGTGGCCAAAGCTGACCATTGATTGGCTGTTAGTTTGGCATTGTGGCCAAAGCTGACCACTGATTGTCTGATCAGTTTAGCACTGTGGCCAAAGCCGACCATTGGCATTGCTTGGCTCATCAGTTTAGCACTGTGGCCAAAGCTGACCGTTGATTGGCTCATCAGTTTGGCATTGTGGCCAGAGCCGACCGTTGATTGGCTCATCAGTTTGGCACTGTGGCCAAAGCCGAAGCTGACTGATGATTGGCTCATCAGTTTGGCACTGTGGCCAAAGCCGAAGCTGACCAATGACTGGCTCATCAGTTTGGCACTCAGGCCAAAGCCGAAGCTGACCAGTGATTGGCTCATCAGTTTGGCACTCGGGCCAAAGCTGAAGCTGATTGGTTCATCAGTTTGGTACTGTGGCCTAAGCTAACTGACTGACTGACTAGTCAGCTTATTAGCTGTGATCTGGTCACCAACCATCGTTTGCCGTGAGGTGTCTCAACTGGCCGACAAAGGAAGAAGAAATTACCACCACTGAGGATCAAAAGACTGAAGTATTTACTGCCCAGATGGAGCATGAGCAGATGCTGTGGGACTCATCTGATCACATCTGCAAGAACAAAAACAAAAGAAGGCATATGCTTCGCGGCAAATTGCCTGGTGAAGATTTGGGTGCAGATAGCCTGCCGTTTTCACATCAGAAACCAAAGTGACCAAAAACATCATCTGACAAGTCATACATCGCCAAGTTTGCAAAGCTATGTTAAGTACAGTCTTAAGCATGGGGGTTTAAGGGGGAAGTAGGACAGAAGGAACAGAAACTTTCTGCTTCTGCTACAGTAATAACAGCAGTGCACTGCATTCATGTCAGCTTCAACTGTTCAGAAGCTACTTTTTTCTTTCTTCAGATTTATAAATAATAATGCAAGTTGAGCAGCCAACACAGTCCACTATTGTTTGTTGCCTTACGTGTCCCAGTGGGACAGCCTTAGATCCTGTTAAGCCCTCTAATAGATTTTGAACTGTGAGTATGCACCCACCATTTTAGCTAGATTCCATTCCAGATATCTACAACCTAATGTTAAACTGAACCACTTACTTCATTTTTGACAGCGTTGTAACTATTCGTGTTTGCTGCTGTCATCAGTACAAAGTAAAATACTTTTTAACATTTCCTTTCACACTATGGTTAATGTTATTGGCACTATTAAAAGTATTGTTAAAAATTGTTAACGTAACATTATGCTAAGCATGTTCTGCAACTGGCTGTATGCACCAAATATCTGCAACTTTGATAGCACTACTGTGACTACAAAATGTTAACATGTATAAAAGTGACTAGCACTGTAGCAGTCTTACAAAAGTGTATAATACATATAAAATGTACCTGAATAAAATGCTATCACTTCTTTAAGCCAATAATAATGTTAGAATTAAGCTGTTGGCCTGTACTGTAATACTGAAAGAGAAGCAGTTGCTCTGAATGCCCCCTCCATGATGGGAGGATTGAAGTAACAGCACAGTTCTACAACTGTTACTGGATAATTAATGCAAATTAAATGCTCATTTTGGCCCAGTGCAAATACAGTATTACTAGTAGTCCATTTAAACAAAATAACATTCTGTCACTACAGGTGACAACAACAAACAGAACACACAAACTACTGGGCAATTGCAAAACAAATACATAATGGGATTAAAAGAAAGAAAGGAGGACTATGATCAATCATCGACATATATCCAAATCACATCCTCTGCTCAACCATTGCCACATCCCACACACACCCCTCTGATCAACCATCATCGCAGCCAGGTAACATCTCTGTTCAATCATAGCCACACTCAAAACACCAGGCCTATGTTCAATCTTTGACGTACCCAAAACACCCATTCTTCAATCATCTCCATTCAGTCACTGCCACAGGGTAAACTCAGGGCCTCTGTTGAATCATCATCGCAGCCAAATGACATCCTCTATTCAATCACTGCCACACTCAAACCTTATTCTGTGTTCAATCAGCACCACAGACAGTCATAACAGCATGTTCAATCCTTGCCATGCCCATTGTCCAATCATTGCAGCAAAATGACATATGTTCTATCACTGCCAGTATGCCACACCTCAAACACCCTCTATTCAATCATCACTGCAGCCAAATGACACCTGTTCAATCACTACCACAACCTCAAACACCTGTCCGATCATCCCTGTAACCAAATGACATCTGTTCAAACATTTCCACAACCTCAAACACCTGTCCAATCATCCCTGTGGCCAAATGACATCTGTTCAAACATTTCCACAACCCCAATCACCATCTCGGCATCTGTCCAACCATAACTGCAGCCAAATGGCATCCTCTGTTCAATCATCGCCACACCCAAACATTATTCTGCGTTCAAGAAATACCATCAAAGTGAGCAGCTGGCCATGTGCAGGAAGAAAATTATAGCATCCTTAAAATAATACAAATCACCTGATACAACTGTTTATTTTTTTTTACATGCTCCCTTGATGATAGACCACCCTGAGAGAATACACTGGCACCCCTGGTGACAGCTAAACCAGTCTGCAAAATGACGAGAATCTCCTCTTAAGAGGGGTTCATTCACACTGGGTGACAGGTTCACTCAGAGGGACATAATGTAAATATATATATATATCTACTCTATGTACAGTCAAAGCATGCTTATGCGACTAGCTGTGAGAGTGGGCAAAGAAAAAGGCAGTTGCAAGACAGGCAGGTCGCCTGACTGGATGTCACTGTGTGGTCAACCCTGGGATCAGACTTCACAGGTTTCACAGATCAGACGTGGTTGACCTGAAAGGTGGTCGTATACACGTGTGAGGTGAGACCAGTACACTCTATCAATACACTGGACCTGTGACCTGGAACTCTCTTCATCTCTCTGTTAGGCATTCATTTGTCTTCACTCGCTTAGGTCAAAACTGAAAACCCGTCTCTTCTCTACTGCATATTGATCTATTGTTTCCTTCTCTTTGTACCAATCAATCACCAATGTGATATCACCAATATCACCATTGTACCAATGCATGTATTTGTAGTGTGTGTGTGTGTAATGAAATGAACATATCCTTATGTCTGTGTAAGTGCTCTGGGATCCTACGAGATGGGGTGCCATAAATAATGTGTTATTATATTATCCAAAGATCTGACACAGAAGCAGTAACTGCAGTGCTAAATTAGGTGACTCAAACACATAAATGCCAACGACTTTATGATTAAGTTTAAAAAGTGCCTTTTTCCACAGAACTTTGAATCCTATATCTGGACACTCCATCCCCATAAATGGCTGCATCATCAGCAAGGTCGCTTCGTTTTCTTCTGCATAGTGCCCAGCTTCAAAACTTTAAAGACTCACATTTTAGTGCATGCTAGGTTCTTTTCGTGTTTCCATAGTCCACCAAACTCTGACATGGTTTACTAGCCCCTTAACACATGTTTACGTGCGATCCTTTTGCCTGCGTATACACACAGGGGACCCCAACATATATGGACGACTTTTACAGAGTCTGAACAAAACATTTCACTCAGGAAAAATCTCGGGGGAGGCACAAAGCCTGTGGTGACCACGTTCAATCATGCACAGTGTCTGGCTTTCAAGAGCAAGTGCTCACACTACTCTCTCGTGACTACCATCACCCCCCCACCCCCCTACCCCTCCTCAGGGAAGAGAGGGAGCAGGCATTGCTCTCCTGACTGGATGTATTTGAAGCAACTGGCATTGTCATTTTGAATTCCATCACATTCATCTACATGGAAAGCAAGACATTCCCGAGCAGGGCATAGACTGGCAACTAATACATCCAGAAAGCATTAAATGTTCTGGTTTTCACAGACTGGCAATTACTACACACAGAAAGCATTAAATGTTTCAGTTTTCACAGACTGGCAATTACTACATCCAGAAAGCATTAAATGTTTCAGTTTTCATAGACTGGCAATTACTACACACAGAAAGCATTAAATGTTTCAGTTTTCACAGACTGGCAATTACTACATCCAGAAAGCATTAAATGTTTCAGTTTTCATAGACTGGCAATTACTGCACACAGAAAGCATTAAATGTTTCAGTTTTCATAGACTGGCAATTACTACACACAGAAAGCATTAAATGTTTCAGTTTTCATAGACTGGCAATTACTACACACAGAAAGCATTAAATGTTTTAGTTTTCATAGACTGGCAATTACTACACACAGAAAGCATTAAATGTTTCTGTTTTCACAGACTGCCAATTACTACATCCAGAAAGCATTAAATGTTTCAGTTTTCATAGACTGGCAATTACTACACACAGAAAGCATTAAATGTTTCAGTTTTCATAGACTGGCAATAGACCACTCCACAACGCACCGCTTCCAGCCGTAAGCTCTGCCCCTCTGGCAAGTGACCCGAAAAGATGGCTGCAGCCGAATCCAAAAGTACTCTCGATCTCTTGCCGCTGAGAGACCTGAGAGACCTGTCGCTGTTGTGTTTTGGTCAAAGCCCGCCTATTTTAAAATAGACGGGCTTTGGTTTTGGTGAGAGAAAACTCACCCAAAGGTCAAAGTGGTCTTTTGAGACACAGGACCCTGTGTTGATAATATACATGGTCTGCAGCCCTCCTTGGTCAGATGGGAAAGGGAAGGGACAGTTTACATCCCATGGAGGGTGAAATGGGTTCCAGCTTGCCAAAGCAATTAGTAACCCAAACAGACACTTCCAGCCTCTCTCCTGCAGTGGTCCAGGTTTTGTCAAGACCAAAGCCCAGATGGTCAAGACCTCTGACAGTTGGGAGTGCCAGATTACACCCCCCTCTACACAGAACAGTTAGAAACTAGCGAACTCCAACTCCGGCCTAGCAGTGGAGAGAAGCAGCAAACAAGAGGGGATGGTAGACGGCAGTGTTACTTCTATATCTGTGACAGTGCAGAGTTATAGCCACAGGGATTGGGGTTAATTTTTGTGTTGCTTCTGTTATATGAAGATTTCTTCATGTGTTAGTTTAGCAGAATTAAATTAATGAAATTTAATTAATGCTGAACAGAAATTTAGGCTAACTATGACAGATCACTTTCTACAAGTTACTCCAGACCTGCAAGAGAAATATATCATTGAAAGCACCATGCCTTTGATAAGTGATACAGTAAAACATTTGGCTACCGCTCGGTCATTTATTACACATAATGTTTATATTTACTTAGAAACTGGGACTGAACTTGTGACATATTACTATCATTGTGAGCACACTTAATGTTGGATACTTTTCCCTGTGGAATGTCACTGTCAAGTTGGATTTTACTGTATAACAAGCGTCAGAACAGGTAGGATATTTCACTGATTTAGCCGGCATGCCACACAGTACAGTGTGTGTGTGTGTGTGTGTGTGTGTGCGTGCATGTGTGTGTGCGTGCGTGTGTGTGTGTCCCACGGTTTCAGTGTGGTTGTGTGTAAGTGCTCTGTCTGTCTGCCTGTCTGTCTCTGTTTCACAGTATGCCAGTCGATCGGTGTATGGCAGTATGTCTGCCTGTCACAGTTTATGCAGCAGTTATTGGTAGTCTGCATGAGCATGCCTACACATTTTGGTTTTGGTTTTATTAGAGCTGTGTAAAGAATTATTGACAGAATTAAAAGCACTTTATTTTCAGCCAAAACTCTCATTACTGCTTAGTTCCTCAATATAATATATTCAGTGTAACGAGCATCTAAATGCGAGTAGTATGCCATCAATTATATATACACCACTGAAAACCTCCTCTGAATTTTAAGATTTTTTACCGTAGTGCGTGCACACACGCACCCCCCCCCCACTATTATTAAACCGATAATGCAATGTTCCAAGCGAATGAACAATATTTCGGCCGTTATACGGCACGTATTTTGTGTTTAGCCATGTAGTCCTACACTAATAATTATACTTCCACCACATGCACACAATCATTGACTTTGACAGCTTACAAAAGAGAAAACCAAACGCATGCATACATTAACTGGATCATACGTTTTGTACTAAGGCTGACTTATCTTGGAACACATGTAGTAGTTCTTTGTTATCACACTCGGTTTTGTTGATCAAGGGGTCGACCACAGCCTTGATCCAAGCTTTACAATCTTTCAGCCTTGTTTTTGGCTTCGGAAGTGGCTAGAATGTGACACCTGCACATTTGTCAGGGCATCGCTTGTCTGACTTACACTGGCCATAGCAACAATTCCGTTTTCCTGGTTTCTTTCCTGCCATGTCGAACACTGCCAACTGACCACTTGCAGTGTCTGGCACGAAAGCTTGCCAGGCCATTTCAGGCCTTGTCAAAACACGTGGACTCCTCATTATGCTGCGGCACGCGATTGGCTGAAATCTAAGGGTGTGTCTGCTTTGACTGACAGGAGTGGAATCGTCTATTACTACACACAGAAAGCATTAAATATTTCAGTTTTCACCGACTGCCAATTACTACATCCAGAACGCATTAAATGTTTCAGTTTTCACAGACTGGCAATTACTACACCCAGAAAGTATTAAATGTTTCAGTTTTCACACAGGCAATTACTACATCCAGAAAGCATTAAATGTTTCAGTTTTCACACAGGCAATTACTACATCCAGAAAGCATTAAATGTTTTGGTTTTCACATGGGCAATTACTACACCCAGAAAGCATTAAATGTTTCAGTTTTCATGGAGTCCCTTAATTTTCCATCAGAAAGTTAGATTTTTTATATTTTATATTTTATTTTATAATACATATAAATTACTGGACATGAGAGAAAGAAATCAATCTTCAAGTTTAAGTGACTACACCTTAGATTCTATGTACAGGTATACAAATCTGTACAGGTGAACCTACAATGTCGGCATCTTGGCAAATCTGTTGTCCACAGTGTAATACCCATTTCAAATAGAAAGAGCCTAAACAATAGTGGCTGCACAGTCTCAGTGTGCCACAGGAGAACTTGTGCAAGCCACAGTTCAACAGCTAAAGTTTAGCAATATATACATTTACACAATGCAGAATCAGCCATTCACAGCTGTTCACAACAGCACAAAATTTGTAGATCCTGAAAAAGGAGCAGAGTTCTACACATTGCTCAAAGTCTAAAAGTAAGAAAACAAAAGCACGAAATCATGTATAAAACGCCATTTTGGAAGAGAGTTGTCATTTGTATCAAATGAGCATAGAATTTTAAAAAAATAGAAAAGAGGCAAAAACGGAAAGATAAAAGACATAAAGTTTCCAGATGAAAGTGTTCTGCATCAAATCCTGAGAGTATCAGGTTAAAATATCAGAGTTATGTGAGAATAAGATGATGAGACTAAAATTAGGCAACATGAGAGAAAGAGACTTCCAGCATCAATATTCGCATTAAACATGGTTTGAACAAACACTACAATTAGACTACCAACTCTTTACAGGTATATTTTTTTCATTTAAAAAAACTTTCTTGGTATGTGATGGGCAGAAGGCAGGAAGTGTGAGAAATCCTAGTGGATGGTACGGTGGGGGGAGGAGTGTGTACGTGACAATGAAGGAAAAGAATGAACTGGTCAGTCTGCATGCGGCAAGCAACAGGTGTGGCAGCAACCGAATGGTGACGTTTGTTTCTATTTGGACTCAGTGAATGTAGTCATGGATTCATACAGCTTCTCTTATTCTTCATGGTGCATGGGACCACCAAGCAAAGTAACAGCTATTCTTAACTCATTCGCGTCGCGGTCAAAATGGGCGGCCTGACCCCTCAAATTGCACCATTTTTGGGCACTTTGAAAAAAGTCCTAAAAAATAACCACAACCAGTACAAACTTCAAACTAACAGTTTTAACAAGATTAAAGTGTGTACTTTAAGAACAATATCCTACCTTTAGGAAGGAGGGGGACAGACTTTTGTTGACTTATGACCAAAGAGGTGTGCAAAGGGGGGGGGGGTAAAAATCCAGTTCTGGCACCCATAGTCACTCAACAAAATACACTGTTCTGCATACAGTCTTGACACAAACCCACTGAGATTAGTAGGTTTTACTACAGAAATGCTTTCAATGAAGATAAATAAACCAGAAACTATACACTCAATCAAGTAATTTTACACTCTCTGCAGGCTAATGAAGTTCAAATTGTGTCTTCGCCTGGATGTTGCCATTTTGTTTTGAAGAAAGTGTGCCAGTCGCACATGCGATGGAAAAAACACCACAAAACTGGCCCAAATCATAGCATCATTAATTGAAGGAAGGGAACACCAAGGAAAATGAACAAGCTTCCATTTACTGCATGATTCATGTCCCTTGCATTTTTCTGTTGTCACATAAAATCGCAAACATCCATTGGAAACCTGCTTCCAACATAGCTCCAACAGTCAGTAAGAGTGTTGGAAGCCCACATCCAACACAGTTTGAAGAGAGTTAACAAAGAGGGGCTCACCTCTCTACCACCTGTCAACAGTGATCCTGCATGACAGTCCCCTTCGGAGACAAGCTAGCAGTGACGGGCAGTGTCAACGACCCACTGGCCCATCCAGCGTGGAGATGCGCTTTCAACACAACAGAGGTTCATGCTCCTATGATGCCCATTGTTTTTTCAACCATGTGTGTTCTTCATACAAGAACCACCCCTCTGTGACCATGTAGCAGCAACACCCGGCAGCAATGGTTCAGTACAGAGGCCAGCACAGCAATTAGCAGTTATTCTATACACACAAAAATGTTTTCATGCACAATCAAACTGAATCATTGATTCATGTGCATGTAGGACAACTTTTTAAAATTTGTTGCTTTGAAAAAGGCAGTTTTTACTTAATACTTTTTTTAATATAACCATGTATTATAAATATAACCACATTTGTGCACCTTACCCGGCAATATCCACTTTTAGCCCCGTCGGTTCACTGTCCTCAAATGGTTTGAGGATGCATGTGCGCGTGTGCTTGTGTATAGCACTGGCATAGTACGGAATGAACTGAGATGTGGATATGCCAACGTAGTGCATACTTCAAGTTCATTCCGTCCACACACATTCTCATACCAGTTTAGGACAGCGAACTGATGGGGCTAAAAGTAGACATTGCCCCTTACCCTACACTTTTTCAGGAACCAGCTATGTTCCAGTGACCATATCAGTACCCCATCAAAGTATTCAAACACAACGCCATTTGATGCTCCATCAGTATTCACTCAAATCCTATGGCTTTTAGTTTTATAGAAGTTTTTTTTTTAAAAGTGGGGGTGGGGGTAACTTGGTAGGGAAAAAAGGCAGAAAAAAGAAAAGTGTAGTACCAATTTCAAGGCTCTGTTAGTCTGTAGCTGTGCCCTACTCGTTCACAATCTTTGGCAAAAGCAACACATAGTTTATGTATACATATAATAAAGTAATACAGATCACAAAGCACATGTACATGTATGCATACATAGCAATTTCATTTATAAACAGTCACAAATACATGTATACAAATACTGATACCAAAAACCAGACACAGCACATGCAGGGATGCAGGAAATGGCCAGCAGTTTTCATCCGAAAAGGATCCACTTTGCACAGTCTTTCTCAGATTGGGGACAAGCACTCAGTCATGGCAGTGGTCTCCCACTTGATACAGCTCAGAAACCATGTGACCCATCTTCAGTCCTTGAGTATATTGTTTTGACATCTTGACACCCAAGGAATCAGTCTGTTCCAGCTTCCTGGTACAATGTCATCTGACACTGTCACCCAAAGAATCAGCCTGTTCCAGCTTCCTGGTGCAATGTCATTTGACACTGTCACCCAAGGAATCAGTCTGTTCCAGCTTCCTGGTACAATGTCATCTGACACTGTCACCCAAAGAATCAGCCTGTTCCAGCTTCCTGGTACAATGTCATCTGACACTGTCACCCAAAGAATCAGTTTTTTCCAGCTTCCTAAAGAGAGGCAATGTCAACTGTTATCACCAGCCATGGAATGGATCCACTTTGACATCTTGAACATGAACTGTGATCAACTAGTTCACTTTGACATCTTGATGATGAACAGTACTGACTAGTTCACTCTGACATCTTGATGAGGAACAGTATCAACTAGTTCACTCTGACATCTGGATGATGACGAGTATCACCTGTCCATGTTGACTGAGGAATTCAGCAAGTCTCACACAATGCAACACTTGGTGAAAAACGAAACATTATCTGCTACATGTCTTAGACTCTTACTGATCATGACATTGATTAAAAACAAAACCTGAAAAATCCTTCATTCATACAAGCTCAAGTGCTAGAATTTACATGGTCTAGGTAGACAAAATACAACTGTTGTTTGTATAGGTGTACTTGGTACAAGGCTAGTCATACATGCATACAGACCATGTGATGCACTATAGAGTCAGGTGATTAATTACTTAATGCCACACCAAATGACTGCCTGATGACCTAACCAGTCATTTGACTATGTTGTCAAGTGTAATTCATTAATGCCACATCAAATGATTGCCTAATCATCAAAGCAACTGATCAGTTACAGCTGACTCACACATAACATACTACTGGCACTGCCACACAATCAAAGAGGCCATGGCAGGGTTCTAACCATCGCACAATTCCCAGTCTCCCATTCATCAGCTCACATTTCACAATGGGGCAGCCTGGACTCAATTCCAGCTCAGCAGCGGGCTTCGTCTTCTTTCCAGTCTGGTGTGGACAGTCAGGCTGAAGATATGAATGGTTAGTGCCCCAGACAAGTATCATTGGCGGGAGCTGCCGCAAGTATCATTTTTGTTGTGACAAAAGTTTTGTCACAACAAACATGTAACACATGTTTGTCATGACAAAACACGCTTTTTGTCGTGACAAAAGTATGCTTGTCACGACAAACATATTTTTTTCACAACAAAACTTTTCTTGCAACACTCTTACTTTTGTCATGACAAACACATGTTTGTCAAGATAAACAGGTCTTTTGTCACGACAAAAGTATGCTTGTGTTTGTCACAACAAATATTTGTCGCGACAAACATAATTTTGTCATGACAAACGTTTTGTCACAATAAACATAATTTTGTCACAACAAAAGGTTGTTGTGGCAAACATACTTTTGTCGCGACAAAAGAGGTGTTTTGTCGCGACAAAAGATGTTTTGTCACGACAAACTTTTGTCGCGACAAAAATGATACTTGTAGCAGCTTCCACCAATGATAGACAAGGACAAAAAGCTTGACAGACCCATCTGCTTGTAAGCAAGCAAACATGGGGCTTAACGTCCACAAAAACCACAAGGCTTATTAGGGACAGATCCATCTGCTTGTGACCACGTATAATACGTATACATATATTATACATGTATTTATACACAAAAGGCTGTTAGAACTCACAGAAGAGCAGAGTACTGACTGACCATCTGCTTGTGACCACATCAGCACATGTATGCATCAATACACAAAAGGCTGTTAGAACTCAGTGAAGAGCAGAACTCAGTGGCTATCTTGGCAAAAGCAGTCAGCACAAAAACCATAGTCTACACCGATCAAGTGACAATACTCAGTCACACTGGCAGAGCTGGGCAGCACTGCTCTTGCAGCTGCTATAACCTCACCCAGGTAAACAACCCAACTTCCCCGATGCAAGATTAATCAAGATGGAATTTTTATGATCAGTTTCTTTTCTATTTTCTATGCAGTTCATGTTCTAAACACGTAAAAGGTTCAAAAGAACGTTATTTGTGTGTTTGGATCCTGTTTTAGAACACTAGCACAGTAGCAGCCATTCTTGTTTCAGAAGTTCATATTCTGACCTCAACCCTGAAACTCACTCCCATTCCCAACATTTGATGGCTATATGTATATATATTAGAGTCCTGTTCACTCTCAGCTCTGATAGAAAGATGGTCTTCATCAACAAAATGAGTGTATTATTCTATTTAATAAACAAATTAAAAAATTAAAACCCTTGTGACGGTCATCTTTTCTAATAATGCCCTGATTTCTCTGTGAAGCAATTTGCTAATCAAAACGACTGTCATTATTCATTAACTTCCTGTATTTTCTGGGGGGTTTTCATAAGGAGAGTAACCTGAAGCTGAATATTTGGAGAAAAAATGTAAAACTAAAAGTGTACTACTTTGACAGTTTGAGTGTTCCACAAACCCTTATCGCAGTTCATACATTTCTCTACCAGCACCAACGCCAATAATTGGAAATGAAACCAACATAAACACGGCTGATGAAACCATTACAGACACCATCCATGACTAATGTAGTACTACTGCTTGGTTATGCACTGATTCTCAAAGACATCCCATGACTAATACTTGGTTGCGTAGGAAAAACTTTCCAGTGTGTACTTTCAGCACATCCGCAGTCACAAACCATCTATAGGTAAGTTAATGAAATTTAGAGGGGAAAAATGCCATGCATTCAACAATTTGCAAACTTTGTCAAATATTCATATTCATGACAATTAAGTTATTAACAATAAAAACAAATTTAAAGCACAATCTTGGACAATGTGACTGTTACATTATTAGTTACATATCATGCTTATTAGTTACGTGTCGTACTTCTCATAGCAGATTCAAGTCTTCCTTTTTTTAGTTGTGGTCAAAAAACACCACCAAAAAAACAACTGAAGAACAAAGTCTGGAAGTTCTGTACAAACTGTGACAACCTGCCCTCACAAGCACAGACCTGTGGCAGTTTGTAGTCAAGCTACGTATATGCACTGTTTCACTTGTCAGCTCTGTCCTTCTTGGTCAGCACCCAACCTTTGATCAGTTTTGTTACCTCCCCCCCCCCCCCACCCCTCTTCTACCTGTCTTGTGCTTCTCTCGCTGTCCCTAACCCACATCCCTGTTTCTTTCTTTCTTTCTGTCTCTCCCCTTGAGTAAGATATTTCTGTCATTTCATTCTGTCATACTCATCATCCTCTTCTTCTGATGATTTGTGACCAGTCCTGATCATAAAATGTCCACTGGGAACTTGGTGAAAAAAAGCATGCCATCATGACAATGTCGTGCTATAGCTTACTTCTGTTTCCACTGCCATATGATTTTCAGGCCAAATTCCAACTCGGTCCACAAACATCCTTTTTCTCTCCATCTCAGTTTATTTACAGCCACACACTGCAGTATGTCCCCCCCCCCAACCCACCCCCGCTCAACACCCAAGTCAACATCTGTCCTAAGACTCCAAATCAATGACAAGTTTGCAGAACATGCACACGTCTTCAGGGGACATGACCAGCCCCAACACTTGTCTCCACAGGTGGACAACACACACAGAGAACATACAGGGGCATCTTCCAGGGATCTGCGCAGAGGCGGCTGCCTGGCCACCAGTTTAGAAACTGTCAGTGTCGACCACCAATGTGCAAACAAGCTTTAGGGGCTGTGGCCAGTCTCAACACCTCTCCATACACTCTTAACACAGAGCATGCACACATCCTTCAGTGACCTTGACGGTCACAACGCTCGTCTCTGTTTCAAGAAAATTAACTCATAGAACATGCAAAAGTCTTTGAGTAACCATGACACACTGACTGAGGTCTGCAAAATGCTCATCTCTGGTGGCAACAAACTCACGGACTATGCAGACTTTCTAAGACCTTGAGCAACCACGACAGTCACATGCAGAAATCTTTACAGGAAGTGACAAGCCTCCTTGCTTGCTTCACTGCCAACGACAAAGCTCATGGAACACAAAGACGCCTCTAAAAGAAATTTAACAAATCTGCAGTCTCAGCACTTGTCTCTGTCAACGACAAACTCTCGGAACATGCAGAAGTCCTTGAGGGACCGCGGCAAAGGCAGCTGCTCCACACTGCTGTCAATGCTGGTGGGCAGGCTGGAGCGCACCACAATGCGACACATGTCCCTCAGCGAGAGCACAGGGTTGAGCAGCGTCTGTATCCAGGGGGAGATCTGGTTGTAGCTGCTGCACATGGACAGCTGGTGCACCTTGGTGGACAGAGTTCCCTGCACCAGCGGCTTGGTCCCCGTCTTCAGCAGCAGGCGCCACGACAGCAGTTCCTTGCTGGTGGGGCCGATCACCTCCGGGTTCTCCAGGATGGACTTGGAGAGGCTCAGCGACACCAGCTCCGACATCTCCTCCTCCGTGATGCGGGCGCCGTATGACAGCAGCAGGCGAATCTTGTCCACAGAGTTGTGGACGTAGGCAAAGATCAGGGGCTTGTGCTTGCGCCAGCCCCCTCCTTTGTTGACGTCGGCCCCATGCTCCAGCAGCAGCTGCACAACATAGGTGGGCACATTAGCTGAGGTGCAGGCGCTGCCCAGAGGCGTGCGCTGGTTATCGTCCAGCATGTTGACATCCATGCCCAGCTGCAGGAACTCCTTCACCACCTCCACTGCCCCAAAGTTGACAGCAGCAGGCAGCAGAGTGGCTTCCTGGGCATCGGCCCCAGCCTCCAACAGTTGCTTAGCGATGACGATGGGCGGGAAATGGCTGGGCTCCAACTTGCGGGGCTCATTCTTGGTGGCGGCTGTGGCTGCCGTTTCCGGTCGGCAGTGCCAGAAAAACCACAGCTCTGCTGTCTTACAGGCCACCTGCCAATGAGACAAAAATCAAACTGAACTTCGGGTACATAGTCTAAAGCAACAAATTCAGCTTGAGCATAATGTTCGTTGAAAAACTTGAGAAAAAAAGGTTGAACTTCAGACTTGTAGAAAACAAATAGTTGGGGGTAAGTTTCTTGTCTATAACAACACAGCAGAACCCAACATGAATAATACATTACCCACTCTGCACCTAAACAATGATAATACCCACCCCAGTACACTCCCTCTCCACATGATCAAATACCTATCCTACCTCCCAGTTACGCTGTTACAGCAGAATACCCCTCCCCTCCCCATAATACTGATCAGACACACCTACACATCACAAACACATAACACACGTGTGCACACAAACACACACACACACACATATGCATGCACCCACCCACTCACCCACACACACACACACACACATTTTCACTCTGTCAGTGTCATTCACTCACACACTGACCTTGATGGGTGAGTCTCCATTGTAGTCATGGATGTTGACGTTGCAGCCAGCATTACAGAGGATGTGGACCAGCTTGTGGTCCTCGCTCTCGCAGGCCCGGAGCACAGGGGTTTTGCCCATGTTGTCAGCAGCGTCAATGCTGGCCCCGTGTGAGATAAGCAAGTTCCCCAGCTCCACCATATCTGAGCAGCGCTCCTCCGCCCCACACAGCAGGTGCAGCGCCGTCTGACCTTCAGGGCCTGTCACACATCAGGGAAATAATTAGAACATGCATATCACATGCAAGTGTCATTTTTTGAACTGTCAGTAAGTGACAGTCTGAAACAGAACAAGGCCCAGAGCACTCGTGCAGAATCAACACACAGGGGAGTTAATTAGCGTGTGAAAGACGTCACGCAAGCACAACAATGATCTGAATCGCCTATGGTAACTCTCACCTGGCATGCATGTAGGTATGAGGAGGTATGAGGATGTACCTCTGGTGGAGTTTATGTACCTTCTATTAATACACGTGCCAGGTGAGAGTTACCACAGGTGACTCAGGTCTTTGCTGTTGTGCTTGTGTGATGTCTTTCAAGTACTAATTTAACTCCCCTGTGTGTTGATTTTGTTAGTCAGTGAGTAAGTAGTCAATTTGGTTGTTTATGCCCAGTCAACCTGGTTGGTTACTTCAGGTTGATTAGAACTGTCAAGAAGGGACGGAAAAATAAGCTGGGGTTGGCGAATCTGTGCCTCCATGCAGAAGAGCATGAAATTGAAAACATGGATCTGGAAACTAGTGGGCAAGAACAGTCAATTGTGAGTCACACCAGACCCAAAGAAATTCATCTGCAACATGAAGGACCACGTCCACAGGCTGAAACGTAAAAATACAGCCCTGGAACTGAAAAGTGGAGGTCAGAAAAACATGCTCACATCAATATGCTTCCACATCCACACACAATGAACACTGGAAGCAGACACTCATATTTTTCCAGGAAGGTAAAATTTGCAGTATCTGAATTCATACAATCCCATCTATAGCTTAAATTTGATAAGGATCAAAATCAGCAACACCTTACCTGGAACGCTGACATCTGCCCCATGTTCTAGAAGCAGTTTGGCCATTTCCAGGTGGCCATATTGACAGGCCAGACTGAGGGGTGAGAGACGCTCTTCCTCTGACATGCGGTTCACGTCATGACCCACATGCAGTAACTCTGCCACGCGCTCAACATTGCCTCCCTTGATGTGCTCCATGAGCTCATCAAACCATTTGTCGCAGTCTTCAGTGGCCATTGTGGGTTCAATGATCTAGTTCTGCACACACACAGTTTGAGTGGCATCTTTAAAATTATAAAAATATCAATTCTGCACAATAAAAAAAATTCACACATGCATACACACACACACACACACACACACACACACACACACACACACACACACACAGTACCCATGTTCATATTAACTTATTAAGTTAACAACACTATGATTCTAACATTGTAGGCTATAAAAAATAAAAAATAAAGCAGCTTTCCACAATAATTAATAAATGAATAACAAAAACATTTACAAGCAGGCAGTATCCAAAATTACCCAATTCACATCTTCCCTCACTGAAATATATAGACTTTAATTCTACATGTTGTGTGGCCAATACCACTCTGCACAACACTGCTTATTACACATGTATACAAAAAATTACATATAATTCACAGAATGAATGTGAATGAAATCCAGTTACATTACACATTTCATTTTATGTTATGTAAATAATATTCTGTAGTGTTTCAACATTAAATCAATTCCATCTACACATATATAAAAAAAATCTTTTAAATGAACAGGGCTAATCTGGGATTCTGCCTAAAATTAAATGGATAGCTTTGCAGATGAGCAGCAGCTGTGACTGTGTGGTAAAAACTAGCAGGCTGTACAGGAATGAAAAAGCTGGCCCCTGGCTGGAGTGCAGTGCTAGTATGCATGCATTCCTAGCAGGGTTCTCTCTGGCACACTGGCCCCATTTACTACAGCATGGGCTCAATGCCCCACTTGAGTCGCTAGTCCCTAATCAGACCCCCATTACATTATTTACAGCAAGGGCACAGTTACTGCCCCTAAGTTTTATCACCACCTGACAAGTGATCACTCAGATGTCAAGGAAATTATCTTAAAGTTTTAATGGTAAAAAGGTGAGTTCTGATGGTGGCAATCTTAAAAACAAGGTGGCTTTTTTTATTTTATGATTCCCCCCCCCCCCCCCCCCCCCAAAAAAAAGAAATGTAAAAAATTGGGGACTTGTAAACAAGAAGAGCAAAGTCTGATCAGCTGACTCACATTCAACACTGGAAAATACATGCAACTGCAAAAATACTAATAATATGCCAAGGTCATCAAAAGCAATGTACAATGAACACAAGCTCAGATGTCAAGTTACTTTAATCAAACTATAACCCTTTTCCAGTCAGACTATAACAGTATAACAAATCTACTTCCAATACTGCGTGTTTTGATGAAAGTCCGTTTAAATGCTAATGTCACAAGGCAGTAAAAATGCTTAAGGCTTTCAAATTCCACACTTTTATTGGTCATTTTCAAGTGACATTACAGCAGTGAAAGGTTAAATTACTCTTTCAATTTCACAGACTAATAATTCATACTGAGTGATGATCTTCATTTTGGTAGAAATCAAAGTTCTCGACAAAGCCAGAGAAGACGATGCCAATGGTGGTTTGGCAGATGGACAGCGGCATCTATTAGGTGAGTTCTGAAGAACTGAAGAGCTTCCCTGTTTCTATATTATTACTTATTTTTAAAACACCCATCAGCAAATAAAAAAGAAAAGAAAAGAAAAAATATATAAATGGATATACCTGAGTCCCCCCCCCCCCCCTTTTTTTTTCATTTCTTTTTATTTTAGTAAACTACTAATAGTAATACTATTCAGAAGGGTGACTACATTTTTTTCTTTTTCTTTTTAACAGTTCTTGCCCTAGGCAGAGTTAGTATCTCATCAAGCCTTTCACTCCTGATCACACATTCTGGCACATATTCATGACAACCCAGTTTAAAGTAACATTCTCAGAAATCCAGGGAATCCCAGTCACATGATCAGTTACATAATAAGTTGATGACAGAATTTTAATAGTCAATTAAGTTGGGAGGGGGGGAAAAAATCACTCGAGTTTTCAATGTGTGTCAGGTCTCCACGTCCAGATGGCACTGCAGTGCTTCACTACAGATGGAGCAATTTGTTTTATAATAATTATAATTTATTTATAATATAATTTATTATAATTATGGATATATCATATAATATATATTCCCAGCAAGGGATTTGAAAGCGAAGAAGAAAACATGTTGGGAGAGGAGGGGGATACCAAGATTAACCCAGCCAATGTCAGAAGAAAGTGTTGAGGTGAACAAACCCAGCAGTACATCCAGGAGTCTGCCCAGTTTGGGGGAGAAAAATGCAATGTGGTAGTGGTAGTCATTTTCGTGGTGGTAGTAGGTGAGGACAAAGGCACAAGGTGCTGTTGAAAAACATGCATGTGGTATGCTTCTGAATCTGATGCTTCTGTGTGACTGTGATTTTATTTCAACTCAAGTACTGTAATCCTGAAAATGGTGACACTACTTGGATTTTAACATCATGTCAGCTGCACGGGGCCACCTCAGTGCAAGCAATAAGTCTTGGGCAGATGTCTGCTGTGGTACTGTGGCTGTACAATCACTGCCTTGTGCAACAATAGTGCAAAACAAAGACATATAAATTATAATGATATAAATATTATAACAGGTACTGATCACAGATAGATAGAGACTAAGTCACAGAATGACTAAAGGTCACTTCTCACCACCTCACTCATAGACTGCCCCACTTGTTAAACTGGGCAGAGCCCAGTGCAGTCGACACAAACCCTAGATGGCCACCCAGAACACCTTGTGGCCTGGAGATTTCCCTGGCCAGGTCCGGTTTCCACACAGCTAACTTTGGCCCTCATATTTTTTTTTCTTCAGTTCTTTAATAAACGGCTGACAAGACCATCGGGTCATCAAGAAGTGAAGAATTTGATCAGTTAGGCCTATTATTAATTGGAAACTGGCTTGTGGCTAATAACTACCCCCAATTATCACAAGGAACAAAAACATTTTAAGCAAGTCACTGGAGACGCATCTCAAATAGCATGTTGGCTATTGGTTCAGCAAAAAGGTACCCCAGACTGATGCTGAAAGTGAAACATAACTGTAGCAAATGAACAAACATTCAATCATAACATCGTTTAGCATCTATATAAACAGGTATATGGTTATAACAAAAGTGTGTTCATGCGTGATACTCAAATGATTTCAAAGGTTATATTTACTGTACTTACAGTACTATTACTAAAGAACAAATGTGCACACAGGAAATAACAGTGAGAGGAAAAAATTATACTGTGCTGTTTTCATACCTACTGCCAAAGTATGCAAGGTGCAGTGTGAGAGGGCCATGGGCTAGCTCATTTGGGAACTGTCATTCTTTACACCTGGCCTAGCCGCCAGGTCAGGGTAGTGGGACTGGGAGGCAAGCTTAAGGCAGTGAGATTTACCAGAAAATGTAAATGTATAACTATAAGCACTGAAGCAGACCACACAAAATCTGAGACTGTGTGAGAGAGTTGGGAGGAGGGGCGGGGGTACTGTAACTGTTACTGTTTGGCAGTATACAGACACACACGTCAGAGATGACTTTGGCACCCATAAATTATAAAGGGGTGGAGAATAAAATTAAAACATTTATGAATACCACCTGGCACCTTGAATGATTTACACTATTCAGCACAGCTGACAATTTTCACACACTATAGGTCCACACCTGGGAAGCGAGCTATTATTTCGATTTCAGCACAGCTTATATATATATATATATATATATATATATATATATATATATATCCTAGAGTGAGACAATGCAACGCCATGTATCGTAACAGTGACAAATGAGCCCAACGCACACTGTGATAAACAGCGTAACCAGTTTCGTTCTGTAAACAATATTTGTAACTTCTTGACAGTCAGGTTCAGGATCGGCCCACGCGAGAGACATTCAGACCGATTTGCCTGTAAAACAACCGGCTGAAATTCTGGAAAGAATGCAAGGAGATGCGCTTCGGCAGTGTACTAACCTGTCCAACTCCCAGCAGATGAGAAACCACAAAGGGCACGCCGCCTACCACAGACGAGTCAGCTGGTGATCCGCACTCAGGCAGCGACATAAAATGAGTGTCGAGGTCACACCAAGGCTGGGCCACCGACTTTAATCCAGCGCGTCAGGTACGCCCTCTTCCGCCCAAGTGGGGAGTCGTCTGCTACCACTCACACATCCGCGACAGCTTCTGTTGGTGCTGTTTTTTCTAGTCACACCAATGTGCAGAAATCGTGCACATTCTGCGACTACATCGTCATTTTTCAAGGCTGCTCTCACGCGCTTACATGCGTTCGGCACATGCTCGGAAAGCACGGCGAAAACAGCCAATCAGGAACATGTTTTCCTGAGGTCAGAAAGAAATCATAGCCTGTGCAACTCGACTCACCACAGCTAGAACAGCTGGAGCCCGCTGTCCTGTCAGTGATAGGCTCAGTTGCACAGGCTATATTTCGTAGAACGAGTTCCTTCCCTTGTTCACTCTCTCCCTCTCCACTCATGACACACACACACGCACACACTGATACTGACCGACAGAGAGAGAGGGGGAGAGAGTACTGTTCGAAACCAATCTATCAGATATGCATTTGAAATAAGTGCCCAAAAGCAAACACTGCATACAAGATGAACCGTTTTCCTTTTCTTTTCTTTTTTCTTCTTTTGTTTTGTTATTTTGTTTGATCTGGTAGGCCTACCCATTTCAGTTGTAGCAGTGACTGCGTCACTAGAGCAGTGACTTAAAAAAAAACTAAAAAAAACCTGAAACAAAAACAAAACAAAAAAACACACAAACACAAACAAAAACAAATTCAAAACAAAACCAACAGCAACAACAAACACAGAAAAACAAAAACGAACACTGAAACAAACACTGAAACAAACAAAAACAGCAAAAGCAAAACTGACAAAACAAAACTGGTTTCTCTCATTAGTTATAGCGTGCCAGAGTCACTGACGGATAGTGCGTGTGTGTATAAAGTTTCTATCTGGCGCAGCCCCGCTCTCATGGTTCAGGAGCTGTGTGAGAGTCGAGGTGGACTTGTCAGTCCTGGACTGTCCGTCCCGGCTGGACTGTCCGTCCTGACGACTGGAGCCTTCTGGTTTCCGTGGACGTAAAGATTTATTGCACCGTGCTTCGGCATTGGTCACAACTTGTCCCTAATATGTCAACTGACATCTGAGGACATAAAGCATCACTTCATCATCATCATCATTGGCCCCGCTCTCGGCTTTGCCAAGTGTACAAGCCGTGCGGCACAGGCCGAACGGTGTGAGTCACTGACAAAGGGCAGTTTCAGCGTAGCAGTACCGTCGGCGTGCCCTTGGTTGTGACTGCGTCACCGAGGGCGTGAGTGTAGTTTCTAAGTGGTAACCTGTCTGGTCTGTATCTTTGGTTGTGACTGCGTCAGGGGCGTGATTGTAGTTTCTAAGTGGTAACCTGTCTGGTCTGTATCTTTGGTTGTGACTGCGTCAGGGGTGTGATTGTAGTTCAGTTCTAAGTGGTAACCTGTCTGGTCTGTATCTTTAGTCAGTTGTGACTGCGTCAGGGGTGTGATTGTAGTTTCTAAGTGGTAACCTGTCTGGTCTGTATCTTTGGTTGTGACTGCGTCAGGGGTGTGATTGTAGTTTCTAAGTGGTAACCTGTCTGGTCTGTATCTTTGGCGGGTCAGTTGTGACTGCGTCAGGGGCGTGATTGTAGTTTCTAAGTGGTAACCTGTTTGGTCTGTATCTTTGGTTGTGACTGCGTCAGGGGTGTGATTGTAGTTTCTAAGTGGTAACCTGTTTGGTCTGTATCTCTGGTTGTGACTGCGCCGTCAGGGGTGTGAGTATAGTTTCAGTGGTAACCTGTTTGGTTTGTAATGGTTTGTATCTCTGGTTGTGACTGCGCCGTCAGGGGTGTGAGCCAGTGTAGTTTCTAAATCAGTGGTAACCTGTTTGGTCTGTATCTCTGGTTGTGACTGCGCCGTCAGGGGTGTGAGTGTAGTTTCTAAGTGGTAACCTGTTTGGTCTGTATCTTTGGTTGTCGACTGCGTCAGGGTGTGAGTGTAGTTTTTGATTGATGATCGCTTATACTACGCCGCTATTCTCCGCTCTCTTGAGCAGACTCTGCGCTCGCATGTGGTTCTACATGAGTGAACAGCTTGAAGTTTACAGCGCGTTTTTTGAATATCTACCGAAGAGGTGTATTTACAGCGCTGGCATGGCTGGTGCCACATGAAACTGCAGCCGTCTCGGCGCAAGTTCTGACGCCTTGTACACCATACCGTATCAGTGGCAACCGGCCATGCACCAATGATGTCACTTCGAGTCATGCAAAGCCACATACGTAAGGGGTATGCGTGTTTAGATGTAACCTGCCACCTGCACTTTTAACTCCGCAGTGGCAGAATGACCGGGATCTTTTACGTGCTACTGCGGTAACACGGGGGTGGAATGGATACCGAAATAAGTCAGCACAGAAAGTCGACCCTGGAGAAGAACTGATTCTCCCGCCGCTCCTCGGTGCAGGGATTCGAACCCGCGACTGACCTTTCAGTCACGAATTCGGCGCCGGCTAACCACTGACTGAGCTATCCCCGCCCCCGTTTTCTAAGTGGTAACCGGTTTGGTCTGTATTTTTGGTTGTGACTGCGTCAGGACTGAGTGTCAGTGAGCGTAGTCCAAGTGGCATTGGCGGTCCGTCCCCGTCTTTCCGGCGTTGTCCCCGGCCGCGGCCATGCTGCCATGCACAGATTCGCTCTCTGGCGCTCATGGTAAACATGACATATTATGAGCTTTCCCAAGTATATTAGGCTACACTGAAAGCACAGACTGAGTCTGGGTCATAATTAGCTCCTGTGCCAAACCTGAAACACTGAGACAAACATGCTGGACAACGACTGACACAAGACGCTCCTCATTCAGTGAGTTTTGAGACAAACGATATGGCCGCCTCTCAAAACACAAGTCCGCAGCACATCCACATCACAATCCTTTCGATGCTGACGTGGACATTCAGTTGCACGGCAGGCTCTCACGATTCGCATACTCAAAGCGTCGCTTTCCGGCACCCTTCCGGCTGCTTTCCGGCGCCCTTCCGGCCGAAGGATGGATGTCGCCTAAACCGACATTTCGAGTTTGGCTCATACCGTTGTTCCTTCGGTTCTGCCAGAATTGCGTGTCTATGTCTGGTTGTCTTTGGTGTAGCCTATATCTTTTTATAGACTCTCTAGCTGATCTCATCCAGCTGTATGTTCCGTCTCGCCAGCTCCGTCCGTCTGCCGATACTCGGCTCCTTCATCTTCCATCAGCTCACCCGGCTCAAGTTTTCTGGTCGACGCGCCTTCTTCTGTCAAGCGCCATTACTCTGGAACAGTCTGCCCTACTCCCGGCACTTTCTTTCGCATAGCATCATTTAAATGTGCCATGTGAAGAGCAATTTTTTATCCTCTGGACTGTGAATGCCTTGCTTGTGTGCGTATGTGCATGCAGTTGTGTTCCATTGGTATCTCGTGTGTGTGTGTGTGTGTGTGTGTGTGTGTGTGTGTGTGTGTGTGTGTGTGTGTGTGTGTGTGTGTGTGTGTGGGTGGGTGGGTGATTGTGTGTCTTTGTGCGGTTGGGTTTTGTTTGAGGAATACAATATCATGACTATATCATCAGTGATTTTTGATCTTTTAATGTATATATTATTGTCGATCATGTCAAACGCTAAGTCCACACCGTTACTGGTGAGATAGGGCGTTGCAGAAATGACAGCGATGGTTATTATTATCCTGAAATATAGCATGGGGCGTGTAAGAGAGGCTCCTCACTAATCGTACTGTGGCACAAGGGGCGTGTAACAGACTCCTCGCTAAAAACTAATGTCGAGCATGTGCGACAAACTCGATCCCAGTAAATTAACACTGGAGATGTGGAGAAACTCCTCAGTAAAACTAGCATAGGGCGTGTAAGAGAGACTCCTGACTAAAACTCATGAACATTGAGAATGCATAGGTGATTCAGCCGGCCCAGCCTGTAAGCTCTCTGTGAGTCTGTAGGCTACGATCTAAGCTAGACAAGGGATGTACACGTTCTACTTCGGCTTCTCGTTTATTTCTAACAGCCAAAGTTTACCCTTGTCTTTACGGCCGGTTTTCACCGAGCAATGAAGCTGTGGTGATTAGAACAAAGACAATTATTACTTTATTACAATTATGCAATCACAGTTTCGGTAAAGTGCAAACGAATTAAAGAAATACATCAAACATTTGAAAGAATCTCGTGCTGAAATTTGAAAGTTATGAACAAAAATTCCCTTGATATAATAGCAATAGTAATAATAGTGTTGACGATGATAGTGATAATAGTGATGACTGAATACTTACGACACGCGAACCTTACCGCTACAAAATAGAGTTCAGCGCGCTACAGAGAAAGTATGAGTTTAACGTGCCATTGAAAAAGTTGAAACACTGCAAGTGGAAATGAGAAATGATAGCAACAATAATTACTGTCCAAAAAAATCTGATTATATATAAATCCCCCCCCCCCCCTCCAAGCAGCAAACCCCTTGTTACACACACACACGCACGCACGCATACGCCCACGCAAACGCCCACGCACACACACACGCACGGCACGCACGCACCTCACGTTCGCACGCCCGCACGCGCAAACACACACGCACGCACGCACACACAAATACACACACACACGCACGCACGCACGAGCACACACACACGCACGCACACACACACACCACACACGCGCGCCGCACACACACACACACACACACACACACACACACACACACACACACACACACACACACACACACACATGCAGCAGTCAACTGGACTGATTTTGCAGAAGAAGGTGGACGGAATAGAGACTGCTACTGCTAGGAATACAACTTACTAGGAATTAAATGAATGGGTCTTCAGACAAGGCAGAAGTTCCAGTCAGAAGGAGCAGTATAGAAGAAATTTATATTGTCGTAATCAGTTGCGGCTTCGAATCTAATTGTACAGTTTCTTCATGTCCGATATCACGGGTAAGGCAGACGCCATGTTCATCTCACAAAAACCGCTCACGATGCGGAAGTTGTAACCATGGCAATGGGCGGACAATGCGCACACGGATGCACAGTGAAGGTTGCTGCGTGCTTTTGTTGATGTCATGGAGCCTGGTGGCGCCACCTGGGCTTCGTTTTTGGAGTTAACGAACTTGACAAACTCCCCTGTCAGAGAGTTCACAAACACAACATTAAAATTCGTGTAGCCAGTAATACTTAATAATAATAATAATACGTAACACTTATATAACGCCTAATACAACTAGATTGGCTCAAAGCACTTCACAATTTAAAACAAGAATGAACATCAGAATCAATACATGAAACATGCATACACCAGACGATCCAACGCCAACAGGAAAGTGCAGGCAAACACGCACACATCCCGGAACAATCAGTGCAACCCAGACACGCAATGCAGCTATACATGGACCATGGACACATCTCACGATTGCAAATCAAATACAAACAGCATCATAATAATCATATACATAAAATAGGTATGTCTACTCGTAGTCAAGGTGTACACAAAAGAAAGAAAACGTTCTAAGTTAGAGAAAAAGAATGTTGATCAAGGGCGATGGTGGAGACGAGCTCGAAACAAAAAGGGGATTCGTAATCATAAAAAGTTATTTTGTATTGCAGCCTTGTAACATCTTGTTTCTTGTCTTATTTTGGTCCCGCGGGGTGGTAGCGCGATGACAAAAATACTAGGGACGATCAGCAGGCCTACTGTGGGACCGTTAACAGTGATAGTCTTACCGGCCACGGACAGAGGTATTGAGCCAAGAAGACTCACCAAATGTTATGAACAAAAACGTGAGGGAGCACAGACGCACTGAGCTAAGCCAACTCACCAACACATAGAAGAACTGAGTCAAGCCAACTCACCAGCACATGCACTGAGCTAAGCTAACTCACCCACACAAATGAACTGAGCCAAGCCAACTCACCAACCCATGCACTGAGCTAAGCTAACACACCAACGCAAATGCACTGAGCCAAGCCAACTTACCAACATACAGAGGCACTGAGCCAAGCCAACTCACCAACACACACGCACGAGGCACCGAACCAAGCCAACTCACCAACACACAAAGGCACTGAGTCAGGTCAACTCACCAACACACAAAGGCATTGGGTCAAATCAACTCTCCAACACAAAAGCTCTGAGTCAAGCCAATTACTCACCAACACACAGAGGCACTGAGTCAAGTCAAGCCATCAACACACAAAGCACTGAGCCAAGCCACCTCACCACCACACAGTGGCAATGAGCCAAGCTCAACTCGCCAACACACAGAGACACTGAGTCAAACCAACCCATCAACGCACAAAGCACTGAGACAAGCCAACTCACCATTACACAGTGGCACTGAGTAAAGTCAACCCACCAACACACAGAGACATTGAGTCAAGTCAACTCACCAACAACCAAAAAGGCGCTGAGTCAAATCAACTCACCAACACACAGAGGCTCTGAGTCAAGCCAACTCACCAACAACCAAAAAGGCACTGAGTCAAAACAACTCAACACACAGAGGCACTGAGTCAAGTCAACTCACC
Source organism: Alviniconcha marisindica (assembly GCA_018857735.1). NCBI lineage: Eukaryota > Metazoa > Mollusca > Gastropoda > Provannidae > Alviniconcha > Alviniconcha marisindica. The sequence continues at coordinate 708,914 of JABMCL010003607.1, read as the reverse complement.
AACAACCAAAAAGGCACTGAGTCAAATCAACTCAACACACAGAGGCACTGAGTCAAATCAACTCACCAACAACAAAAAAGGCACTGAGTCAAATCAACTCACCAACACACAAGAGGCACTGAGTCAAGGCGCTGAGTCAAATCAACTCGCCAACACACAAGAGGCACTGAGTCAAGTCACTAACTCACCAACACACAAAGGCACGGAGTCAGTGGGGTCGTCTTCCCACAGTCCGCTGCTGTTGCACGTCACTCGACCCGCCCCTCCCCCCACTGAAATGTGGGTCTGAAGGCAAACATAGGTCACGTTGTCACCGAAGTAGCCAATCGCAGCAGAGGGCGTGGCTCCGACGTGAGAGGGCGTGGCTCCGCAGGATACTCCTACACGTGGAAAAAAAAGAGAGTATTGATCGTTCAGTCTTTTGAAATGGTACACATACTGCGCTAGCTTTGCCTTTGGCACAAAGTGCTTTACAACCAGGTTATGAGAGTGTTGCTACTTGTGCAAAATCTCTATCTGTATTTAGGATGCAAGTCGGACAAGGCGGTGCTGGGCGGAGGGATGTGCGGACGGAAGCAAATGAAACCGTCTTTTTGTGGTCTTCTTCTTCTTCTTTCATTTAAGGGCCCACAATCAGCGTGTCGATTATTCTGGCGCCTATAACTGGGGTGTCTGACTGCATTTTGTTTCGTGTGTGTGTGAATGAACAAACAAACGAACGCCGAACGAACGAACAAGCGCACACATCACAAGCATACTAACTTGTGCAGACAGGATCAGGATATCCGCCAGCCACATCCCAGGTGCCAGCAGTGCTGCATTTGCGTTTGCCCGTGCTGCCCCCTGCCAGGATGTATCCCGTGCTGCACGTGTAGGTCACTACGTCACCGTAGGTCCCGGACGGTCGTGATGCGTCTGCGTTACTAACCGTTGGCGTCCAACCGCAAGACACAACTGAAAAGAAAAGAATTTTTTTTTTTTTAAAGACTGAAGCGGTATACTCTTTTCTCTCAGGCTGGGACAGGTCACAATAATATATCTATACAGATATGATATGATATGATATGATATGATATGATATGCTACTCCCAGGCTGGCTAGAGCTTAACGTTCAGCACTGACGTCATTGTGCGGGTGGGCAAAACTCAAGTTAAAATTTTTTAAAAAAGCCCACGTTGCCTTTGAAACGATTCCAATGTTCGTCTGAATTATGGAGAATTTGTATCTCACGTGAACAAACTGGGTCGGAATCTCCGCCATCAACGACCCAGGAGCCCGAAGAATCGCACGTGCGTCTTCCTGTGCCGCCCCCCGATTGGTTGTAACCCGCGATGCACGTGTAGGTCACGACGTCACCGTAAGTTCCGGTTGCAGCTGAGGCCTGGGTGTTGATCGGGATCGGGGAAGGGCCACAAGAAACAGCTGAAGCGAGAAAAACAACGCTTCTATAAATCATGATGCGGACACACCTTGCAACGGTCAGTGGCGCAAGCAACCGTCAGTCTATTTCTCGTTTTCATGCAGACAGGGCTAAAAATAGACGATCTTCGGAAATCCAGGGGACTGCACTCGGTAAGTGCCTACAGGCATGGCTTGTATGTATATATATACATATAGGTCCATGCTAGCGGGCGTAGCGCAGAGTAGGCACGCTTTTGTTGGGGGTACAGCGGGCACCGCCGCGTGGGCAAGATGACGGATACCCGTAAACAAAGGCAGAAAAGGCATCAGAAATGCCGATCAAGCGCTCATTGTTCGTGGGGAACATGCAGATCGGATAGTAGGTTCCCCCAGCTGTTAGTCTAGTATAAATTATAATAGGACCATGCCTGAAGATCTAAAACTGTCGCAGATCGGCTCTTCTCAGCTGCCGCCTCCATTCAGGGGACTTCACTCTCCCGGAGTAAGAAAACTGTCAAATTATCTTTGCCTGTTATTTCCGGAAATCGACTATTGACACTGAAAAAAAAAGTCAGTATGTCTCTCGCTCTGATTACTGTAGACATGGCTAAACTGTGACACAAACAACCGTCAGTCAGTCCTCTCAGTACTGCCAAAGCTAAAGTGACACAAATGCAAACAATCGCCAGTATGTCTCTCGTATGGATAGCTAGACTAGACTAGACTGTGACACATAGCTAGGCTGTGACACGAACAGTCGCTAGTCTGTGTCTCGCCTTGATACAGACACAGCTATAGAGTGACATAAAGAATCGTCAGTCTGTGTCTCGTCTTAATACAGACACAGCTATAGAGTGACACAAACAGCCGCCAGTCTGTGTCTCGTCTTGATACAGACACAGCTATAGAGTGACATAAACAATCGCCAGTCTGTGTCTCGTCTTGATACAGACACAGCTATAGAGTGACACGAACAACCGTCAGTCTGTGTCTCGTCTTAATACAGACAAAGCTATAGAGTGACATAAACAATCGCCAGTCTGTGTCTCGTCTTGATACAGACACAGCTATAGAGTGACACGAACAACCGTCAGTCTGTGTCTCGTCTTAATACAGACAAAGCTATAGAGTGACATAAACAGCCACCAGCCTGTCTCGTCCTGAACAACCATCAGTCGGTCTCTCTGGTCTTGATACTGAGATTGCTAAAGTGACGCAAGGAACCGTCAGTATGTCTCTCGTCACATACACAGACATATTAGCCTATCGTGTACATGTTCGGACGCGTGCACACACTGCCCTGTCACACGATAATAAGCGCACACTGATGCACACAATGAAACAGGAAAATCAAAACCAACCGGCCAAGCAAGAGATCAAACATGCTGAAAAATGCATCATATAATGATAATCAACAACACATCAACCTGTGCAGACAGGATCAGAATCTCCGCCATCAACGACCCAGGAGCCGTCAGCGGTGCACCTGCGTCTGCCATTGCTGCCCCCTGATTGGGTGTATCCCGTGAGGCACGTGTAGGTCACAAGGTCACCGTAGGTCCCGGATGGAGCTGAAGCTTGTGCCTTGGGGACGGAAATGGACGTTCCGCAGGAAACAACTGTTGATACACAGTGCCGTCATGTGACTGAACACCCACCACAAGAAGCGAGTATTATTGCTATGCACACTGAAAGCGGGTAGGGGGGCGGGGTGGGGGTGCGGGTGGGGGGGAGGGAGAGATACAACGGCAGGAAAGCAGAGGCAGGAGGGATGCAAGGAGCATAAATGAATATAAACCAGTAAAACAGCTTATAGGTAATTATTTATATCAGCTGTATATGTTATAGTCTCCTCTGGACCCCCCCCCCCCTTTTTTTAAAAATTATTTTATTTTTAATGACGTCGATGACGATCAGATGGAAAAAAGGGGTGAGGGAAATGTCAAAACTGTCGCCCCCACTGGGGACTTCCTCGGGGACAGGGCGGGGAAATAAAACGGTAACTATGTCGTGGACGAATGAAAGCGGAATGGCTCAACGAATGAGTATATAATATATATGTGCCGTGCGTGTGTCCTGTTAAGGTGGTGTGTTTGAACCTGCGTGTTCAAGGTAGCATGTGCAAAAGCCTTACTGGTGCAGACTGGATCCGATTGACCAGGCACCAAGTCCCACGTGCCAGCAGCACTGCACGTGCGTCGACCCGCCAGCCCTCCTGATTGGCTGTAGCCCGTAACGCAGCTGTACGTCACCTCGTCGCCATAGTTACCAGACTCGACGGAACGGGCGCAGTTCGTTACGACAGGTGGGGTTCCGCATGACACGACTAAAAGATGAAAGAGGGAAAATTATTATTATCCGTCTCAGAAAGAAATTCCGATGTTAATTAAAGAACACTGACCAAGACGGTGCAAAGGTCACACCTCAAAGCGGTGTGGACAGGCAGATGGACATGGGCCCTCAATCCCAATCATTCGCATCCCCACCCCTCCCCATCCCCCATTCCACCGTCCCTAATAAACCATACCGCTCCAATGGACGTAAAGCATCATCGAATCGATGCACAGGGACAAGTGCGAGTCAGCAGGATGCTCAGTGAGCGAGTTACTACAAAAAGAGAACAGCATAAAATGAATGTGTCTGGTTTCCGTGGACGTAAAGAATTATTGCACCGAGCTTCGGCATTGGTCACAACTTGTCCCTAATATGTCAACTGACACCTGAGGACATTAAGCATCACTTCATCATCATCAATGAATGTGTCAGAGTTCAGGAGCTGTGTGAAAGTCGAGGTGGCCGTCTTGGGCTTTCCGTCCTAATGAGCCTTACGGTTTATGTGGACGTAAAGCAACATTGAACCATGCTTCAGCATCGGTCACAGTTTGTCCTTAATATGTCAACCGACATCCGAGGACATGAAGCTCTACATCATCATCAATGAATGTGTGAGCCGGTCTTGCCTTGTGGTAAGGCGCTAGGCTGGTAAGCTGAAGAACCTCGGTTCGAATCCGCCCCGGCTCTCCTTTCTCTTCAAAAGTTGTGGTCTGTGGACACTGTCTCGTGACTTTGTCCCTCACAATTAATGAAACATTAAAATGGCTCTCATCGCTGCCCTATATTAATGCAGGAATCATTCTGGTGGTGACAGTGTAGCGATATAGGTATATTATCTCCCTCCCACCCACCCCTTAATATCCCCCCCCCCCCTTCTCCCCGTCCCTAATAAGCCTTACGTTTTCTGTGGACGTTAAGCACCATATTTACTTACTTACTTACTAAATGAATGTTGTAGCTATATCATAGTCCCGCCTCTCGAGCAATAATGATCTGATCCAGTTGTGAACGTTGTGACTTGCAGTGGCAAGTCCATTCTTTCGGGGATGTAGACTATGTACATCAAAAATTTAGACAACACACTTCTCTCTGTGTGTCGAGAGATGCTAATAGATGGGGTTATAGTCAGTTAGTTAACGCTTAACGAACCGAGTTAACTGCAAAGGTCGTAGGCAGGCGAGACACAAGACGTCAGTAGTAAAAGTCACAAATAATGTTCATGACACGCCTCGCTTTACGCTTCAAGAAAAATGGAGGGAAATAGAGGTGAATGAACGAGGAAAGCAGAGACTAGAGAGAGAGAGAGAGAGAGAGAGAGAGAGAGAGAGAGAGAGAGAGACAGAGACAGAGACAGAGACAGAGACAGAGAGACAGAGAGAGTTCTGGTAAATCTTTCAGACACGTGGGTGCCGTCTTACTTGTCCGACCTGACGTCACTGAGTGGGCGCATCTTTCTCTCTCCTGGCCACACATTAACAGCCTACACGAAACATCCTGCGTAGGCAGCTAGTACACTACAGCTTATTCTACAGGGCGTTCATTCTCTTACGGTCACAGCTAGATTTGTCTCAAGTGACAAGTTTCACGAGGCTTACTTGTGCACACAGGATCTGGCTGGTCCTGGAACCACGTGCCCGCAACTGTGCACGTGCGCTGACCCGTACTGCCTCCTGATTGGCTGTACCCCGTCGCGCATGCGTAGGTGACAATGTCCCGATAAGCACCAGAGGGAGACGATGGCACTGCGTTGGTCACGGCCGGTAACGCCGGGCAAGGTTTAGCTGAAAAAAGAACAGGATCCGGGTAATTAAATGATATTAGTATTAAAAGTCCTGATGTGTGAAAAACCGGACGTGTGCAAACTACGTCTTGCAGATACCCAGTCTCCTGCAAGAGACTGCCAACACCACCACCACCACCACCACCACCACCACCACCACCATCTCGTCGAGCCCTGAATGGCCCAGACAGGAATATATTCTGCTTACGTGTGTAGACTATAATTATTACACCATGTCAGCAGTTACAAGAGCCCAGACTTTCTGTAGCAGCCAAAGCGTGTGTCCCGGCATCCCCCCTCCCCCCCACTCCCGCCATACCCCCCCTCCCACACACACCACCACCATCATCATCATGTTGTCGAGCCCCGAATGGCCCAGGCAGACAACAAAGAATCCAAACTCCAAGCACTGGTTTACGACATCCTTCCTTCCGGGAAACGGTGCTCGGAGTGTTTTTTTGGATTGATTGATGATCGCTTATATAGCGCTATTCTCCGCTCTCTTGAGCAGACTCACTGCGCTCGCATGTATTCTACATGAGTGACTAGCTTTTCATAGCGCGTTTTTTTGAATATCCACCGAAGTGGTGTACTTACAGCGTTGGCATGGCTGGTGCCACATGAAACTGCTGCCGTCTCGGCGCAAGGTCTGTGTACACCATACAACCATGTCACTTCATGCAAAGCCACATAAGTAAGGTGTATGCATGTTTAGCTGTAACCTGCCACCTGCACTTTTGGCAGACTGACCGGGATCTTTTACGTGCTACTGCGGTAACACGGGGTGGAACGGATACCGAAACAAGAGTCAGCACAGAAAGTCGACCCTGGAGAAGAAAATTCTTCCGCCGCTCCTGCAGGGATTCGAACCCGCGACCTTTCAATCACGAGTCCGGCGCTCTAACCGCTGAGTGTGCAAACAATCTAGTGATTTTTTGTCTCCATCTTTTTATTTCCTATTAATGTTGTAATCTCTAGTTTTATAGAATGTATGCCTGTCGAATCCCCCTTTCCCCCTCCTTTCCCCCACATCTTGCGTGCGTGCGTGCGTGTGTGTGTGTGTGTATGTTTGTGTGTGTGTGTGTATGTGGGGGGAGGGGTGGGGTAGGTGTGTGTGTGTGTGGGGGGGGGGGTGCAAGCGCGTGTCTGTGTATGTGAGTGAGTGTGTGTTTGCTGTACCCATCTATTCTCATTTTTTCCTCTAGTTTTTGTTTTGGTTAATGATCTTTTCTCTGGTTTCCCGTAGTTTTGGAAATGCGTACGATTTTTGTAAATTATTTTTTTGCTGTTTGTGTCTTTTTGTTGTCTGCACTTGTGTTTTATGTTTACTGCCGTGTCTTACCAGATGTTCTTTCATTGACGTTCTTTCATGTACCCCCACTGGGGTTTCTGAAATAAACTACTTGACTTGACTTGACTTGCTTACGTGTGCAGACCACATCCAAGTCAGCGGCCACGGGAGTCCAGACTCCTGTCGCGGAGCACTGCTTGTGTCCGGTCCCGCCCCCCGTCTTGTCGTAGCCTGACTGACAGCTGTAGGTGATAGCTGTCAGGTAGGGGCCCGAGTCGGCGGAGGGCGTGGCGTTGCTGATGGAGGGCGGGGCTCCACACTGTACCACTGCATGGGCAAGCAGGTCCGTTAGTTCCTTAGTGGATTTCAACGTCCTCTCAGATCGTCTAGGTATCTATACGATCTTTGGTAGTAGTAGCAGTAGCAGTAGTAGTAGTATTGGTAGTAGTAGTAGTAGTAGTGGTGGTAGTAGTAGTAGTAGTATGTGTAGTAGTAGTAGTAGTAGTAGTAGTAGTAGTAGTAGTAGTAGTAGTAGTAGTAGTAGCAGTAGCAATGAGGGGTGCGTATCAAATAGCCTAGGCCAACGCGGAAGGTTTGATTTACAAAGACTGATCTGGTAAAACAGTGATCCGAACACAGGCACACACACACGCGTACGCACACAGTCACGCACGCGTGCGCGCGCGCACACACGTACACACGCACATACGCATTCATACACACTAAGACAAAAACGAACCAATCCAATAAGAGAAAACATTGACCCAGCCAAAAACAAATCAAGGGGATTAGATAACAATTACAAAATCGGACAGACAGATAGATACCATAATCGACAGATACATGAATGGATGGATGGGTGGAGAGATACATACATACATACATACATAGACAGGTAGACAGACAGGTACGCAGACAGACAGGTAGACAGGACTACATACATGCATTCATGCGTACTCCAAGCTGACAGACGGCATTAGTGGTAACGCACATACACACAAAGTACAGACGTACGTGTGCACACTGGGTCGTCCTCAGTTCTCTCCCACACGGCAGAGGCGTTACACATATGGGTTCCTTGACCTTGACCCGTGTTGTTATAGCCAAGGTCACACGAGTAGGTCACGGTGTCCTCGAACACTCCCGAGCTGCGTGAAGGTGAGGCCAAGGTCACGGTCGGCACGGCGCCGCAGCTCACTCCTAGCAGAGTACAGAGAGAGAGAGAGAGAGAGAGAGAGGAGAGAGAGAGAGAGAGAGAGAGAGAGAGAGAGAGAGAGAGAGAGAGAGAGTTAGCTGGTGCTTTGAGTCCAGTCGGCCACAGAGGATTATATCAGGGCTAGAGAGAGAGAGAGAGAGACAGAGACAGAGACAGAGACAGAGACAGACACAGAGAGACAGACAGAACTGAAGTGAGAGAGAGAGAGAGAGAGAGAGAGAGAGAGAGAGAGAGAGAGAGAGAGAGAGAGAGAGAGAGAGAGAGAGAGAGAGACAGACAGACAGACAGACAGACAGACAGACAGACAGACAGAGACAGAGAGCGAGACAGAGAGAGAGAGAGACAGTGACAGAGACAGAGACATAGACATAGACATAGAGACACAGAGAGACAGAGAGAACTGAAGAGAGAGAGAGAGAGAGAGAGAGAGAGAGAGAGAGAGAGAGAGAGAGAGAGAGAGAGAGAGAGAGAGAGAGAGAGAGAGAGCAAATTACAGTCACAAGCCGGAGAAGGCACTACCTACCGATCTACACTTTACAAAAGCGAGCAAGCACCGTAACTACTGTCACAACACTATATCTACAATACACACTGAATACACACTCTATAAAACGACCATCATAACTACTGTCACAAGAATACACACTGAATACACACTCTGTAAAACGACCCTCGTAATTACTGTCACAACCCTCAGTAGGCACCATATAATTTATTATCTACAATACACACTGAATACACAATCTACAAAACGAGCAACTGACTTTTACAAACCGGAGTAGGCACTACCGACCTACAACAGTGACAAACCGTACAACACTCTACAAAACGGACAACTTAATATCACAAACCGCAGCAGGAACTGTACTGATCTGCAGCAAACACACTAGACACGCACTATACACAGCGACAGCAGCTTACGGTCGCGGCAAACCGGAGTAGGCACTACCGACCTACAATACACACTGTACAACACTCTACAAAAGGGACAACTTAACCCTTTCACTGCCATGACGTCACTTGAAAACGACCAGCAACAGTGCCAAATTAGAAACCCGTAAGCCGTTTTCTTTTCTTTTTCGCACTGGCACGTGAAACGATTTTCATCAAAACGCATAGCACGGAAAGTAGATGTGTTATAGACTGAAAATACACTGTTTGCAGGCGGCTCCGTGCATCTTTTAGCCCGGAAATGTTACATGCTGGGGCAGTGAAGGGGTTAATGTCACTAACCTGTACTTACTTGTTGAGCTTACGATTACGACGAATGAATAAAATTTTGTTTAAACCAATGTCACTAACCGCAGTGGGAACTGTACTGACCAGCAGCAAACACACTAGACACGCACAGTACACAGCGGCAACTCACTCTCACAAACCAGTGGCTGCTGGTAGTCGGGATGCAGCAACCAGGACCCGTCCATGGAGCACACTCTACGCAGAGCGTTGGTGGCAGAACCGGAAGTCTGCTGAAAGCCGGGGTCACACTGGAAGGTGATGAAGTCCATGTAGAGAGGCGGGGAGTTGGTGGGGGGCTGTCCGTTGTACAGGGGAGACGCTCCGTTGACGCTGATCAAAGAGGCGCAGGTCACACCTGGCAGGTGAAAAAGAGGCTGTGACAAAATTCTGGTTGCTTTGGAAGAAATATAGCCCGATTGCAGGGAGCTATTTGAGCTCGTGAACAGCAGGTCGGTAATGCCTATGGCCATCTCTCTCTCTCTCTCTCTCTCTCTCTCTCTCTCTCTCTCTCTCTCTCTCTCTTACTTCACTTATATATATATATATATATATATTATATATATAATCCTGCGCCCTGCCGTGAGTGCAACAGGACCTCTATCAATGATACATTATGGCCCACAGACCAGCCTAAAATACGTAAGCTAAAGCAAATTGCCTGGCTTAATTGAACGAAATTCAAAGAGACAATCCTTATACAATCCTTATACAAAACGGCTAAGCTGGGAACCCCTCATTTCATATTCATGACTCAGGCTGAAGGAACAGTGGGACAGACATACAGACTGACTCAAAGACAGGCAAACAGACACACAGGCAGACTGGAGGCAGGACAGGCAGGCACGCACACAGACACACTGAAAAGACAGAAACAAGCACAGACAGCTCGACAGACAGGCAGGCAGGCAGGCAGGCAGGCAGACAGGCAGACACTCACTGGTGCGCCTGGCGCAGCTGGCAGGACACTGGGTGGACATCCAGGACTGGTCACAGTACGCAACGTTGAAAGGGCAGTCGCAACTGATGTCCGTGTTACCTGCTCGTCAAACAGCCACCCCATCCTTATGCATGAATGATTGATTGATGCTGTAACTGTATTAGTAGTGTTCAATTCAATTCAAATACTTTATTGTCCGTTGCAATCATAACAATTTAAACCTTCTTTTTTTTCCGCTCACACCGTACCAGTTCTGCCACATTAAATAATGTAGTTAAGTTAATTTAAGCACATTAAAAACAGAAGGAGGTATAACACATAAAGGCATAAACACATCAACGTAATGTTGTACTCCGTGTTCATGCTTTCGTTCTTTTATTTATTCTTGTTGTGTGTTTTAAATTCGTTTTCATGGGCCCGGACATCTAAAGGAATTGCCCCTGTTTGGATGAATAAAGTGTTATTGATTTAATCTAAATCCTTCCTGAGCATCCTAAAAAACAAAAACAAAAAAACTCTAAATTAAAAATTAAAAAATCATGCCTTGATCATCGCTTTTGAATAGCTGTCGTTCGCTATGATCGTTCAGGCAGAGAACCTGTGTGTCTTTACAGTTGATTGGATTCTCCCAGTATGTTTTTGATGTGGTGGCCATGGAAATCCTTAATTCCATTGTTATCCCTATCAGTGTTACTCAGTGGCAATGATTGTAGTTCAAACAGCTCCGGGGAAACGGCATGAAGCTTATTCGCCTGCCAATGACAGCCGACGTTGTAAGCCGGTGTAAGTCAAGAAAAACACAATGAACAGAGGCAAGGATCCAATTCTTCTGAAATAACTAACCATTTTTATAACCGATTACAACCGTCAATGATGAATTACGCTGATTTAAAAAAAAAAAAGTGTGTGTGTGTGTGTGTGTGTGTGTGTGTGTGTGTGTGTGTGTGTGTGTGTGTGTGTGTGTGTGTTTGGTAAGCACAAATTAATGAAAACGTCACATGTTTCTGCTCCTAGCATAGTGCAGTCGTTACCATTCGAACGTGGCGAATTTGACCTCGGGGTAATTAACGTTGCGGTTTTAAATAGTGTTTATATACGGCATACTGTTTTTAAGAAAAAGAACATCGTCAGCATAGGCCGACAACGGAGCAGAGGCAGGAAAATTAAATGGAACATCCGGCGGGTATGCAGCTCAGTGGTAGAGCGCAAGACTCGTGATGGGATGTTCGCGGGTTCGATTCCCGGCAGAAACGGAAGATTTTTTTTATTATTTTTTTCTCTCTCCAGGGGTGTGTAATAGAAATTGGAAAGGAAGAAATCCCTGGCTGCAGAGGAAGCATGCACGGCTATATTCTAACCAACTCCAATGCGCCAATTCTATCAGGATTTCTGACCCCCCCCCCCCCTTCCCCCCCCCCCCCCCCCCCCCCCCTCCAAAAAAGCAAAAACAATTTTTTCTTCTTCCCCTTTTCATACAGGATTTCACTTTTTAGCCGTTACTTCAGGAGGCAGAAACCTTTGATAGCTCTGGGGTTCCTAACAGATGGGCCTTAATTTCTGCCTCAGTAGAGCGACACTGCGAACGTATGTTCTATAAATTATGGTATTGTACGCACCACAGTCGGTGGAGGCGCTGCAGTCCTTCACACAGCTACAGCGGTCGGGCACGGTGAGCTGGCAGTAGTCCGTCTGGGCCAAGCGGGACGCACAGCTGGCATCGCCTATCGAGTTTGAACAAGCTCCGCCAACTGCAGAAGCAAGGGAAAGATACATACGTGTACCTGAGGAAGTTGATAGGACGATGTGTTTTGTTGTTGTTGCCTTTTTTACGCCTTCTCTTCCCCCTACACGGCAACTTGAAACAAATCATGCATGTGAGGACGATGACAAGACGATGTTTCCTTATGTCTTTCGGCCTGCTGGACAGAAAATGGAAACACTTGTCATGCCTTTGAGGACAATGTCAGGACGGTGCTTCCTTACGCCTTTGGGCCTGCTGGACAGAAAATGGAAAAACTAGTCATGCCGACAGGATGACGACAGGACGATGTTTCCTTAAGCCTTTTGGCCTGCTGGACAGAAAATGGAAAAATTGCATCTGTTACGACGATGACGGGACGTGTTTCTTTATGCCTTGTCGCACGCCGGACTGGAAATGCAAACACTAGTCATGCACACAAGGACTATAATCCGACGACGTTCCTTTTGCGCCTTTTCGCCTGCTGAAGTGGACTGGAAACACTAACAGGGGTCGCGCTGCCTTTTAGAGATTTGCGTCAACCGACACGAAACATTACGTATTTTGCGTCAATGGCAGGAAAAAAGAGTACAGTATAACCTAGAATTAACGCACATTACAAAGCCAAAGTGATGAAGTAACCTGATTGTAGCTCACGGTCTATATAACGTGAGCAGACGAAAATAGTAAAAAGGTCTATCCGTGCACAAAAAATGTGGTAACATTCAGTAAATTTGCCGTTCACAGAAGAAGTTTGAATAGATCGGAACATCGTACACGGCATCATTTTTAAAGGAAGAACTGCAGCAGACGATGTCGGCAAACCCAGTTCTCGTCTACCGCGGGATTTAGTAACGAGATGAAGTTGAAGTCGAGGCTGCCGCCATTTTCTCTCATTCGTATTCGGTGTCGACGCGTGTTTTGTTTTTGATTTCGTAGTCTTCTACCTTTGAGTAAATTCGGATAATATTACACGCTGACAAAGTAGGCATAGTGGGTGGTTCCAAATTCCATATCTGGGATCGTGTCCTCCGTCGATTGACCGGAAAATATCACTGATCAGTTCGGTAAAATGTCTGGCCAGTCTCATACGGGAACCAATCTTCTTCCAGATCTATACGGGTTCGTTAGAATTCGATTTCAAATTAATCGTTTTCTTTTTTCGGAAAAGTATGCGAATTTTATTCACAGACAGGGCGCATGGATAAGATTTTAGGAAAAGTTTCACCGTCGCCTTATAGTCCAAAAATTACGGTAGCTTACGGGGAGCTACGCGTTTATTTCGCTGTCCAGATTCCGCCCTTCGTTGACTGGACTTAACGGCTGAGATGACACTGAGTTTGCAAGTAGATCTAGTGTTGAGTGACGCGGCATCCACCAGTGAGGCATAACTTGTTTAATCGATGTTGTCATTTTGCGTACGGTGACGCAGCGATGTGGCTAAAATGCGTACGGCACCCGAAAAATGCAATATTTACGCAAAATTTTGCAATGAGCGCGACCCCTGACTAATCATGCATGTGAGGACGACAACAGGACGTTTCCGTACGCCTTTTCGCTCGGTGGACAAAAAACCCGGAAACACTAGTAACACCATGTATGTGAGGACAAGGGCAGGACGATGTTTTATTACGCCTTTTCGCTCGCTGGACAAAAAACGGAAACACTATAGTCATGCCTGTGCGGACTATGGCAGGACGATGTTTCCTTATGCCTTTTCGCTAGCTGGACAGAAAACGGAAACACTAGTCATACCATATAATTATGTGAGGACAACGATAGGACGATGTTTCCTTATGCCTTTTTGCTCGCTGGACGAAAAAGGGAAACACTAGTCATGCCTGTGATGACTATAGCAGGACGATGTTTCCTTATGCCTTTTTGCTCGCTGGACAGAAAACGGAAACACTAGTCATACCATATAATTATGTGAGGACAACGATAGGACGATGTTTCCTTATGCCTTTTTGCTCGCTGGACGAAAAAGGGAAACACTAGTCATGCCTGTGATGACTATAGCAGGACGATGTTTCCTTATGCCTTTTCGCTCGCTGGACAGAAAACGGAAACACTAGTTATACCATATATGTGAGGACAACAATAGGACGATGTTTCCTTATGCCTTTTCGCTCGCTGGACAAGAATTTCCCAATTAACTAGCACTCAGTGGGTCTGCTCGGAAGCAAAGAACAGCGCTATATAGCTGTTACTGTGAAGTAGATTTTAATACTGTGCATTTTGATGTGAATTCTTCACGTTTTTGTTAGATACCCGTTTCCGCCCAAAAACTAGGCAAAACAACAATAAAGGTAAACAATTTCAAATTTTGCATTTCATTTCCCAGCGTACAAGCATGCATGGCAGTGAAGGGGTTAAAGAGCCTCACCTTGTCTGGCAAATGCGAAGAGGTAGACGGCTATGAGTAGTAGGTCGCTGAAGACTCCCATCCTTTGCATTGATTTCGCACAGACCTGAAACCAGGTAAGGGAATCTTTACACAATACATCCTGAGGGGCCCAGAAATCCTTTAAAGACTCGATGCTCACACGCAGGATAATTCTGCGATTTCCTTCTTACAATTATTATCATGCTGACAACATGTATCCGCAATTTGCACCAATAGGAATTTATGTTAACAAGAACAACAAGAACAAAAACAAACACACACACACACACACACACACACACACACACACACACACACACACACACACGCACGCACCCACGCACGCACGCACGCACACACACACTAACCAACCTTATTTATTTCTTATGCCTTTTGGCCCGCTGGACAGAAAATAGAAACACTATAGTCATGCCTGTGAGGACGGCAACAGGACGAAGTTTCCTTAGGCCGTTTTGCCTGCTGGACAGAAAATGGAAAGACCAGTCATGCCTGTCAGAATTAATTCTGCGAGAGGTGACAATTCGAACACTAAGAACTGCAACTGTTCTTCCTCCTCCTCCTTCTTCTTCTTCCTGGGTGACAATTTTATCATTAAGAACTGCAGCCGTCCCTCCTCCTCCTTCTTCTTCTAATGCCTTTTCACATAAGTGACATCAGGCTGATCTTACAATCATCATGCTGACAATACCTGTCGGCAAGCTGCGCCAAAATAAGATTTTTTTAAACAAACTTATTCGTCGTCAACTAACTACAGCCGCAGTTGCATGGATACGTATACATGTGTGTGTTTGTTTTGGCAACTGCGAACAAATGGGTAATTATATTCAAATATTATTTTAAGATTACAATTTTTTAAGTTTGTTGTTTCGGTGCAGTTTATGGACATATATTGTAATCTTGATAATCGTATGATCAGTCTAATTAATATCACTTTTGCGAGAAGACTTTGAATAAGAAGGGGGGAAAGTGGGGGGGCGGCGGGAGTGGGGGGGGGGGGGGGGGGGGGGGGGGGGGGGGAAGAACTGCATGCTCGGGCCTCACAACTGTCAGCTACTTGTAAGTGGATGGATTTTTATTTTTTTGATAGTCAAAAACGCGCTATAAAAAGCTATTCACTCATGTAGAATCACATGCGAGCACAGTGAGTCTGCTCGAGAGCGGAGAATAGAGCTGTTTCGGAGAATAAGCTGTTTAAAAGCGATCAACACGTGCAGGAATAATAAGAAACCGCGCAAAGTTTTTGGCTCCAACGGTTCGATCGTTTCAACATATTTCCCTTTGCCTGAAGTACAATGTCCACACACAGTTGAAAATCATGACGCACAGACTGTTGTGACGGAAAAGACCCACACGAGAGCAGACCGGTCCCTGCTTCATCCACATTATAAAAGGTAGATAGGTAGTGTTGCTTAATGTCCTCGGATGTCAGGGACAAGCTGAGACCAATGCCGAAGCATGGTTCAGTATAGCCTTACGTCTACGGAAACCAGAAGGCTGGTTAGGACGGACAGCCCAGGACGGCCACCTTGACTCTCACACAGCTCCTGAACTATGACCACATTATAAAAAACTTTTATTTGTATTTTTATATTTTTAGATGGTGTCTGCCAGATGTGCAGTGTGGCTGCGCTTCCTGCGTTCTCGCTTCTTCTCGGCCACCTGCTGGATTTCCTCTCACGTAGTTGCAAACTCCAACTCCAAGCCGCACTAGCTGACGACATCCTTCCTCCAGCCACCGCCACCACTGGTTATGCCATAGGTCTCCAAAATGCCGTCTGTTTCGCAGACACGCCTTTTTATGGGTGTTGCGGTTACACACAGCTGACAGTTTCTCATTGGTGCTCAAACAGCAGCAAGTTTGCAACAGACGACTGAGATTATAGCCTGTCAGCCTGGCAGACCTCACGGATGTTTACTCGCCCGCTACTATGATGAAGAGGAAGAATATTGTTGTTTAACGTCAACGGAGACGAGTAGGCCTATTAGGAACGGGGACGAGTGGACAGCAGAGTTATTTGTCATGTTGACAATGAAACTGACAGTGACATGGTTCTTCAAACAGCATTTTATC
>JABMCL010003607.1:652500-687500 GCA_018857735.1 Alviniconcha marisindica | reverse complement strand
AAAAAAAACTTTATTTACAGTCGCAATAACAAACATTAACTGCTAACAAAAACAAAAACAACAACAAAAAATCAAAACAAAATCCCATGGTTGTTATAATGTTAACTACAATTATTAATTAGCCTTCTGAGGTATTAATAGTATGTTAAAATTCAAAAGCTAAAAAAACAAAAAAAATGCAACAGAGGAACCCCCCCCCCCCCCCCCCCCACACACACACAAAACCCTTCTGATGAACGCAGCTGCAGTTAATATAATGTTAAAATTCAACAGCTAACAAATACCACCCTGTGCGATTGACAATATGTTAAAGTTAAAGTTCAGTTACATATATATATATAGATAGATAAAATACAATCTTCTTCTGACATATTAAGCCTGTATGGTTAACTATATTAAAATTCAGTTATTAACTAACCTCCCGAGGTAACGCTGTGCTGTTAACAGTATGTTAAAATTCAGTTCCCAAGCTCATAGGAATAGGATAGGAATGTTCGTGCAAGTGTCAAAAGACTTGGCACACGCTAATCATCTTGAGTGGAATATTCAAACTCAAACCAGTCATCTTGAGGACAAAAGACGGTTTCGTGCCGAGATCAACCCCACCTCCTATAGTTACGGTATCTCAAGCTGCTTTCGACCTGACCTCCAAGAGGTGCTGTAGTGATTCTCTGGTGGAATATGCGATCATTAAACTCAGTCTGATTTCAGCATTCAAATGAATGTGCAGCGTTTGGTTGCAGTAATGCTACCTTTCGTCAACAGCGAAAGCGTCCTTACTTACATTGTTCAAGTTCAGCGTCGCTTTACGTCCACAGAGACCATAAGGACTTTTAGGGACGGGGAACCCAGAACGGCCACCTCGACTTTCACACAGCTCCTGAACTCTGTAAACTAGTAAACATGGTGCTTAACGTCCACAGAAACCATATTAGGGACGGGGAGAATGGGTGGGTGAAGGGGGTATCGAGGGGGTGGGGGGGGGGGGGGGGGGGGGGGGGGGGGGGGGGGAGGAGAGAGGGAGATTATATACCCATCGCTACACTGTCACCACCAGAGTGACTTCTGCGTTAAGATGGGCAGCGATGAGAGCCATTTTAACGTTTCGTTAATTGTGAGAGACAAAGTCACAAGACAGTGTCCACAGACCACAACTTTTGAAGAGAAAGGAGAGCCGAAGTGGATTCAAACCGAGGTCCCTCTTCTTACAAGCCTAACGCCTTACCGCTAGGCCAAACCGGCTCACGTCCCTGAGCTCTGAAACTTATGATGATGATGAAGAAGTAGAGCTTCATGTCCTCGGATGTCGGTTGACATACTGGGGACAAATTGTGACCAATGTTGCTTTACGTCCACAGAAACCGTAAGACTCATTAGGACGGAAAGCCCAGGACGGCCACCTCGACTTTCACACAGCTCCTGAACTCTGTGATGAAACTTACACTGAAGGTCTCTGCTTTATAGCCTGTGGGCCAGAACAAGGACGGGAACATATTGCACTCATATTTGTATTCCTACTGGCTCGAGCAACAGCAACAGTGTAGGTCTGTATCGACGCACGTTTGAGTGCCGCGGCATGCGTCTACGCTACCGCCATCAGAATAACAGCAAATTAAGTCATCACAGAAACCAGATCAATCCGAAACAGAACGAGGCCCAGACAGAGCGCCTGATTGTGATTGTGTGTGTGTGTGTGTGTGTGTGTGTGTGTGTGTGTGTGTGTGTGTGTGTGTGTGTGTGTGTGTGCTGTGCGTGCGTGGCGTGCGTGCGTGCGTGCGTGCGTGCGTGTGTGTGGGAGAGGGGGGGGGGGGTTGGTGGTGCGGATGGGTGTATATACCTCTAATTATGCTCGTTGATGTATGTCAGTGTTGTTGTTTGCTTATGTTTGTATGCTTACCGCTTTCGAGACACTTTCCTTGTTGTCAAACTTGGTGAATAAAGAATGTGAATCTGAATCTGAACAAACAAAAGAGTTATTCAGCGTTCGAAAGACGTCACTCACTCGAGCACAACAACAATGACACGAGTCGCCTACGATAACTCCCATCTGGCATGCAGGTAGGTAAATATACTAGGTACATGAACTCCACCAAAAGGTACATCCTCGTGAACCTCTGGTGGAGTTTACGCACCTTATGTTTTACTTGCATGCCAGGTGAGAGTTACCGTAGGAACCTCGGGTCTTTGTTACGTTCGTGCCAGTGACGTCTTTCGAGCGCTAATTAACTCTCTTGTTTGTTGATTTCCTAGAAATCATGATTCAGACGAAAGCATCAGACAAGAGTGCGCAAGCCAGCTACTGACTTTCCGTCCAGTTCAGCCAAACTGGTTCAGTTCAGCTGATTCGTTCAGCTAAACCGCAAAAACAGTCAGGGTTCACGTACCCAAGCACCTCGCACAGTTTTTCGGGTGAGTGGACGACACAGCCCTCCGCCAATCTAAACCGGATGCGTACAAGATTGCTACAATGAGATTTTTTCGTAGCGCCTGCCGGATACTGGATACGAATGAAAAAAGAGCATTTTCCTTTATCGTGTGGTGTGTTTTGTACGGTGACAATAACTCCTGGCTTGTGGCTACCGCACGCGCAAAACGCTGTAATTGCCAGCACCCAGGCTTCTATTGTTCAGGTCGTCAGCAGTCGGCAAGCCAGAGGGCTGTTCACCTTTTGTCCGTGTGCATGCACGATTGCCCGTAATTACGCTGTGGGCGGCCTTTCTCTGTAATGGCAAGTAGTCCAGCCCTACAGAGAAACAAAGTATTTTCTTTATATCCAACTTGCATAGCCGATTTTCATTGGAATTCGAGAGCTCCAAATATCCTACCTTTGCTCCCTGACTATTTACCCGTCTGAATGACAATTACCAATTGTAGCTGAGCGACAATGCAGATGACGATTATTATAATAGCTGTTGAACTGTCAAACCCAAAAGGATTCAGGAACAGAAACGGCTGCCGAAAAAAGCGTAAGAAAAGGCAAATAAAGATCGTGAAAGTAGGTTAGGCCGCTCGATCCCCTCGACTGATTGACCGAGAAATAAAATTGTCAACGAGGGAGAAAGAGACGAAATTCCAGTGTTGCTGTTTGTCAGTAATGGGGCCTATATATGGACACATATATATGCTGAGTGTTGTTCGTTGAACTGGCCCAACTGGCGATAACTAGTGATTGGAGCCATTGAAGGCCAAATATGGCTCACTTCAGTTTTGTCTGCGATTTTAACTATCCAAGTCTAATATAGTTGTATCAAATTAATAGTGCATGGTGCTGCAATCGTTGCAGAAAACCACATTGGAACACATGTCAGCCCTGTTAATCTTGCACAGACTATTTTACAAATGGCACCAGGCGTCTATCTGCCTGATATTGTTTTGTTTTACTAGTTTGTTTTGACTGTTTCCTAGTGACTTTGTTGTTGTTGTTGCTTTGTTGGTTGTTGCTTGTATGTGTGTGTGTGTGTGTGTGTGTGTGTGTGTGTGTGTGTGTGTGTGTGTGTGTGTGTGTGTGTGTGTGTGTGTGTGTGTGTGTGTGTGTGTGTGTGTGTGTGTTGTTGTTGTTGTTGTTGTTGTTGTTGTGTTTTTTGTTTTGTTTTTTGTTTCCTCTTGTTGTTGTTTTGGTTTGTTTTTGTTATGTCTCATTTATTGTTAGCTTGATGAAATTGGTCGTTCGCCATACTCTCCCCCCGCTCCCCCCCCCCCCTCCCAACCCAACTGTGTGAAAATGATCTCACCGCCTATAAGCAGGAGGCTTGTTGATAAGCCCATGACCATTCATTGTATTTTTATTTTGTCTTGAATGAATTCTTGTTTAAACCAAATGGTTCTTCGTTTGAACATTTCTGTTCTTTCCTTTCCTGTTTCAAGACGGTCTGTACCAGCAGATTTTAACACCACACACATACACACAAACACACAACACACACACACACACACACACACACACACACACACACAACACACAGAAGAAAAAGGGGCGAAACAATGATAAATCAATATCAGTTAATTGTCACCACTGTCAGAAAAGCACACTGAATAAAGAGTCAACTTTTCTCACGGATCAGGCAACACTTTTGCTGTCGACGTACTCATTTGTGTGTATGTGTCATAGCTTTACAACTGTATCTCCACATACAGGATTTACAACTAATAACAGCAAATACGAAAAGTCTGTCTTGCCGAAAGTTCCAAAAGAGGTATTTCAAAAACGTGTGGTGCGTTTTGCGGTATCTGATGTGACTGTGACAAAACAAAACAAAGAGATAGCATTAGCAACAAAAAAATGTAACACTGCAAAAAAAGATTTAAAGAGAGAGAGAGAGAGAGAGAGAGAGAGAGAGAGAGAGAGAGAGAGAGAGAGAGAGAGAGAGAGTGCTCTTACACAATCTTCATCCGAACTACCCGACTGAGACAGAACCATGTTCGAACACTTAGTTCCTATGATCCAAACACTTTTTAAAATAAATGAAAAATAACAGATAATCCTGTTTATTAGAATAAAACACAACATGCGATTTTTCGGGGTAAACCCCATTATCAAGCTAAAAAACGACACTTAAACAACAATTAAATTTTGAAAAAAGGTGCTTTGTTTTTTGATATAGCTTGCGATGGTATTACGTGAGAGATGTAGCTAGGACACCTGCAAGAAGTGTTCAGGCGCATTGTATTTTCGTCCGTCGGATTTTTTTCTCGAGAAAAGGGTGTTTAATTATCTCTGTTGCATTATTTGTCTGAAGGGGGTGCTTTCTTTTGGAATACACATTTATTGTGAGCCATCTGCAGTTCATGTACTTTGCTTTCAGTCCCCTCTCTCTCTCTGCGCGCGCGCGCGTGCCTGTGTGTGTGTATGTATGTGTGTGTGTGTGTGTGTGTGTGTGTGTGTGTGTGTGTGTGTGTGTGTGTGTGTGGTGTGTGTGTTGTGTGTGTGTGTGTTGTGCGTGCGTGCGTGCGTGCGTGCGTGTGCGTGCGTGTGCGTGCGTGTGTGTGCGTGCGTGCGTGCGCGCGCGTGCAAGCGTGTTTATGCAAACGTATAACAACACTGAATTACGAGACTGTTTAATATATGCCTTTTCAGACTACCTACGTGACATGTCTTTACACCAGTTGTTCTCTGAGTTTAAAAAACACAGTGTGTAATATTGTTTACTGTAATACGGTATCTGTTTAGCCACTAACTGAATTTCGGTTTTATAAGCCTGGACTCGGTGACACTGAGCAGCTTTCGCCTACCACGCAACAACAACAACAACAACAGAAACGGCCTGCTGAACCCCCTAAGTCAGGAATCAGGCATGATGCCAGCACGTCAGATAGACCACTCCTTATTATAATCCATGACGCTGTCTTCACAGATAAGGCAACAAAAAGGCATCACCCACGTTGTTCCAGTTCCGAACTTGCCTGGAAAGAAACAGGTCGTGACAGCTAGGTCAACATTTTCTTGAGAAAAACCGGTCGTGACGGCTAACTCAACATTTTCTTGAGCGGCACCCACGTTGCTCCCTCCAGTGCTGAAACCGGTCGTGACAGCTAGGTCAACATTTTCGTGAGAAAAACCGGTCGTGACAGCTAGGTCAACATTTTCTTGAGCGGCACCCACGTTGCTCCAGTGGTAAAACCGGTCGTGACAGCTAGGTCAACATTTTCTTGAGCGGCACCCACGTTGCTCCAGTGGTAAAACCGGTCGTGACAGCTAGGTCAACATTTTCTTGAGAAAAACCGGTCGTGACAGCTAGGTCAACATTTCACTGAGCGGCATACACGTTGTTCCAGTGCTGAACTTGCCTCGAGAGAAACCGGTCGTGACAGCTAAGGTCAACGTATGGCCTTGAGAGAAACCGGTTGTGACAGCTATGTCAACTTATCGCCTTGAGATAAACCGGTTGTGACAGGTAGGTCAATTTATTTTTCCTTACAGAATCCGGTCGTGACAGCTAGGTCAACATTTCCTTGAGCGGCATACACGTTGTTCCAGTGCTGAACTTGCCTCGAGAGAAACCGGTCGTGACAGCTAAGGTCACCTTATGGCCTTGAGAGAAACCGGTTGTGACAGCAATGTCAACTTATCGCCTTGAGAGAAACCGGTTGTGACAGGTAGGTCAACTTATTTTTCTTGACAGAAACCGGTCGTGACAGCTAAGGTCAACTTATGGCCTTGAGAGAAACCGGTTGTGACAGTTAGGTCAACTTACTGCCTTGAGAGAAAATGTGTGCTAACTGCGGACTCTAGTTCTGCTCCTGCCGCAGACAACCGAAGTGAAACTGCCCCCCACAACCAAAGGGAAACTACCCCAGACAACCAAAGGGAAACTACCCCAGACAATCAAAGGAGAAAACCGACGCGAAAACCCCAAAGCCATGGAGGTGGGCAGACGGCCATCGCCAGCCGCAGCGGGACTGCTCCTGGCCCTTGTCGTGCAGATGCTTTCCCACGATGCCGAGGTCAGCGCGTCCGCCTGCAGCCTGTCGAGAGTACCCGGGGTGAGCCGCCAGTGGCTGGACTTGCCCGCCCCCCCGGACCCCGGCCCCAGCCACACCGGTCCCGTGCAGGCCGTGCATCTTGCCCTGGGGGGCGTGGACACTCTGCGGGTCACGTGGATGACTCCGGCAGCTCTGGACTCGGGAAGCTTCTCTCCCGTGTGTCGCTACTGGGCCCCAGGTTCCAGTCCCGGCCGTGGTGTGCAGGGAAACGTCGAGAGCGGCGGCGGCGGCGACGGCGGCGATGGTGAACACGTGGGCCGTGCCAAGAAGTCCAGACGCCGGACCAAAAGACACGTCCCCAGCTCCAGCCACAGCGTCGAGGAAAATGACCACAAAGCAAGACGCCACCACAAAAGGAATGACCGCAGTCCGAGACGTCATGGCAAGGGAAATGACCACAGCGCAGGACACGCTGTCGATGGAAGTGACCATAGTGCAAGACGCCACGACAAAAGGAATGACCACAGTCCGAGACACCATGGCAAGGGAAATGACCACAGAGCAAAACGCCACGACGAAAGAAATGACCACAGTGCAAGACACGCTGTCGAGGGAAATGACCACAGAGCGAGACGCCATGAAGAAAGAAATGACCACAGTGCAAGACACAACATCGAGGGAAAGGACCTCAGAACAACAGGCCATGTCGAAATAAATGACCGAAACACAAGACACCATGGAAATGAAAATGAACTCAGAACTAAACAACACGACGAACAAAATGACCATGTCACAGGGGAACATGGCAAAGAAAATAATCACAATACACGACAACATCGCAAAGAAAGTGATTACACCACACAACACCGTAGCGAAGAAAATGGTTACAACACACGACAACATGGCGAAGAGAATGATTACATCACAGGACAACATGGCGAAGAAAATGATTACATCACACAACATGGCGAAAAGGTTAATTACAACACACGACAACACGGCGAAGAAAATGATTACATCACACGACAACATGGCGAAGAGAATGATTACATCACACGAAAACATGGCGAAGAAAATGATTACATCACACGACAACATGGCGAAGAAAATGATTACATCACACAACATGGCAAAGAAAATGATTACGTCACACGACAACATGGCGAAGAAAATGATTACATCACACGACAACATGGAGAAGAGAATTATTACAACACAGGACAACATGGCGAAGAAAACTACCACAACACAAAACACCATCTAGAGTTACGTGACCACAGCATAAATCAACACGGCAAGGAACGTGACCACAGCATAAATCAACACGGCAAGGAAAGTGACCACAGCATAAATCAACACGGCATGGAACGTGACCACAGCATAAATCAACACGGCTATGAACGAGACCACAGCATAAATCAACATGGCAAGGAACGTGACCACAGCATAAATCTGCACGGCAATGAACGTGACCACAGCACTAATCAACACGGCAAAGAACATGACCTCAGCATAAATCAACACGGCAAAGAACGTGACCACAGCATAAATCGACACGGAAGGGGGCATGACCTCAGCACAAGTCAACAGGGCAAAGGGCGTGACCTCAGCACAAATTACCATGGCAGCACAGGTCACCGAGGCGAAGTTAGTGACCACAGCACAAATCAGCATGCCAAGCGAATCGACCACAGCACAACAGGCCATGTCAAGGAAAATCGCCACAACGCGGGACATCCGGTCGAGCGAATTGACCACCCAACTAGACAGCAGGACGAAGGAACTGACCACAGCCCAAGACGTGAGGTTCAGGATCGGACTTACAACCACGGTGGAGGGGCCACGGATCAGATGTACAGTCCCAGACAGGTCAAGGGTCGCGCCTGCAGTCCCAGTCGAGGGGTCAAGGATCAGATACACAGTCCCAGACAGGTCAAGGGTCGCGCCTACAGCTCCAGTCGAGGGGTCAAGAATCAGATAAACAGTCCCAGACAGCAGGTCAAGGGTCACGCCTACAGCTTCAGTCGAGGGGTCAAGGATCAGGTGTACAGTCCCAGACAGCAGGTCAAGGGTGGCGCCTACAGCTTCAGTCGAGGGGTCAAAGATCAGGTGTACAGTCACAGACAGCAGGTCAAGGGTGGCGCCTACAGCTTCAGTCGAGGGGTCAAAGATCAGGTGTACAGTCACAGACAGCAGGTCAAGGGTGGCGCCTACAGCTTCAGTCGAGGGGTCAAAGATCAGGTGTACAGTCACAGACAGCAGGTCAGCCCCAGTCCAGCGGTCAAGGACCAGGTGTACAGTACCAGACAGCAGGTCAAGGGTCGCGCCTACAGCCCCAGTCCAGCGGTCAAGGGTCAGCTGTACAGACCCAGACAGCAGGTCAGCCCCAGTGCAGCGGTCAAGGATCAGATAAACAGTCCTAGACTGCAGGTCAAGGGTCGCGCCTACAGTCCCAGTCCAGCGGTCAAGGATCAGGTGTACCGCCCAAAACAGGAGGTCAGCCCCAGTCGCGGGGTCAAGGATCAGATACACAGTCCTCGACAGCAAGTCAAGGGTCGCGCCTACAGCCCCAGTCCAGCGGTCAAGGATCAGATAAACAGTCCCAGACAGCAGGTCAAGGGTCGCGCCTACAGCCCCAGTCCAGCGGTCAAGGATCAGATAAACAGTCCCAGACAGCAGGTCAAGGGTCGCGCCTACAGCCCCAGTCCAGCGGTCAAGGATCAGATAAACAGTTCCAGACAGCAGGTCAAGGGTCGCGCCTACAGCCCCAGTCCAGCGGTCAAGGATCAGATACACAGTTCCAGACAGCAGGTCAAGGGTTACGCCAACAGCCCCAGTCCAGCGGTCAAGGATCAGATACACAGTTCCAGACAGCAGGTTAGGGGTCACGCCAACAGCTCCAGTCGAGGGGTCAAGGATCAGATGTTCAGTCCCAGACAGCAGGTCAGCCCCAGTCGAGGGGTCAAGAATCAGATAAACAGTTCCAGACAGCAGGTCAAGGGTCACGCCAACAGCTCCAGTGGAGGGGTCAAGGATCAGATACACAGTTCCAGACAGCAGGTCAAGGGTCACGCCAACAGCCCCAGTCCAGCGGTCAAGGATCAGGTAAACAGTTCCAGACAGCAGGTTAGGGGTCACACCAACAGCTCCAGTCAAGGGGTCAAGGATCAGATACACAGTTCCAGACAGCAGGTCAAGGGTCACGCCAACAGCCCCAGTCCAGCGGTCAAGGATCAGATAAGCAGTCCCAGACAACAGGTCAAGGGTCGCGCCTATAGCCCCAGTCGAGGGGCTCAGATAAACAGTCCCAGACAGCAGGTCAGCCCAAGACGAGGGGTCAAAGATCAGGTGTACAGTCCCAAAGAGGAGGTCAGCCCCAGTCAAGGGGTCAAGGATCAGATAAACAGTCCCAGATACGAGGTCAAGGGTCACGCCTACAGCTACAGCGCGGGCGGGTTTACCCGAACCCTCAACTCGGCCTTGCTGGACGTGAGCGCGCTGCCCTGTCAGCCACAGTCCCCTGCCGGCCCCTGCGTCCGCTCCCTCGCCTACCAGTGCGGGGACGAGGCGCGCGGCTTCAGTCCAGTGATGCACGTGCAGGTCCACAACAGCTTCATCCCCTCCGCCCCGGGGCCTCAGTTCGCCATCGTGGGAGACATGGGTGTGCCTCATGGATTGCGTACCATCGACTCGATCGCCGCTCGAATCGCTAACCCGGCTCCCGGGAAACCCGCTGCTGGGGTCACCATGCTGCTTCACGTCGGCGACATCGCCTACGCCGACGTCTACAACAAGACGACGCCTTGGCTGAACAGCCAGGTGTGGGTGGACTACATGAACAGCCTGCAAAGCGTGGCGGCCAGGGTGCCTTACCTGACCACCCCGGGCAACCACGAGAAGCAGTTCCACTTCACCGCCTACACCAACTGGCTGCCCATGCCTCACGAGGCCAGCAACTCCACCTCGCCTTTCTGGTTCTCCTTCGACCATCTGGGCGTCCACGTACTGTCCTTCTCCACCGAGCACAGCCTGGGCCACGGGTCGCCGCAGTGGCACTGGCTGGAGCGGGACCTGAAGCGGGCCAACGAGAACCGTGCGAGCGTCCCCTGGGTGGTGCTGATCGGCCACCGCCCGCTCTACTGCAGCAGCGTCATGTGCCGCCGCCGGTGCCACCGAGATGCAGCCAGGTACCGGAGGCACCTGGAGGACCTCTTGCACGA
Organism: Alviniconcha marisindica; assembly: GCA_018857735.1. NCBI lineage: Eukaryota > Metazoa > Mollusca > Gastropoda > Provannidae > Alviniconcha > Alviniconcha marisindica. The sequence goes on along the minus strand of JABMCL010003607.1, from coordinate 676,860 downwards.
GGAGCGTGTGGACGCGGTCATCACGGGCCACAACCACCAGTACGAGCGCTCCTTCCCCGTCTACCGCAGCCACGCGACGCAGCAGGACTACGTCAACCCCGAGGCCCCCGTCTACATCGTGAACGGCGCGGCGGGCAACCCCGAGATCCTGGACCCGACCTTCCAGCTCGATGTGCCTTGGAGAGCGTTCTGCCAGGCGTCCATGACCACAGGCTTTTTGCTCATGACGCCCTCCGCCTCCACGCTCGCGTTCCAATACGTCCGGAGTGACAGCAACGAAATCGTCGATTCCTTCACCATCGTCAGACAGTAAGGGTAAAGAGACGATGTGGAGACGGGCGGGAGGGGTGGGGGGGGGGGGGGGGGGGGGAGTAGGGGTTTACACACACACACACACCGAGATCAGGCCCTATACCTTACCTAGGAACTACTTCGGATACAAGGTCTGTAACTATAACGCCCCAAGCGTAGAAGCGAATGGCGATTTTCGAGGTAATTTCTTTCTTAATTAATTTCTCTCTCTGTGTCTCTGTCTGTCTCCTCCCCCCCCCCCCCCCCCCCCCCCCCACACACTTTTTTATTTTTTTTATTTTAAGGATTAGTGCATGGTGTATGCTTTTATGGTGCAGCGTCCTGTGCCTGTCGTAGACGCCGTGGGTTACACTGATGGGTTCGAACCTCAACGTACGTGAACTGACTGAGGTTTATTCGATAGCCTTGCGTCGATCTCGCTGTTGATCTATGGCGTCACTGGTCAGGGCTCCCATTAACCAACAAATGTGCGTCCCTTACGCACTAGAACTGAAAAGGACGCACTAAACTTACGCCTACAGGGTCCCACGGGACGCACTAAAAAGTTCCAGGTTATGGGGATTTTTAAAGTCCAGAGCTCCTGTTCCCAGCTGGACAGAAATGGGTCATGTGAACTATTCGTACATCTTCTGTCTCAAAACCAACAGCTACCTTACTCTGTCTTTGTTACTGACACGAACACAGCCATTCTCCCAAACTTCATGAGGTACTGGTACACATGACTACGCAGGTTATTTCAACATCAGTGCCGAGACACCACTACACCAGCACACACCTAACATCAAGATATCAAACAATGCATGTCACTGCTTTATATTGTGAGACATTTTGGTCTTCTTCTTCTAAAAGGTTTCAGATAAAGCAACCATGCAAAGAAACTGAGGATTAAATAGAGATCTGTGTACATGCTGTCAATGTAAATGCTTCCGACATGACAATAATTTGTTGTGAATTTTCAACTGTCAAAAAAAGAAGAAGAAAAAGAGATAAATGGAGTTTCTACATTAAATTTGTTCAAAGTGGCACCATAGCAATCAACGGAAGCAACTTACATTTTGAGTGATGTTAAGACAATATACACCATTAATTACACAATCAGCCATAGCTATTTGTAGTATCCCGTTCTCCATTTGCAGTTTGCAAAGACCGTGAGAGCTTTCTCCCTTCATTCTCTCTTTGGCTTTGATCTGTATCACAGATTCAGAGCGTTACTCTAACTTGTTTCACTTTCAGACAAATATTTATAATGGAATTGTGTTTGAAAATGCCACACATTTTGCTTTCTTACCCTGCTACTTAAAAATCCATTTTATACTGACCGATGGATGCTACTAAAGACATTACAGAGTTGCAGGGCTGCCACACCATGAGAGTACTAGAACTGGAGAACTACAGAATGGGCTTTTGAATAGACCTATTACTGCTATAATGAGCACAGCATGATCTGAAATGTGACAACAAGGACATTATCTGACAGAACTGAACCCAGAACTGAGCTGTAGCAAGGACAAAGGGCATCATATACAAAGCAGAATAATTCTGCACAGCTGCCATTTCGTATTAGACTTGACGCTTTAAAAGTGCCCAGGGACTCTCTAAAAATTGTAGCCGGGAGTCCCAGGGACCTCCTTAAAATACTCGCTAATGGGAGCCCTGTTGGTACAATGTCAAGGTTACTGAAGTCGGTTCACGTGTCAAAGAGTCTCGATGGTCCTAAGTCCTACCTATGACTAACCTAAGACTATCGAATCTGTAGGCGGGTGTTTCCGACTGAAAGTATGTGTGTGTACGTGGGGGGGGGGGGGGGGGGGGGGGGGGGGGGGTGTCCCACAATACCAAGTTTCTTGGTATTGTATTTGTGACGCTCAGCATTCGTTCATTGAGAAAGGTTTCAAGAAAACCGAAAATTCTGGAACAGAATGTGGTGTTACTGTTGTTTTTATTTACGCTATACACAAAGTTTCTTCCGATGCTGCAATGACTGACACGACTTTGAATTCATTGTAATGGCCTGTGTTCCCTCTGCAGTGAGGGGCAGTTATTATACAATGCGTTCCGAGGCAATGCTGTTGAGAGGGCAAACCACGGCGTGTTCCACATGAAACTGCTGCCATCTCGGCGCGTTCTGTGTACATCATACAATCATGCACCATATTACTTCATGCAAAGCCACATACTTGAGGTGCATGCGTATTTAGCTGTAACCTGCCACCTGCACTTTTGGCTTTGTGAGCCGGTGTGGCCTAGCGGTAAGGCGTTAGGCTGGTAAGCGGAAGGATCTCGGTTCGATACCGCTTCGGCTCTCCTTTCTCTTCAAAAGTTGTGGTTTGTGGCCACTGTCTTGTGACTTTGTCCCTCACAATTAATGAAACATTAAAATGGCTCTCATCGCTGCCCATCTTAATGCAGGTCATTCTGGTGGTGACAGTGTAGCGATAGGTATATACTCTCCCTCTTCCCCCACCTCCATACCCCCTTCCCCCCATCCCTAATAAGCCTTATGGTTTCTGTGGACGTTAAGCACCATGTTTACTTACTTACTTACTGCACTTTTGGCAGAATGACCGGGGTCTTTTACATGCTACTGCACAGAAAATTGACCACGGAGAAGAAATTTCTCCCGCCGGTCCAGCAGGGATTCGAACCCGCGAACTTTTTCGATGACGAGTCCGACGCTCTAACCACTGAGCTGTCCCCGTTCCTGGTGTTCTATGTAATGTGGCAATTTACAGTTGTGTTATGTCTGTAATGAGGCAATTTACAGTTCATGTGTTCTCTCTGTAATGAGGCAATTCACAGTTAATCTGTTTTCTCTGTATTGGGCAATTTACAGTTAATAATGATGTTCAATAGGGCAATTTACAGTTAATGTGTTGTCTCTGTAATGAGGCGATTTACAGTTAATAATGATGTTCAATAGGGCAATTTACAGTTAATGTGTTGTCTCTATAATGTGTTGTCTCTATAATGTGTTCTCTATGTAATATGGCAATTTACAGTTAACGTTTTCTGTAATGCGGCAATTTACAGTTAACGTGTTCTCTCTGTAATATGGCAATTTACAGTTAATGCGTTCTCTCTGTAATAGGACAATTTACAGTTAATGTGTTGTCTCTGTAATGAGGCGATTTACAGTTAATAATGATGTTCAATAGGGCAATTTACAGTTAATGTGTTGTCTCTGTAATGAGGCGATTTACAGTTAATAATGATGTTCAATAGGGCAATTTACAGTTAATGTGTTGTCTCTATAATGAGGCGATTTACAGTTAATAATTTGTTCAATAGGGCAATCTACAGTTAATGTGTTGTCTCTGTAATGAGGCGATTTACAGTCAATAATGATGTTCAATAGGGCAATTTACAGTTAATGTGTTATCTATGTAATGAGGCAATTTACAGTTAATGTGTGCTCTCTCTGCATCATGGGTACAACTGCTAGAAAGTGGCAAACAAGATGGCCGTATGGCGGGGGGTGCTGGGGCAGAGTTCAGTTTGGGGGTGGGGGTGGGGGTGGGGGGGAGCTTAAGAGAAACATGTATCAAAATAGCACCTCGGAGGCCTTTCCTTGAATCTAAAATGACGAGTATGGAGGGGAGGACTATCAATATTATGCGTTGTTGAAGATGTACATACACAGCCTCTTTCGGGTGAACACAGAGCACATGAAAAATGTGGTTAAAGAAATAACACTTTGTACCTGTACTCGTGGAATCACTAGTTGGAGAACTCTGGTTTCAACGGACACATTGTCGATACACATTGTCTTGTACTAAATACTAGTTGCTGCTTCTTCAATTACTACATTATTTTGTGAGGTAATATCCAAGGAGGCGGTCGAAAATTCCTGGGATATTTTAAACACGTTTTTTTTTTTTTTTTGGTCATAAATATCATCAGAATAATCCAAACTGAGTCATAACAAGCGAATAAAGCCAAGATTTGCAACTGAAAAGTGAGTTTTAGGCTATCACATTTATGTCTTCTAGTATGCGTATGTGCCACTTACGTTTAATCTCGATCTAGTTTCCGAGTAACACCGTGCACGCTTCCTCAGTGCTGATGTTGGCAAATCAATCAATCGAGTACTGACAACTCACCTTTTACAGAATGTAATTGGGGCGTGGGTTCGAATCCCACCTCTGACACCATGTAGAACAGGCATTCATGCATACAGAGACTGGAAGCTGTCCTCAAAGTTCAAGCTTTTAATCGGCGTCCCGCTTTCAGTTTCAGTGGCGGGCGGAAGTGTCGTTTTACATAAAACCAACGCAAATAAAAGTAATTCAACACAATAATCTACAGTAATCAAACTCACTTTTGTTGCAAATTTTGGCTTCAGTCGATAGATATGAAGCTGTTTGATTGATATTTGTGACCCAAAATGGCGTTTAAAATATCCCAGGAATCTCCGACCGCCTCCTTGGATATTATTCATTTGTATATTACATTATTAGCAAGTGCCACCGTTTGAAAGCTGCTGTCTTAGCTTTTTCTCCGGTCATGTTGGTTTCATGTCGCGTTATACCATAATCATTGCAAATCAGAACACCTCCACTTGGTGATAACTCTGTCTTCGACCTTCGCACGAAAATATACTTCAAAACTGCTATTGCTTATCAAAAATCGGCTAACTTTGCGCCCACGCGATAAAAGAAAAAAGAAAAGAAAAGAGCAAGATGAAAAAGAAAAAAAAAAAATACGCAGAAAAACGGTGGACACAGAATCACTGCAGGATCAAGGACTGGTTTAGATTTTTTTTCTTCAAAACCTGGTTACCTTACACACGGGGGAAGGTAGTGTACGTAGGTCGTAGCAAAGAAACAGAACATCCAAGCCGAGTTTGCAACAACAGAATGTACGCAACAAAGAAACAGAACATCCAAGCCGAGTTTGCAACGAACAGAATGTGCGTAACAAAAAAAACTGGACATCCAAGCCGAGTTTTCAACGAACAGAATGTACGTATCAAAGAAACATGACACCCAAGCCGAGTTTCAACAAACAGAATGTACGTAACAAAGAAAAACAGGACATCCAAGCCAAGTTTGCAACGAACAGAGTTCGGGCAGCTGCCAGTACCTGATAAATTCATCAGCGACGACTGCAAGCGGAAATCACACAAGCAGTTAAAGCGACATTGTAGCATGGCGTCGATCGAGTCGCTTCCTGCTCGCGGAAGGTTTAGCGAAAGCCGTCCGTTTCTTTGCTCTTTTGGTAATTCTCCTCACAGTTGTGTAAGCTTTTCCACATTTGGTTCACTTTTGCATTCAGATCAAAGAACTTTAAAAGGGTGTGTAAACCCGACTCACCTGTGTTTCTAGAAATCCGCCGCAGTGCCCGAGACTGAACGAAAACATCCGTCATGGTATCGAGTAGGCCAACATGCAATCGATGATAGATCATTCAGTTATAAGGCCTATCTTTATTTTGATCACTGTGTCCACCGTCATATTCTATCTAACCTGCTGTTTCCATGCCCGTCCCTACATCACTCGCAAAGCCGAGAGAAGCAAATTATATGCAGGTGTGTACGCATGCAAAAAGATCACATACGCACGTTAAAGATCCCGTAGTCCATGTCGGAGTTCGGTGGATTATGGAATCAACAAAATAACCCAGCATGCACTCACTGACTCAGAGTCTTCATAATGTTAAAGTTGGACGCTATACAGAAAAAGAAGAAGCCTTACTCAGTCTACTGTCTCATCGATTCTGTCATTGTTGTAACAATCCTTTTGTTGGCCTGTCCCAAACACGGACGAAACGTATTCAGGCAGCTAGAACTGTTATGAAATTCAGATAAAACACACAGAGAGACAGAGACTACATCAAGCCCTTTTTCTGAGAACTTCACTGGCCGTCTGTTTAAGGCCGCATCCACAATAAATTTCCTTCTGTTGCATACCCGTCAATGCACTTAAAACACACTTCCCTACCTCTCCAAATCAGCTTGTAATAATAACAATAATAGCGGTCATTTTTGTATGACCGTATTTCATCGACAAGATCAACAATAATGTACATATTAAAACCTTAAAAAATAAATTACAGTCATTGTATTCCTCGCATGCGTGCACACACACACACAGAAGGAAAGTAACAAAGGGTGAGGGAGGGTAAATAGGGTAGGCAAGTAAGAAGACAGAATTTGAAATCACTTGTGATACCGTTTGTTGAGTTTTTAATGCAGTGTTTTGAAGGTCACCTTCTGACAGATGTCAGAAGGGAGCCAATTGTAGATCTGTCTGCGACATTCCCAGGCCTAGAGATTATAAGACAAAACTGTACAGCAAACGAGCCTTCGGGTGTGTTGCTTCCTGTTGTGTTTCGCTCTGTGACCTTTGAGTTCACTGTTGAATGGGTGTGACATATTAACCAATTCCAGCTACTGCTTTATTCGCTTCAAGATCAAATATTTTCTTTGCTGCAAATTAACATCAATAGGTGGTGTCACTGAAGTGAGCAAATGTTGCTATCCGTCATTTTTTTTGGGGGGGTGGGGTGGGGTGGGGGAGGTGTTGTTATAAACATGATAGTTATTTTTATGCACTAAATGCTTCATGTAGAGGCCCAGTTCAGAGTGATGAACTTGACGTTCCTCTATATACAGATAGTGGTGCATAGTTATATGCAGTGGTTTTCTTTTAGCTTCCTTATCATTGTGTGATTAGTATTTTCACACCTTAAGTGTTTGACAACTCATTCAAAATAAAGTGAATACAAAAGGGTAAGTATGTGTGTGTTGTGCGTGCATGCATGTTGTGTGTGTTCGAGCATGTGTGTATGTACAAGTTAGGGTGCAAAAAACACACAATTTAAACAGACTGATCTTTATTAAATTTCAAGAGTAAAATTACAATGTGTTTGTACTTTAAAAATCCTAAAGAAAAAGAAGCCCCCATTTGAGTAAATTACATGACAAAATCTAACCTTCTAAGTTCCCATGAAAGCAGAATACACATGAAAATTGAAAGTCTAGAATATGGCATACAATTAAAACCAAGCACAAAACCTTTCCTTCTGTTTCTCATGTGCTTTTTTTTTTTTTTTTTTTTTTTTTTTAGTTTCTTGTTTGTTTGTTTTAGTTGATGTCATTTATCCACAGATCACAGATACATTAATCCAATATATATACAGACAAGAAAGCCATTTGCAAACACATTAGCACAAATGCCACAAACAAACCCAACAAAATAAACACCAATTGTTTTCCTTCACTCCTCAGTTCTGACATTCAGTGCTCCACTCCACGTTCAATCCCTATGCATGTCACCTGCTTAAAACAATCTCCAGGTGCCAACTCTTTAACTCTCCCTCCCTCCTCTCTGTGCTTGTGACCGGGTTCATTTCCTGACATCCAAATGTGATTAATGCAATCTCCAGGTTTCAACTCTTAAACACGATTTCTCTCTTCTTCAAGCATGTGACCTGGTTCACTTTCGTCTGACGCTGTGAGAGCATGGTCTAAACTGAGTAGAATCTCTAGCATTCAACTCCAAACACAAATTCTCTCTTCTTCAAGCATGTGACATGGTTCACTGTCATCTGAGAGTGAGGACTAAACTGAGTACAATCTCCAGGTTTCAGGTCCTAATGCCTCCTCTTTGTGCCTGTGACATGCTCACTACCTCCAGCATCTGAACTCATTTGGCAATCTCCAGCTCTCAACACTCTCTTTCCCCTCTTCTTCCTGCTTGGTGACCTGGTTCACTTTTGTCTGACAATTATACCTAAACTTGTTTAACAAAATCTCCAGGCTTCAGCTCCTCACTCTCTCTCTCTTCCCCATCTACCTTGCTCGTGTAACCTTGTTCCCTACCTCCGACACCTAAGCTACTTTGTCACAATATCCAGGTTTCAACAACTCTTCACATTTCCATGCATAAGACCTGGTTCACTTTTCTCTGAGAGCGACATCTACCTTCTTTCTTGGTGTTACACAGCTTGTGCATTGGAGCTGACTTGTATTCCTCTGACATCTGAACCCAGTTTACGCACCTCCAGGTTTGAACCCTTTGGCTTAATGTTTAATCTCTCTCCTCTTAATGTTATCCAGTTTGTGCATGCCTGTTGGTTTATCACCTTCTTGAAACCTAAAATTTGTTCAGTCATCATCCTCTTGACATCTGAATTTGTTCAATCTACTGAAAGAAATATTTAACAGTGAGTTATATGTATGGTGTAACACTTTTTAAAAAAAACATGGACAGTAAATGCTCCATCGACTCGCAGTCAGAATCTCACTGAACAGCTGCCGTTTAAAACCACATCTCAAATGGGCAATCCCAAAACTACAGAAACTGATATCAAAGGGTACAGGCTGAAATAACAGCTCTCATTATCCAAAGTTTAAATGAAACTGCATTGCTAGTGTTCAGGAAAATTGCAAAAGTAATGTCTCTGACATGGCTGGTCAGCAAATGATCATCACATAGGCTTGAATTTCAACCTGGGTTCAGTCTAAATCTGCAAGAGAAAAAACAAAAAAATGCAAAACTCTACAAAAATATCCAAGCAAACAGCACAGTACAGAAAATGCACAGTGTACACACAAGTAACGACAACCTGGTCAAGGTCATGTCATACAAATACACAATCACTGACCGTTCACATGAGCAGAGGAACTAAAACAATATTTAAACACAAATCCAAACCAAAACCATATTTAATGCAATCAATTTCTCCCATGATTCAATACTCTGTTCTTTTTTCTTTTCTTTTTTTGTTGGGGGGGGTTTCGTGCTGATTACAATAAAGCTCACAAGAGTTCCATGTTGAACATGATGAAGTTAACAACATCATGACCCTCAAAATGGAGGCAAATCCACTTAAAAATGAAATGCCAGATGCACTGATGATGTCCACTTTACTCACACAGATGTGAATTGTTACTGTAATACCCTGTGCTACTAACTCTACAATTATAAGTACTGAATGAAAAAAAACATGCCTTTATTCAGCTGCTCCACTTCTGAAACAACTAACAGATCATGCTTGTTAAAAACAAAAAAATGTAATGTCAACTTTCAGCCCAAAGCACAAAAATTCTGCAGTAAAATGATTCTAAAGACTGCTGAAAGCGTTTTTAATTCCTAAAATAAACTTTTGATGGACCCCAATTTACGATTGCCATACAAAAAAAAAAGAACAAAAAAAAGGGAGGGGGGGGGGGGGTGTTGAAACTGGTGTTGCGAATGTTCAGGGTGATCAGATAAGACGGTAGCGACGGAGACGGTTGTTGAGCTGGGCCCACTCGTACTTGACGCGCACATATTGCACAGAGCCACGGATGAACAGAAGGAAGCCTGCAACAAAATAGCAAACAGCAGGTTAAAACAGGCCCAACCAACACCAGGAGCTCAATGATTTCAAATTCAATGACACAGATCTCACCTCACAACACACTGAAACAGACCCAACAAACACAAAGAGTTCAATGATTTCAATTTCAATGATACAGATCTCACCTCACAACACTCTGAAACATGCCCAACAAATATAGGGTAAATGATTTCAGTGACACAGATCTCATCTCACAACACACTGAAACAGGCCCAACAAACATAGGGTAAATGATTTCAGTGACACAGATCTCACCTCACAACACACTGAAACAGGCCCAACAAACCCAAAGAGCTCAATAATTTCAAATTCAGTGACACAGATCTCACCTCACAACGCACTAAAACAGGCCCAACAAACACAAGGAGCTCAATGATTTCAATAACACACATCTCACCTCACAACAGACGGGCCCAACAAACACAAAGAGCACAATGGAATTTATGAGGAAGTAAACTGATGACTTCCAAACTTGAAGTCTCATTTCATTAGGCACCCCTTTAGCATGACACCTCAGAAGTGGGCTCAAGTCCTATTTGGCCATGAAATTATTGCATGGAAAAGATCAGCTGTAATCATTACAAAATGACAATAATGTCTGTGTGCACTCAATTCTTTTTTAAGTTCTGTTTAGAATCTTAACTGGTATCCCATTTAAAGGGAAGTAATCAGTAAATCCTCATAACATGCATGCTGTGGTTATTTCCCTTCTGTACATAAGCCACTGAAGCTCACTTGTTCAGTAGTTGGGAACATTTTTCAACTTCATTCATCTTCACGCTGCATAAGGCAGGAAAAGCACTTCATCTTCAACTTCACACAGTAGTATCACCTTCCAACTTGGTGTAAAGGGATTTAACATGTCACCCAATGCAAGAATGAATGTATTTACTGGCATGTTTTTCTCTCTCACACATGTATGATTCGCCTGGCCCTGAAAGGTGAGTGAGAAATGACTTGGAACTGTCAGATAAAACTGGCAATCGAAAGAGTGGTGAGTCTCGCTGTACGTGATGATTTGTTAATCGCAGTCTGTCACTCAAATCTCAGCGGCAAGTGAACTGTGAAGAAAGGGCACTGACCACAGAAGAAGAGCAGCCACCAGAGCCAGGAGTCTCCATCAGCAAAGTCACTGGCCCACTGCTTGTGCTGTGGACAGACAACACAGAGTGCAGGTAAAATGCTACTGATACTGCAATAACCACTGGAGGCTTTCTCCCCACAGTTCACTTCACAAATCAAAACTAAGGGTGAAAAATTCTTGCAATCACTAGCTGCAAAGCATCCAATAATGGGTTAAGACAATGCAAGCCACAGCACAGTTCACTCAAATCTTTGGCATGTTATTGTTAAGTTTGGCCTCCCAAGTTTATTGACAAAATTGAAAGCGCAGTGATGCGCTTACCTTGACAATGGCAACCCATTTGATGATGGAAAGTCCCAGGCCAGAGAGTGCTCCACAACGTCCTGCCACTGTGTTGGACAAGCACAGGGACAACAGGAACCCCAGCCAGTTGAACAGGAACGAGACTGAAATCATCATCATCATAATCACGTAAAGCATCAGTGTCAAGTAGTGTTTGTACAGTCAGTTCTGAAGGGGAAAACAACCTCTGAGGAAAAAAGTCCACAAAGTTTTCATCACGTATGGTTACGCAAGAATTACAGCAGTACACTTGTAACTCTACCCAGCACACGTGCCCTAGTTACAAGCAAAGGACGCTCGATGTATGATGCTGTCCATCCATACCATAACCATACAAAGTCTGAACTTGACTTGGTCAAAAAATTTTTTTTTAATTATGTTCTATTTTTTTTCTGACTTGATCAAATCAAGACCACTGAAACTCATAAGAAAGTACTGAACTTGGTGGTTGTTACTGTGATGCAAAATTATTTATGATGCAAAGTTTGCAAAATTTTACTTACTGCAAAAGTGGCACAATACCAGCCAAAACAAACAGTCTATGTCCATGCAATACATTGTATTTGCCTACATAATAATCACTGGACATAGATCATCCAAGGTCTTGCACTTTTGCACAGATGAGAACAAAACGCTATTTTCACACATTTTGCTGGAGACACCCCGTGCCCTCATAACCTGATACATTTCTCATCTATGTCAGAAAATGTGAAGGAGATGGCCAACACCATAGTTTAGCAAAATGGCAGCATTGTCTGAGCTTGACTTACTCAAGAAAGTGCAGATGAACATGCCATCTGTACCAATGGTCATGTCAGAGAACACATCGCCTGTGTGGCCAGACTCCTGAAACAGATGACATCACAATATAATTATTCCACACACTCACTGTCCACAACGGCCATGCCAGAAAATACTTTCACCTGTACTGCACAACTCAAACAGTTGACATCATAATATGTATTACACACCATCATTAAAATGTTTTGTCACAATTTTGTCCCAAAACCTATCACCAGTGACCCATGCTGTACAACTCGACCAGTTCACATTACAAATTTATACAACACGTAACTGTTGTTACCTTTTACTAGACTAGACAATTACTATTAGTGTCACACACCATCTTTATCAATGCCTGAAAAAGTATTGCTTGTGTGGCCAGCACACTAAAATACTTCACATAATAATTATACATTAAATAATTATATTAATATAATTATTATAAGTATAGATTTACGACCACTGCATTCCATCAAAATTAATATCATCCAAAAACACCATGTGTATATAATATATCCAGACAAGCAAAACATAAAACAACTACTACTGAACTACTGTATGTGTATCATCTGACAGTGAACTTATGAAGTATATAATCACATTTTTTCAAAATGACAATGTACATACCACAGCAGAGTCACCCAGACTGTCGTTGCTACGGCGCAGCGCTTCCTCCATCTTGGAGCGCTCAGCCTCCTCATAGGATGGGAGGGTGGTTGCTTCCACATAGTTGGGCAGTTTTGCTGCAGGTGAACAATAACATCACCATCTTACGGCACACATTTTCTTTTCTTTTTTTCTTTTAACTCATGGATGGATCACATCATTTCTGTTAATACTTTTTAATATAATGTCAAAACAATTAATATTTTGACACCAACAATGGTCCTGAGCTTTTCCCCATCACACTATATAATAAAAAATATTTGCAGACCATGTAACTTGCCTCAAAATTTGGTGGATCTGGTACAATGACACTGACAGTACAATATTTTGATTCTTGGTCACAAATCAGTCTTCAACACTGGCATCTGAAGCTCCAGAAGTTTAACCATTACAGTACTAATATTTATAATTGTAAGCAATAAGACTGCCAAACAATTATACAACATGCTTAGTTTGTAAAAACTGAAGTGACCAAAAATAAAGGACAACCAGGTCCTGGTGACTGAGTTTACTAAGTGCACAAAGCCTAAAAAGTAAAATGTGATGATGATGATGACGACGATGTGCATTTCTATAGCACACAATGCTATGAACTTGAAAGCTCAGTATGCTGAAGAAGACATATTAGAAAAAAAATCAAAATCACAGTAATTAACTTAGAAAGACACTGTGTTAGACTGTTACCTGGCTGAGTGTCACTGGCCACCCCGGAAGCGGTCTCTGACTCATAGGGTGGAGGTGCTGGAGGCACTATCATTGCCATGGCAACAGGCTGTGCTGGTACCTCCTCATTTTCCAGCTGAAAACACATATATACAGTTATTATTATGGACTGATGGATGATCTGAAACTGGACCTGAAAATCAAGGCAAGGCGCTTATCTTCTGTCTCATTTCACAGTACACACCCACAATTCCCATTAAAAAGAATATGACTTAGTGCCAAAAGGTGTGCAAATGGGGGGTCCGATTTTTGACAGTCAATAAAATCTGTTTCAAACACTTTGTCTTGTTGTTGCTTTGTGTGTGCGTTCATAATTGTAGTATCACAGTGGAAACAATATAGCTCCAAATCGGAGCAGCGGGAGAAATTTTTTTTTTTTTTTTTTGGGAAAAGCGTCACGAAATTCGACCCTGAAAACGGACACCCCACGGTGAGTGCTCGATGTTTTTATTCATGTACAGATAAATCAAAACATTACCTCTCCCCGTTTGCACAGAAAGATATCGCTTTACACAGTGCATATCAATCGTTATCACTAAGTTTTTTTTTGGGATTTAGAGGCTTGAAATATCCCTGGGTCGAAAGTTATGTGTGTTGAAATTTTTCATGACCGCATCCCAGACAATCTAGTAAAGAACGGCTTTCTCTTTCGTCAAATTTTACTCCAGTCATGTGGTTGTCACCGCATCAGGCCCCAATGTTTTATTTTACTGCCAAATGTTTGGTATTTTTTAAAATTTTTTGCCTTTCTTCATAAAATTGTTGCAATAAATAACGTTCAACAACGATTAGATTAAAAAAGCAAAAGGAAAAAATAATTTTTTGCCTTTTGCACTATTTTCCCGGACCAGTTATACCCCGGGTCTTTGTTTTTAGCACATGTCCGCATGGAAGAGAGGTTCGATAAGCGAAAGGTGTGGTAATATTTTTAAAGACGTAATTTAACTTTTTTAAACGTTCATGGAGATTTGTCAAATCTTCCGGTTATACAATTTTTATATTGGTATATGCCGAATTTTTAAAAAAGTATCGGAATGTTAGCATACAGAGTGATTTTTTGTTTGCTGTCGATCTAAAGTTTGTTCAGATGCTTTCAAGATTTGTTTTCACGAGTTTCTTACAAATAGTGCATGTTTAAACGTAATTGCGATTGGTTAAAAAACAGATATTCGATCGACTTTTTAATTTTTTGTTTGGCTTAACGCAGTTCTTTTTGTTTAAAAACTCCCTTTTTCAAACAAATCATCATATATGGTAGAAATTGAATTTAGCGGTTAAATCGTCAAGTTAGATGTTGAACTTTCGTTTACAACATGAGCTTTGGAAATAATAACGTTCGACATAATTATAGGACTCCCTGCCTGCCTTCCAGTTCTAAAAATGTAAGGTGCCAATCTAAAAATTATTTTTTGGCTGTGTTTTTTTTAGTAATATTTTTTTAAAAAAATTATATTTATTATTTTTAAAATTTCTTTCACTTTTAAGTTAATGTTAAACTTTTTTTGTCCAGGCCCCCCGAGTCAACAGCCCAAGAAACGCAGGGGTGACGGTTGCGTGCGTGTTTTCCCCTGTGACCCCAAAGGCAGCAAAAGTTGCACTCCTTTACTTGCTCCATTTTCTCTTACAAACATTTATTGTTTTTTAAATAAAAGTATTATTTTTTTTGTTATAAAAAACAAAGTACCATGTCATTTTTTAAAACATTATGCTATCCACCCCCAACAAAATTAAGGGGCCCCCCCAAAAAAAATTTTACATAAATATTTGCTTTTACTTTACATTAATAAAAATTTACTGATTTATTTTTTCATCAAGAAACAAACGCTTTGTACATCTTTTTGAAAAGTAATGTCACATATTTTTTACATCTTTTTGCTGTTTATGTAAAGAAACTTAAATTTGAGGAAAAAAAATCATCAAACCCTTGACTTTTTCTTTAAAAATAACGTTTATGTTTCAAAATGTTTTGCTTTTTATTCTTTTAAAAATGTTAAAGTTTGGGCTGTATGTTAAACGTTATGTATTAAACAAACTATGCGTGACAGAACAACAACGTTTATTTGGGTAATCCATGTGGATACATTTGTAAGATCATTTGGGGTTTTTCCAGTTAACTGATGATTAGCAGACAGTGATGTGGGCTTGTTGTAATTGTAATGTTCAACATTTGTCACAAATCACACTAAAAAGTAAAATTTTTCCAGGAACAAAGAGCAGCACTGTTTCTCCCTTCACGGTGGATGACTTCACATGTGTTCATTCAAAAAATGCATTACTCACTCACATCCTGTCAACTTTATTTTCTAGTTCCTCTGTCCTCTTTTCTTGCGCACCTTTTGGCACCAAGTCATATACTATTGTAAAATGTTTTGTTTTGTTTTATCCTAGCACTAGCAGTAACAGTAACTAACACACCATTGTATTTGTACAAATTGTAGGGCATTTATTTACATAACATTATGATAAACAGGCACCCATCATCTACAAATACAACAGTACTTTCACTAGTTTCAGTCTTACACTGTTAGTGTTACTGCTTTCAGTCTCACACCGATTCATGTCATACTTCTTTTTCTAAAGCTTTTTTTCAATACTCAATAATGGATAAATCAATGTCACACAATGACTAAATCATATTACAATTTACAGTTATTGGTCCATTAGTTTTACACATTTATGTCATGCATCTATTGAAAATGTGAACACAATATTGTCATTCTTTCATTCAGTGTGAGTGAGTGTGAGTGAGTGAGTGAGTGAGTGTGAGTGTGTGCACGTGCATGAGAGCATGTGTATGTCTGTGTGTGTCACTGGCTTACAGTGCGCATGTGCACTGGGTGTGGGGGTACAGTGGGGGTCCATGTGTGCTTGTTAGTAATAGTATGCGCTAATGTGGGTGCATGACAGTTTTTGACACCCACAATGCTATCTCAGAGGGTTGTATTTTCATAAATATGGCAGAAATTATGGCTTTTCTCCCCCCCCCCCCCCCCCCCCCCCCCCCCCCCCCCCCCACGCATTATCTGACAGATTTTGGTATCAATGACTCCCATTTCAGGTCTTCAACTTGAGCACTGACGCCAGTTTGCTACATCTGCTGGTCACACAATTTAACTCATGCTGCTCTTCTGATCAAACTCCAGTCTTCCTTTTCTACCTTTCATCAGCTTAGCGGTGGGCTGCTCCAAACTTTTTAGCATTATTACTAGTATTTAACTATCCAATTGGTCTTGATATGAAGTCAAACCAGTGCAGTGTGATGCAGGCATTCTTGGTCTTGGTGTTCCTGTTTGTTGGTTTCAGTGTATTTTCTTCTTGTTTTTTAATGACACTGTTAAAGTGTTATGTGTTATGCACTGACACTTGTAAACGCATCTTGTTATTTGCAAGTTCTGTATACATACAAAATACGATGTAAGTTTCAGTTAACAGCAATGTCATGATCATCACGTTAATGATGCCTTCAGGCTTCACTGCAAGTTGTTCAACCTTCCTAGTATATGAGCCTGTGCCAAAAGGTGCTCAGCAAGGACCATCCATTTTTTGGTCGTAAATGCTTCTTCAGGTTTAAGTTTTCTCTGAACAAACCTAACTTTATCTGAAAGGTAGCATCAAAGAGATAATAAAGAAAAATTTGACTCCCAAATCAGTTTTGAGTTAGTAAAATATGAAAATTTACACCAAGCCCGGGGCCCAAAAATGGCAAAGGAAGGGTGGACATTTCGGGTGCCCCGCTTCATTTTCGTTTTTTTGATTTTTCTTCTTTAGGCAATTTTCCCTTTGCTGCCCGACGGACATAGTCAAAGCTTTTTAATGCTTGGAAAAAAGGCTCATAACTATTGAAAATCTGAAAATTGAAATAAACATATGTTTTTTTTGATCGAAACGCTTGGGTCCGGTTCCGATGCTGACGAAAACGTTGTCTGCTACTATTCACTGCGGCTTTTTGGGTGGAGAAACAAAGAAGCTGTTGCTAAAATCAGTGTTTAGTCAAAAGCAGTGATAATAAAAGCGTTGGATTCCGTTCGTAATAAAAAAAATCAAGTTGAAAATTTCTACTTTTTATTTTGTCAGTCCGTTACGATCGAAGAATTGCAGATTCTGGGGATAAACGTCGATTTTGTAACCGCGGTCTTTTTGCACAAAGCGCGACCATGTTTACCCACAGTGCTTTCTCTTCAAACATGGTGCCAACAAGGAACAGTGAGTGAATTTTGATTTTGGGGCATGTACCCTTTTTTCAGTTTGATCGAAATGTATGTTGCGTCCCACAGATTAAATAGTTACTTTTCATTGATACAAAGTTAGCATTTTCATTCGTAATTTTAAGCGAAGTGACCATTATTAAACAGGTTTCAGTCGGCAGTGGCAAATTCAAAGTGATGTCTTCGTTCGATAGCCCGCTGTTTCTCGGATGACACAGGTCAGTGTTTTGACGCGAGTGACCGAATTTCGCACAGTAATGTCCAAGTTTCGATCAACGAACTAATTTTTTCTTAGTGTTTTCCCCTGAAAGAGAAAAATTATACGGTCAAGTGTTTACTTCGTAATGGCGAAAATACCCTGTTTACGACGGCACACGTTTCGGAGTTTATTTGCCGCTGTCGGAAGCATTTTTTTCATTTGTTCAGTCGATCGGAACAGCATGATGCCATGACTTTACACTTCTGCAACTCTACAGGTTTTTTATTGCCGTCTGTGATGTGAACTAAGAGTTAAAAAAAAGGGATAGCCGTAAATTTCAATTTTTAAAAAGAAAAAATTACCATGACATTTAAAATTGTGATTGGAAATAGTTTTTTTTAATTATTTTACTTTCCCCGGCCCTTTCCCCTTTTTCCCCGGGGTAAATAAAAACTATTGTTATTGTTGTTTTGATTCTTTTCTGAACAATGACTTGTTGAAACAGTGAAAACTGAAAAATTTTTTTGGGAAATTTTATTTTAATTATAAATAAAAACTCAATTAAAAATGAAAACAATTTCCCTTAATTTTTAAAAAAACCATGAAGACAAAAAAATTCAAACACAAAATACCACATGTGGCACAATGTAGGGTGGGGGTGGAAAGTTAGTAGGGATGAAAAGACCCAAAAGAACAGAAAATTTAAAAAAAAGGGGAACCTGGGATTTTTTATTTTGTTTCAACTACAGCACCTTTTATATATATATTTGAATTTCCTAAGTTTATTAGATACTATATATATATATTCGGGGGAAAGTAAAACAAAAAACA
The DNA here is from genome assembly GCA_018857735.1 of Alviniconcha marisindica. NCBI lineage: Eukaryota > Metazoa > Mollusca > Gastropoda > Provannidae > Alviniconcha > Alviniconcha marisindica. The sequence continues at coordinate 658,370 of JABMCL010003607.1, read as the reverse complement.
CGTGCGCGTGCGACTACACAATATCTTATATGCATGTAGGTCTCCAGAGTTGCATCCTATAAATAAGGGGAAATATCCTCAAAAACAGTTGTTATATTTTCCTTATTTTGTAACATGCTGTTTCTTTTCAGGCTAAAGAGGCGATCTCCAAAAAAGGGAAGAGCAAGTTTTTTCATGAACAGCAGGGACAAAATTAGTGGAGATGAAGCCCGATTCTCCTGGGAAAACACTGCAGTACTTAGGAACAGCAAGAAAAAAAGATAGTTCAATCTGAAGTGCCAAATCACTGAAAAAAAAATTTTTAAATTTATTTGGATGGGGGAAAAATTAGGTTAAAATGGGAAATTTCTATGCTTTGTAATGTCACAGTTTTCCCGATTTGCATTTCTGTTTCCGGTTATTAAATGTGTTACAGTTTTTATTCCAGGTAGTGAGACCCGAAAGCCAAATCAATGTCTTTCTAATTTAATTTTACCTCTGTTATTTTTAAAATAGGGTATAGGGTGAATGTACATTTTTAATTTACATGTTTTTCTGTTTTGTCAATGAAAAAATAATAATGACAACTTGGCTGTACTTTTTTATACATATGACTGTCCAGTGTTACATATTCCTTGTGTCCTCTGATATGCGAGGCACCGACAGTGCATTACTTTAAATAATGGGTTTTGGCCTTGTTCTATTTACAGAATGTGTCAGAGTAGGAAACTAAGTGATTTTATTAGCTGTGCATATGTTTTACAGGAAAGGGAAATGTTTTGTTTCCCCCAAGAGTTGTTACATCCAACAGATAAAATGCTTAAAAAGGGCCTTTGACAAAATTTCAAAATACAAGCAACTTTTTTTTTTATGCTGCAGTCATTAAAACCACTATAAAACAGTGGTAAAAATTTTTTTTTGGGGAAAAAAAGCTGTTATTTTAAGCTGTGTATTGTGAGCATGGGGAAGTTATGTCCCTCCAAAAATCGTTTCATTGCAGATAAAATGTCAAAAAAATGTGTTTGCTTTTTTTCATGCTCAGTCATGGAAACAACTATGTTCATAAAATTTTAATAAAAAAATCCTTTTTTGTTCAGTGTTGGGTTTTATTTTCATTTTATTAAAAAAAAAAAGGTGGCAGTTTTTCGGATTAAAACAGGACTTTTTTATAGAATATGAAAAAAAAATGAAATTACAATTTAAATTTACTGTCTTGTTAAAACGATGGTGTTTTTTTTCCCCCCAGATTTATGCAATATTAAATTAAGATTAAATCAAAACAAACATTGTGTCCTGTGTTGCATCCCACAGATTCAGGTGTCCATCTTTAAAGTCTTTTCTCAATCCTTATCAAGTTATCTTTTTAGACCTGAAAGTATAAAAAAAAGACTTGTCTTTTAAATGGTGTTACTTGCTAAATGACTTTTCTGCTTTTATTTTTCACTCTCATAATGTCCACCTTCTAAGCAGCACCTTTTGGCACATGCTCATATCTAAATCTGCTTGTCTGTCGACAGAAGGATAGCGGTACTGGGTACTGATACTACTGTAACTGATTAGTGATATTCTGATAATCGTAATAAGTGATTATGATACGAGTAGGCCTATAAATATATCATTATATATGAGTTATGACACCGAAAGTGGCGAAATCAACGTGATGGTGGAAATTGGAATTCCCCATGAATAGTTTCTGCTTTTAGTGGTTGGCCCATCCGTCTTCCTGGACACACATCACATGTCCTTTTGACCTGGACGGTAAACACCATGCAAGGTGCTTATATTAATATATATATATATAAAAAGCTGTAGATCTACATACTAAATTAGCCAGAAAAATAATTGTTACTTGTCAACTGCTGACGACTGACTTCCTCTTAGTGTCTCACAACTGTACGCGTAATCCCTCTCTAATAAGAAAAAGATCTCGTCAAATATTCTTGATACGAAACGATCAGTTATCCCAGATAACAAAATCCGGCAAGAAAATACAGTCAGTCATGTAGTATCGTCATATTTCGTCAAACTTACCACTTCGTATCGAACTGATCTGTCCATGGCTCTTCCCACAAAAACAAATATGGCGAACTACTGGTTGTACGGGCGATTCCGATTGGCTCTTGCGCTAAGGAAATAGCCAATCCTTGCTTACGTACGAAAAATTACAGTTTCGGTATAAATTATGGAAACGTGATCTTAAAACTGAAAGTTTGCGTTAGGCCTACTAATAATAATCAGTGTTATCATTATCACCATCATATATCTATAATATTATTATGTTGTGCTCAGTGCGTGTGCCAGCCGGCCATAATGTTAGTCTGACTGAGTCTCAGTGTAAGCTGCCACGGTCTGTACTCTGCCCCGCCGAGTTAGTGCAGGCGGTGCAGGGTCTGTGTACAGGGGCCCCTAAGGGGGGGTCCATATTATTTTCGTCTTCCGGTCTGTCCTCTCTCAGTGTGTAGCAACCGGGTAGCATCGTAGTCGCTGTTTAGAATAACACAAATAGCCTAGCCTGCTTTCCGCTACTGCTCGTCGGTACCGCTCTCCTGCCAACCTTTGCCGTGGTTAGCGGCCATCAAAGGGGAACTACTGAGTTCTCCTAGAGACAGGCAAGAGACACAACAGTATAGCAACAACAACAACAAGAGTGCTATATTTGGCTGTACCGCACACTGTCTTGGATGTGAGCCGGTTTGGCCTAGCGGTAAGGTGTTAGGCAGGTAAGCGGAAGGACCTTGGTTCGATACCGCTTCGGCTCTCCTTTCTCTTCAAAAAGGTTGTGGTTTGTGGACACTGTCTCAGTTTTGACTTTGTCCATCCAAATTCCTACTGAAACATTAAAATGGCTCTCATCGCTGCCCATCTTAATGCAGAAGTCATTCTGGTTGTGACAGTGTAGCGATAGGTATATAATCTCCCTCTCCCCCCACCTCCATAACCCCTTCCCCCCCTTCTCCCCGTCCCTAATAAGCCTTACGGTTTCTGTGGACGTTAATCACCATGTTTACTCAGTTACTTACTGTCTTGGACTTTGACCCTTACAATTAACGAAACATTAAAATGGCTGTCATCGCTGCCCAGTCTTAATGCTGGTCTCGGACTGAGTCATTCTGATCTGAGTGGCGGTGACAGCAGTGTAGCCGGTCAGTGATATCTGGTAAGCTAATGACTGAATCGGCTGAGCCGTCCCGGCCATGCCGAGGGTGTGACTGAGCCGGTTTGGCCTAGCGGTAAGGCGTTAAGCTGTTAAGCAGAAGCGGGACGGCCTCGGTTCCAATCTGCTTCGGCCGCTCTCCAGTTTCTCTTCAAAGGTCAGTTGTGGTCTTTGTCGGATCACTGCCGTCTCAGTTGTGACAGGCTTTGTCCCTTGACAATTCAGTATGAAACTGACACTGACAAAAATGGCTCTCATCGCTGCCCACCTTAATGCACTGAGAATCATTCTGTGGTCACGTGACAGCGTAGCGATAGGTATCAGTATAATCTCCCTCTCCCCCCACCTACATACCCCCCACCCCACCCCTCCACCTTCTCCCCGTCCCTAATAAGCCCGGTCACGTTGTGGACGTTGAAGCACCATGTTTACTTACTTACGGCTTTTCCGGCCGAGTCACTGACCAGGTGCTCCGTCTCAGTATTCGCCCGTTCCTGATAAGCCTAATGATTTCTATGGACGTAAAGTACCCTGAAAGAAGAAGAAGTGTGGACTCAGTGGCGGGTGGATGACGGGGTGGTAGGATACTGAACTGACTGAGTCAGTCGGCGGTAGGCCGGGAGGAGAAAGGGGAGGTCAGCCGCTGGTCGAGTGGTCGGCTGCTTTCACTCACTGGGTATCTAGTTTCACTGACACAGGTAGGCGCAGGTAGTCTCCGCCAGGCCGCGGATAGTAGGCCGCTCAGTGAAGTAAACATGGCGGCTTAACGGCGTCCACAGAAACCATAAGGCTTATTAGGGACGGTGAGGAGGGGGGGAAGGGGTATGGTGGTGTAAGTAAGTCAACATGGTGCTTAACGTCCACAGAAACCACAAGGCTTATTAGGGACGGTGAGGGGGGCTGGGGGGGTGGGGGGAAGGGGTATGGTAGTGCAAGTAAGTAAACATGGTGCTTAACGTCCACAGAAACCATAAGGCTTATTGGGGACGGGGAGAAGGGGGGGGAAGGGGTATGGTGGTGTAAGTAAGTAAACATGGTGCTTAACGTCCACAGAAACGAGAAGGGGGGGGGGGGGGGGGGGAGGGGGTATGGTGGTGTAAGTAAGTAAACATGGTGCTTAACGTCCACAGAAACCATAAGGTTTATTATAATTAGGGACGGTGACGCTCAGTGACCAGAGACTCAGTCTTTACTAAATGCCCGCGCCGAAAATCTTTGCAATGACTCGCTCAAACTCCAAGCACTGGTTTACGACATCAGTCCTTCCTTCAACCACTGCCGTATTTAGTTACGCCATAGGTCCCAGAAAACTGTCAGCTAACGAGCAGTTTTTTGTAGGTTCTCAAAAAGTAGTAAGTTTGTTACCAACAACTCAAATTATATCAGATGTTTGTTTTATAACTGACCATGTTGCTACGCCAGCTCAAATAAAACCAAAATTGTTTGAAACGCGACGGAACTTCCTCCTTTTTACCCGGGGTGGATGCGTCTCATGTTTACGTGCGTTCTTGTGTGCTAGGTTGCTTCCACAGTCTTATCAGTACCCAAACTCCAAGCACTGGTTTACGACATCCTTCCTTCAACCACTGCCGTAACACTGAGTTTAGTTACGCCATAGGTCCCAGAAAACTCAGCTAACGAGCAGTTTTTTGTTGGTGCTCAAACAGAAGTACGTTTGTTACAAACAATTCAGATTATATCAGACGTTTGTTTTATAACTGACATGTTGCTTACGCCAGCTCAAATAAAACTAAAATCGTTTGAATCGCGACCCACTTTTACTGCAGTTTTTGGCCGATTCTCGCCCGCAAAATGTCTCTCAGTCACAATTTCACAGCGAGAGGCTACGAAGATCTGACAATCAAATCGGTAATCGATTGTCACTGTGACAGCTTCTTAAGCTTTGTATAGTCAGAATGCTTGTATGTGCGGGTGCCCGTTTGTGTGTGTGTGTGTGTGTGTGTGTGTGTGTGTGTGTGTGTGTGTGTGTGTGTGTGTGTGTGTGTGTGTGTGTGTGTGTGGTGTGTGTGTGTGTGGTGTGTGTGTGTGTGTGGTGTGTGTGTGTGTGTGTGTGTGTGGTGTGTTGTGTGTGGTGTGTGTGTGTGTGTGTGTGTGTGTGTGTGTGTGTGTGTGTGTGTGTGTGTGTGTGTGTGTGTGTGTGCCTGTGTGACGTGCGCGCGCGCACTTAGAATAGTCTCTATGGACACGATTTTGCGCATTACTGGTAAATACCGTTACTTATTATAACCGTTTTTGCGACGATTAGGCCTGCCTCTCTTATCTGATTTGCTTCGGGTGCTTCACTGACGACGTGTTGTTTTCCATCGGTGGAAAAGCCATGGCGGAACAAGCGGCCTCAGTTTGGTTCATTCGCAGCTGTTCCGATCAAAAACAACTTGACACATTTAATCATCGCAACAGACCGGTAATTACAATCATTTGGCTGCCAGATCGAAGCATAGATCATTGTGTGGAACTATGAGAGCCATTAGCTGAGACTGAGCAGTAAAAATGAGTTGGGGGCGGGAGGAGGGGGCCGGGAGGAGGAGGTGGGGGGGGGGGGGGGGCGTGATCGATCTACACTGTTGTCATGCATTGAGTTATTGCAGACATTGAACTTCGGCAAACCAACGAGAAGGGTGAAAGCCGAAAGCAGGGCCAGTGGTAGGAATTTTGATCTTCAAAACACACCGACACGTTGAGAAGAACGCTGCATTAAAAAAAAAGTTTTTTGGGT
>JABMCL010003607.1:637500-642500 GCA_018857735.1 Alviniconcha marisindica | reverse complement strand
GGCTGTTGTCGTTGGATCTCTTCAGGTTTTGCACGCAGAAACTAGAGCCGGCTGCACGGTCTTGCTGGTACACCGATAATTAAACCTCGGTACCGAGCCCTCACCATACAGACCGCTACGTCTCTCTACTTCTCCACTCCTTCTCTCCGTCTTGACGCTACGTCTCTCTACTTCCCCGTTCCTTCTCTCCGTCTTGACGCTACGTCTCTCTGCTTCCCCGTTCCCTCTCTCTGTCTTGATGCTACATACGTCTCTCTACTTTTCCATTCCTTCTCTCTGTCTTGACGCTACATATCTCTACTTCCCCGCTCCTTCTCTCTGTCTTGACGCTACATCCCTCTACTTTCCCGTTCCTTCTCTCTGTCTTGACGCTACATACATCTCTCTACTTCCCCGCTCCTTCTGTCTTGATACTCTACATTCATCTACTTCCACGTTCCTTCTCTTTATCTTGACGCTACATACGTCTCTCTACTTCACCATTCCTTCTCTCTGTCTTGACGCTACATCTCTCTACTTCCCCGTTCCTTCTCTCTGTCTTGACGCTACATCTCTCTACTTCCCCGCTCCTTCTCTCTGTCTTGACACTACATACGTCTCTCTACTTCCCCGCTCCTTCTCTCTGTCTTGACGCTACGCACATCTCTCTACTTCCCCACTCCTTCTCTCCGTCTTGACGCTACATCCCTCTACTTCCCCGTTCCTTCTCTCTGTCTTGACGCTACATACGTATCTCTACTTCACGGCTCCTTCTCTCTGTCTTGATGCTACATGCGTCTCTCTACTTCCCCGCTCCTTCTCTCTGTCTTGACGCTACACACATCTCTCTAATTCTCCGCTCCTTCTCTCTGTCTTGACTCTACATCTCTCTACTTCACCGCTCCTTCTCTCTGTCTTGACTCTACAGCTCTCTACTTCACCGCTCCTTCTCTCTGTCTTGACGCTACACATGCATATCTACTTCCCTGCTCCTTCTCTCCGTCTTGACGCTACAACTCTCTATTTCCCCACTCCTTCTCTCTGTCTTGACGCTACATACATCTCTCTACTTCACCGCTCCTTCTCTCTGTCTTGACGCTACATCTCTCTACGTCCCCGTTCCTTCTCTCTGTCTTGACGCTACATCTCTCTACTTCCCCGCTCCCTCTCTCTGTCTTGACGCTGCATCTCTCTACTTCCCCGCTCCTTCGAATTCTCTCTGTCTTGACAAGACTCATACATCTTTTTACTTCCCCACCCCTTCTCTGTCTTGACACTGCTGACTGTATACGTCTCTCTACTTCCCCGCTCGTTCTCTCTGTCTTCATCCCGCCTTTTACCCCCAAGCAACATGGTAACTTACCGAAGTCGGTGCAGATGCCGCAGGTCTTGGGGCACTGCTCCTCGGCCCATTCGGGGTAGTTGGTGCACGCACCAGGATCTGCCTCCAGCGCATTACTGCACACTTTGACTCGATCGTGGCAGTATGTTCTCTCTGAAAACGCACAAAACGAAGTGCCCTGAAAGTTGCAGTTGTCAGGGCAGCAGAAGCTCAGTGATATCCGATGTCGATTTCTTCGCTGTCTGAAACGAGTACTGAGCTGTCTGCCCGTTAGCAGCGGTATTGACTAAAGGTAAGCCATGACGCAGCAACAGAATTAGCAATCAACGAGCTCATCAGCTTAGCCCTCAGAGACCCAAGCCGCTTCCCAGCAGAGAAATAAATTACGAAATTTGGCGTCGACGAATAATTTTGCCCCAATGTCTCATTTCACATACACACTTAAAAACATTTTTTTGCGGTGGCCCTGAGCTAGATTTCCGATGGGTCCCTCCAGTGGTCCTACGGGTCAGTGTGTGCTCATAGTTTTGTGAAGAAAATATCTTCTGATCGACCCGCTGAACCTTTTGTAACCAAACTTGGCATGACACGCTAGAGTGATATGCAAAATATTCTTTTGTTCTGTTCAAGGTCAAGGTCACGGTGCGGGCTCATTAAACACACACACACACACACACACACACACACACACACACACACACACACAACACACACACACACACACGACGGTTTGCACTATATATTTTTTATATTTTTGCAGCTAAACTTGGTTTGATGGTACATTAGCATAAGTCTCGATGTTTTGTCCTCAATGTCAAAGTCACAACGAAGATTCTTAATTTGAACGAATGTTAATCCACTGAGACGATATCTTAACTTAACTGCAGGATCTTTTGAAACTAAATGCAGAATATTGGTTTGTATCTTTGAGGTGAAAGTCACGATGAAGACAGACAAAATATGACAATTTCCACAATATTTTCTGAACTGCTGATACTCTTGCAACCAAAGCTGGTATGGAGGTATATTATTTTAAATCACAGTGCTTTGTGTTCGAGTTCAAGGTCGCCGCCAAGGTTCAAAATATGAATATTTGCCTGGACGATATCGTATACACATCTGATCATAATTTGTCCAAACTTGGTATGGTCATCCATCGTTACGAGCTCTAGTGTCAGTCATGCGACAAGACTGGTTTGCTATCTTCACGGTCAAGGTCCCAACCAACCAACCAACCAGTTACCAAGCCTTCCTAACGACTGACCGGAGAGAGTGTACTTGCAGACGAAAAGGGGCTGGAGCTCATCATCACAGTCCACGTCGTCCCAGACATTCCCATCTTGTTTAGGCAGTATGGCCACACAGTCCTGACCTTGATAGTTGTTGGGATTATCTGCCGGAAAGGTAAACAAGAAGGAATTTTTCATTCAAATTGACACTACCGTGCGTGCGTGCGTGCGTGCGTGCGTGCGTGCGTGCGTGCGTGCGTGCGTGCGTGCGTGCGTGCGTGCGTGCGTGCGTGCGTGCGTGCGTGCGTGCGTGCGTGCGTGCGTGCGTGCGTGCGTGTGTGTGTGTGTGTGTGTGTGTGTACATATTTACATATACATAAAACAGATACACAACATCATTGTGTTCTATGTAGTTCAACTCGCACGCACACGAGCACACACACACACACACACACACACACACACACACACACACACACACACACACACACACACACACGCACACACACACACACACACACACGCACGCACACGCACGCACGCACACACACGCACGCACGCACGCACACACGCAGCACGCACACACACACACACACACACACATATCCTGGGACGTCGAGGCCCCGCAGTATAGCTTCGTTGGGTCCATGCCGATCGATCTAAGGGTCATTTGGACACTGGGGGATCCATCGACCCTTGCATTTACTGACCCTTGGACCCATCGACCCTGGGATATATTAACCCTTGGATCCATCGGTCCTTGGATCTACCGAACCTTTGGATCAGAAGTTTTTGTGACTGAACTGCATCATGTACTCGTGTACCGATCACGTTTGTGCATGGAAGGAACGTGAATAAACTTACGGGATCTCGATCTCTCTCTCTCTCTCTCTCTCTCTCTCTCTCTCTCTCTCTCTCTCTCTCTCTCTCTCTCTCTCTCTCTCTCTCTCCCACCCTCCATCCCTCCCCGCTCTCTCTCTCTCTTTGGACCTATTCACCTTTGGATTTATCGAGATGGCCCCTACAAAATCAGTAAACAGGAGATTTAATTAGAGCCCGAAAGACGTCACACAAAAACAACAACCTGAGTCGCCTAACAAGGTGAGAGTTACCGTAGGCGACTTGGGTCTTTGTTGTTGTGTTTGTGTGACGTCTTTCGAGCTCTAATCAACTCCCTTTTTTTTCTTTCTTTTTTTTGGGATTCGGTACCGGTGTTCTGGGCCTCATTCTGTTTCAGAGATGACCCCTAGCTGGATTAGACATTTAAGACACAAGCCACGACACAATTAGCACAATGTTCTATGCGCTCACTTGCTTTCCAGTGGGTCCACTTCACAGGTGTGCCGTCCTGCCACACAAAAGTTCGCTCGGTCTCTGTGTCAGTAGCTCCGATCCACATTTTCCACTGGAAGTTTCTGGCCATACAACACTCTTCAAATCAGGACAATGCTGCCAGGTCACGTTCAATACATTGGAGGTGTCTGTTACCGTCACAATGGAAGTCTCTACGTGGCCGCTCAACACTCTTCAAATCAGGACATTGTTGCCAGGTCATATTGAACTCACTTGAGCTGTCTGTTAGTGCCACTATGTGAGACACAAAATTTAACATTTAACAGTCAAACTGGAGGTGTCTGTTTGGTTATTTCAACACTGCCACAAGGGAGGTCGCTGGCCACATGTCAAGATCTGTTTGATAACTGAATACACTGACAGTGGAGGTGACAGACCACACACACACAAATGTTTGATTATTTGAATACTGTTACAATGGAGGTATCTGACCAAACGTTAAAGCCCATTTAGTATTTTGAATACAGCGACATTGGAGGTGACTGACCACGTACAGATATTTTGACTGTTTTAATACTTTTATAATGGAGGTGTCTGACCATACACTAAAACCTGTTGACTATTTTGAACAGTCTAGAGTGACACTGGAAATGTCTTACCACACAAACATGTTTGGTTATTTGAGTAATGTCGCAGTGCATTTGACTACATTAAAATGTTTGCTATTTTGAATACAGTGACATTGGCGATGTCTGACCATACACACAAGCATGTTTGGTTATTTGAATATTGTCACAATGGACGTATTTGTCGCGTATAAAAAATAAAAAAACTGGAAATTTGAACAGAGAGACAGTGGAAGTTATCTGACCACAGAAAACAATTATGTTTGAATATGGTCATAACGGAGGAACCGGACCACATGCATATATTACAAATTTGGTCAGTGTATGCTACACTTACTTCCATGAAGTGAAGTTATTGGTACAATAATCTGTCTCTTTACTTACGTTTAAATGTTGTTGTTTTTTCCGGAGTTACACTTTGGTGATAATTAATGAACTTGCGCTTAACCGATTATGCTAAAGGTTCACCACAAGACCCTTACTGAGGTTACTGCATTGTTCTTCATGATGTGGCTCTAACAGACTTGACAG
>JABMCL010003607.1:625000-635000 GCA_018857735.1 Alviniconcha marisindica | reverse complement strand
ATTCAAAGCGATTTGTTATAGGACCGGAAAGCATACTGCTTGCAGGTGAGTGCGTGCATTTTTCAGCCCGGAAATTTTACAGGCTGGGGCAGTGAAAGGGTTATGTGTTTATATTTGTTCGTTCTTCAATCCAGCTTTGGCCATCGAGTCCACTTCGTTAGAGAAAGAAGAAAGAAAGAAAAAAAAAGTTCTTAAATTAAGACCTTGCGGTAGCGTACGGATTACCTGGATTACCTGCATGTGCCTGGTGATGCACTAGAGCAGAAACAAATTCAGTTTCCCTGTGTTTCAGAATCCAACGCTGCCCGCTTCCACCACGACAGCAAATAACTGAATGTGTATACGTATTACTTCTGGTTGATGTCAAATGAGTAGCTAAACGTGTGTTTCCTTCAACTGACTGGTGTCAGATGAACAGATAAAATTAATGTGTGTTTAATTCTGTTTGAAACAGATCAGCAGCTAAACATATCTTTACCTCTAATTAGTTAAAATCAAACAGCTCTATAAGTATGTGCTTACTTCTGATTGGTTAAAGTCACACAGCTCTATACGTGTGTGCTTACCTCTGATTGGTGCAGGAGGGGGTGTGATATTACAGGTTGAAGCGCAGCCGGCAGCAATGATGCTGTCATTGGACCTACTACACACATCGCTGTCATAACACTGCGGAGATGTGTCAAACACTCGCTCTGTAAAAGCAAAGGAAAAGGTTACATACACTCTCTACTGTCAGCTTGTTCGGTTAAAGAAAACGTCAAAGGCTACCTGTGCAAACCAAACGTCACAGTTAATTACTCACTCGTAAGCCTACTACAGTCGAATACGCTTAAGTCGAAAGTGCTGTTTTTTTTGGTTTTTTCTTCGAGTTATCCATTATTTAACGGATAAGTTGACGACGGATAAGTCGAAGTTTTGTAATGTACTTCGATTTTCGCGTGTTTTATGTCGTTGTTGCTGGTGGTGCTATTGATGTTGTTGTTTTGTTGGTTTGTTGTTGTTGTTAATTTGAGAGAGAGAGAGAGAGAGAGAGAGAGAGAGAGAGAGAGAGAGAGAGAGAGAGAGAGAGAGTGTGTGTGTGTGTGTGTGTGTGTGTGTGTGTGTGTTGTGTGTGTGTTGTGTTGTGTGTGTGTGGAGAGAGAGAGAGAGAGAGAGAGAGAGAGAGAGAGTGTGTGTGTGTGTGTGTGTGTGTGTGTGTGTGTGTGTGTGTGTGTGTGTGTGTGTGTGTGTGTGTGTGTGTGTGTGTGTGGAAAGCCTTCAACAAAATGAACATCAAAAGAAGATCCGCGAAACACACGTCAACCAGTGTTATTGATTAAAAAATGACCTGACAGTTTAGGCTAGATGCGCTGTTCTATCGACCTTGAACAGACTTCAGTGAGAGCCTCAGAAAGCACGAATCAGTCATTCAAAGTGTTGACAAAGATTTATCAAGTCAATCATTCATGTTTATTCCAGGCACTGGAACTAACGGCTTGTATGACTTCCATATCTGAACACCATGATCGTGTATTATCCGCGGTATTATTCCCCGAGACTTCGCCCTCTGTACCGAGAGCAAGGCTCGTGGTGGCACAGAAAATCTTTAAGTGGATGGCTTCGACCTATCCGAGTGTGAAGAGAGGGAAAACGTATTCGGCTTGGAGGAAATTCGTTTTATCCGTTTAAAAACTGTTTTCTTTTTAATTTTAATTTTTTACTTATCGGTAGTAAAATTAGTCATGCACTGAGCAGCTTTGATCGGAATATAAAACGCTTTGACGTACACGAAGTTCGGCGTGAGCGTTTTTGACTTAAGCGTATTCAACGGTGTGTTACAGATGGCACAGTAACCTCCCACATACTTATAGGCGCAGACGTCACAGTGCTCTGCCTCCTGCCTAAGTTAGAGACATCACAGTAATGTCCGTCTTACATGTGCTACAGACGTCACTGTAATCTCCCTCTTACATGTGCTACAGACGTCACTGTAATCTCCCTCTTACATGTGCTACAGACGTCACTGTAATCTCCCTCTTGCGTGTGTTACAGACGTCACAGTAATCTCCCTCTTACATGTGTTACAGACGTCACTGTAATCTCCCTCTTGCATGTGTTACAGACGTCACAGTAATCTCCCTCTTACATGTGCTACAGACGTCACAGTAATCTCCCTCTTACATGTGTTACAGACGTCACAGTAATCCCCCTCTTACATGTGCTACAGACGTCACTGTAATCCCCCTCTTACATGTGTTACAGACGTCACAGTAATCCCCCTCTTATATGTGCTACAGACGTCACAGTAATCCCCCTCTTACATGTGTTACAGACGTCACAGTAATCGCCCTCTTACATGTGCTACAGACGTCACAATGCTCTGCCTCCTGCCTAAGCTAGAGACATCACAGTAATCTCCCTCTTACATATGCTACAGAAGTCACAGTAATCTCCCTATTACATATGCTACAGACGTCACATTAACCTCCCTCTTACATGTGTTACAGACGTCACATTAAACTCCCTATTACATGTGCTACAGACGTCACAGTAATCTCCCTCTTACATGTGTTACAGACGTCACATTAATCTCCCTCTTGCATGTGCTACAGACGTCGCAGTAATCTCCCTCCTACCTAAGCTACAGACATGACAGCAATCTCCCTCTAACAGGTGTTACAGACGTCAAACTAAACACGATCCATCCTGCCTACGTTACAGACGTCACAGCGGCCCCTTTTCTACTTATGTTACAGACAGCACTGTGCTCCCTCAACTACCTATGTTTCAGACGCCAGAGAGGTCCTTCTCCTACGTATATTACAGATGTCACAGAGGTCCTTCTCCCACGTATGTTACAGACACCACGGAGGTCCCTCTCCTACGTATGTCGCAGACGGCACATTAGTCTCACTCCTATGTTACAGACGGCACAGTGGTCCGTCTCCTAGCTACGTTACAGACATCACAGTAGTCCCTCTCCTACGTATGCTACAGACATCACACTAGTCCCTCTCCTACGTATGTTACAGACATCACAGTAGTCCTTCTCCTGCGTATGTTACAGACATCACACTAGTCCTTGTCCAACATGTTACATATGTCACAGTATTCCCTGTCCTACCTATGTTACAGACGTCACAGTAGTCCCTCTCCTACCTACGTTATAAACGTCACATTAGTCTTTGTCCAATACTCATACGTCACAGTATTCCCTCTGCTACCTATATTACAGACGTCACAGTAGTCCCTCTCCTACCTGTGCTACAGACATCACAGTAGTCCTTTCCTACCTATGTTACAGATGTCACAGTAGTCCCTCTGGCAGCCATCAGTAGACGTGTAGCACCAGGGTATAGCCGTGTTGTCAGGGTTACGACAGTAGTTGGCGTTAAGATCCGCCCAGAACGCTCTGAAAGAGTAAGTAAGTCACTTATTGTTTTTACGCCCAGTCAGTCAACTTGAAAGAAACGAAGACACGTTTGTGTTGCTTCTATTCTAACGGCCGTCTCTTATCCACTCGGCACAGCAATAATTCCAAAATATTACGCTCTTCTCATCGTTATGGTTTGCAGACAGCCCAATCTGAGTAGTCATGGTAGCCGTAAAGCCAGGCCTTTACTGGGCGGACAACTTGTCCGCATACGCTACGCAGAGATCGAGTCATCGGATCAAATTACTGTCCACAGAGCTATATCTGCGAGCACTGACTGGGCAGTTTGATTTTTGCTGCTTAACGTCCACGGAGGCGAGAAGGCCTGTTAGGGACGGGGACGAGTGGGAAAGGGGACAGAAGAGTGAAACCTCGAAACAGGCGCCAACCCGGAAGACCAAGGCTGCCGTGGACCGCCGCCAGAACAACAGGATGTTAAGGCAATGTCCGTCCGGCATTGCGCAGCGACCACAGCACCACGCAATTGCTGTCCCAACTGTTATGCAGAACAGAGTCACAAAGACAATGTCCGTAGCTCCGCCGTTGGGAAACAACTGAAGCAGTAGAAGTCCAACTCTCTCTCTCTTTAGCCCAGCGCCACCTCCCTGCTCTTGATCTCTTCTGGGCTAGCTTCTTCTTGAGAGTCCAGCTCACCTCCCTCCTCTTGATCTCGCCCGGACTCTGTAACTGGACAGTCGCGTTACCTCGTCTTTTATGCAGAATCCACACAAGGGAGTTAATTAGCGGTCGAAATAAGTAACAAGAGTACAACAACAAAGACCTGAGTCGCCTACGGTAACTCTCACCTGGAATGCATGTGAATACAAGGTACACAAACTCCACCAGTGGTACATCCTCATTTTTGTCCAATTTAATTTGTTTAAATTTACGCTCGTTTCATCGAAGAATTGTGGCGTTTAGCTGATGTATGTGGATGGTACACTGGTTCCTTATGAATTCCCAGGATCACCTCCGCGGAAATGTACTCTAGTTCAAAAGTTAAGTAATTTTTTACAGCAAATGCATGTATATTCAAACCTCAGTGGACTACTCCCACAAACCCTTTACAGGTGGAAGGCCTGTTGATTGCTCTACCTCCATTCAGCATGCATTCAGTTTCTCACGTAGTCTACACCGCGTGCAGGACACGTGAGAAACACGACCGGTGTGTGCCAACATTACCGTTTTGCCAGTATTACGTACGAGTGACGTAATTTAGTTTCAAGAGACATCAAAACTGATGCCATCGGATTGCAAATGCCTTGCCTTATTTCAGCTTGCAATTGTTAAACAGTTTCAAGTAGTAACTTGCGGTCAAAAGGCTCTTTACTAAGTATACAGACAAACAGCTAGAAAATGTCAAAAATGTCCACAAAAACGGTCGTCTAAATAATTATATAGCGAATGGTAGTATTCACCGATGTTTAATCGTCCATAGCAGTTTTACGCTTCAAGGTCACAGTAGCATCAAACAGTTGCGAACATTTAAAGTTGTATATATCAGATTTTGTCCCGATCCAGTTCATGGTTCACAGCTGGTTAAACACACAGACTATTTCATAAAACATTTGTTTTTGATTTTTCCGTGAGCCGGTCTGGCCTTGCGGTAAGGCGTTAGACTGGTAAGCAGAAGGACCCCGGTTCGATTCCGCATCGGCTGCTCTCTCTCTTCAAACGTTGTAGTCTGTGGACACTGTCTTTACTTGTGACTTTGCCCCTCACAATTACTAAAACATTAAAATGGCTTTCATCGCTGCCCATCTTAATGCAGAATCATCTGGTGGAGACAGTGTAGCGATAGGTATAGTCTCCTTCTTCACCTACCTCCTGGGATCTCGGCCCCCGCCAGTAAATTTTCGGAGACAATTTGGCGTTAATCTGTCTAACCAACCAAATTTAATTTTGCTTTGACACAAAGTTAGGTTGCTTAGTTCTTGAATTGGACAAACGTTTTGGAGAGCATTTCACACATTAGGCAAATGGCAAATGGCTGCCTTTGTCATGAAATAGGCTAATTGGCCAGGTGGTACTGGTGGTACTGGCTGCAATTGCTATTCATCTAGTGTTGCATGTGTAGTACTGGCAGCGTGGACAGCAGAGGGATAATTGCTATTCCTCTAGTGTTAAAGGCGTGGTACTGACAGCGTGGACAGCAGAGGGACAATTGCTATTCCCCTAGTGTTAAAGGCGGGTACTGGCAGCGTGGACAGCAGAGGGACAATTGCTATTCACCTAGTGTTAAAGGCGTGGTACTGGCAGCGTGGACAGCAGAGGGACAATTGCTATTCACCTAGTATTAAAGGCGTGGTACTGGCAGCGTGGACAGCAGAGGGACAATTGCTATTCACCTAGTGTTAAAAGCAGAGGGACAATTGCTATTCACCTAGTGTTAAAGGCGTGGTACTGGCAGCGTGGACAGCAGAGGGACAATTGCTATTCACCTAGTGTTAAAAGCGTGGTACTGGCAGCGTGGACAGCAGAGGGACAATCGCCATTCGCCTAGTGTTAAAGGCGTGGTACTGGCAGCGTGGATAAAGAGGCACAACTGCTGTTCACCCAATTGCTATGCACCTAGTGTTGTAGGCGTGGTACGGGCACCGTGTAGAAAGAGGGAGAATTGCAAGAAAGAACAATTGCTATTCACGTGGGTGACAACTGCTATACGTGTACTAATGTTCAAGCTCTACAAAATAGGTTCAACGGCTTCACAGAGGCACAATTGCTGTTCACCCAATTGCTATGCACCTAGTGTTGAAGGCGTGGTACGGGCACCGTGTAGAAAGAGGGAGAATTGCAAGAAAGAGGAACAATTGCTATTCACGTGGGTGACAACTGCTATATGTGTACTAATTATTAGTTCAAGCTCTACAAAATAGGTTCAACGGCTTCGCAGAGGCACAATTGCTGTTCACCCAATTGCTATGCATCTAGTGTTGAAGGCGTGGTACGGGCACCGCGTAGAAAGAGGGAGAATTGCAAGAAAGAGGAACAATTGCTATTCACATGGGTGACAACTGCTATACATGTACTAGCTCTACAAAATAGGTACAACGGCTTCACAGTAGTTACGTCGCTTTGTCTGAGGCCTGGCTCAGGCAGTGCATAAAGCAAGAAAAAAAGCGTCACAATAACTATACACGGTGAAAACGGCAGAGAGTGTGCAGAGAAGGCAGATGTGCTGCTCACTTGCTGTTGAAGGTGTGGTATCGGCACTGGGTGGTCTGGGACCATGGAAGACACGGCTTCATCCCACGCGTGTAGCTCTTCTCTCCTCGGTACAGCACGCCGTTTGTAAAGGGAGTGAAACACTGCTCTTCTTCCGCTGCGGACACAGCCAATTTACCCTTGCATCAGACGTGCTCACCGTCCGCATGTTCGTCAGAACTGATCAGAAATGACTTTATAAACACAACAACAGCAAAGACTCACAGTGCGATCTCATGATCCGAGGACTTTCATTTCAAAGATTAGAATGCGAGCTTTAACCCCTTCACTGCCATGATGGCATTTGAAAACGAACAATAAAAGTGCAACATTTGAAACCCTTAACTGTTTCTGTCTTCTTTTTCGCACTGTCATGTGAAAGGATTTTCATCGAAACACATAGCACTGAAAGTAGATGTTATAGGAGCGGAAAATATACTGTCTGTATAGGCACGTCCGTGCATCTTTCAGCCCGGAAATTTTACAGGCTGGGGCAGTGAAGGGGTTAACAAAAATGTATCCCCCTTCCTGCCACCACCTTAAAAACATTATTTGCAGGAGATTCGGGTCGCCTTTCCCGGGTAAGGCTACAGCAGCCTCAAGAGCAGTGCTACCCATTCCTGACAATGTGGCATGTCTGCCAGTGTTTGGGATTGTTAACGTGCTCACACTGAGATGCTGAAGCATGAAAATGCACACTGGGGCTGTACGAACACCGTAAGTGGGTCTACAGTGAAAGCTGACTCTGGGAGAAAATCGCTTGTCGTACACGCGATTCGAACCCGCATCATCATTACGCCTGGCTTTTCAGTTCGTAGCTCTGCCAACTGAGCTGCCCCCAACTTCCCCCACCACTAAGACCATTAATTAAAGAACTGTGTCTGTATATAGATTTAAACACATGAAAGGTTCAAAACAACGCTGTTTATTAGGACAAAACACAACATGCAAATTTGGCTGTTCCTACCACATGTTTAACTCACGATTGCACATGCAGGGTGGCTGTTCCTACCACATGTTTAACTCACGATTGAACAGGCTGGCTGTTCCTACCACATGTTTAACTCACGACTGAACAAGGTGGTTGTTTACATCACATGTTTAACTCATGATTGAACAGGGTGGCTGTTCCTATATGTTTAATTCATGATTGAACAGGGTGGCTGTTCCTACATGTTTAACTCACGATTGAACAGGGCTACATGTTTAACTCACGATTGAACAGGGTGGCTGTTCCTACATGTTTAACTCACGATTGAACAGGGTGGCTGTTCCTACATGTTTCCTACATGTTTAACTCACGATTGAACAGGCTGGCTGTTACTACATGTTTAACTCACGATTGAACAGGGTGGCTGTTCCTACAGGTTTAACTCACGATTGAACAGGGTGGCTGTTCCTACATGTTTAACTCACGATTGAACAGGGTGGCTGTTCCTACATGTTTAACTCACGATTGAACAGGGTGGCTGTTCCTACATGTTTAACTCACGATTGAACACGGTGGCTCTGAGCTTGAAGCCGAAGTCCGACGAGACCTGGTGGTGGTCAGAGCGAAAGGTCAGCAGGACAATGTTCTTCATACTGCGGATAGTGCGAGTCAGTCCTTCCCCGCAAAACCTGCACAACAGGCGACAAGGTCATATTTAGATATTTTAAAAAATACAATAAAAAAATATACAATCTGAAACAAGAAAGATCGCTAGCGTTCTAAAACAAGATCTAAATACGTTAAAGGTTCAAAAGAACGGAATTCATTAGGACCAAAAACGCGACAGGAAAGCAACATAGCTCAACCAAAAACAGAAAAGTGTCTTAGCTGTCCACCTCATTTGTCATCGTTCTTCACAGTTTAACTGTTAAATGTCGTTTTGTCGCTTGATAAAGGAATTGTTTTTGCCTAATTATGTACCTTTAATGTCATATTGAGATAACATTTTTGTTCTTGACGTTTGATCAGCCGCGTAAGGCATATTATAAGGGAGAGCCAAACACAGAAAAATGGTTAAAAAGAACGCTGTTTATTTTGACAAAAACTATGCGAATTTTCGGGGTAATCCCATTTTCAAGCTACAAAACAACACTTAAACAACAGTTGAACGGTGAAAAATGAGATCTGTTTTGGTTGACCTGTTTTCTTATATTTTTGGTTGCGCTGTTTTTAATAAGAGAGAGTAGAGAAGAGAAGAGAGAGTTAGGGAGAGAGAAGAGAGGAACTAATCTTTTGGAAGTTGCGCTGTTTTTACATAACAGAGAAAGAGAGGAGAGAGAGAGAGGAGAGAGAGAGAGAGAGAGAGAGAGAGAGAGAGAGAGAGAGAGAGAGAGAACATTTGAACGGTGAAAAATGAGATCTGCTTTTCGTTGACTTGTTTTCTTATATTTTTGGTTGCGCTGGTTTTACATAACAGAGAGAGAGAGAGAGAGAGAGAGAGAGAGAGAGAGAGAGAGAGAGAGAGAGAGAGAGAGAGAGAGAGAGAGAGAGAGAGAGAGAGAGAGAGAGAGAGAGAGAGAGAGAGACAGACAGACAGACAGACAGACAGACAGACAGACACAGACAGACAGACAGAGGAAGAAAGAGAGAGAGAGAGAGAGAGAGAGAGAGAGAGAGAGAGAGAGAGAGACAGAGAGGCAGGCAGGCAGGCAGGCAGACGGAGACAGAGACAGACAGACAGACAGACAGACAGACAGACAGACAGACAGACAGACAGACAGACAGACAGACAGACAGACAGAGACACAGAGAGATAGACAGACAGACAGACAGACATGTTAGATCTGTGACGTCAACTAATGGACTAAAAGGGACCTGAGTCCTGGTTGCCCGGGGATGTTGTAGCGAATCTCCAGGGAATCCTGGCAGGTGTTGTTATTTTCCGGTATCTTAAAATAGTCAAAGTTCAGCAAGATGTTGCTGCCTTCCTCCGCCTGAGGAAAACAGAGTAGACAACAGTCAACGGACCACAGTTGTACGTATCTCGATCACTATCTGTCCTAATCACACATCACTCATTCTAGTCACAAAATGCCCATCCTATGATCACAACACCCATTCTAATCAAAACATTTCCCTCCTAATCACACCAAATATTTATCCTGATCACACAACACCCATTCTAGTCACAAAATGCCCATCCTATGATCACAACACCCGTTCTAATCAAAACATTTCCCTCCTAATCACACCAAATATTTATCCTGATCACACAACACCCATTCTAGTCACAAAATGCCCATCCTATGATCACAACACCATTCTAATCAAAACATTTCCCTCCTAATCACACCAAATATTTATCCTGATCACACAACACCCATTCTAGTCACAAAATGCCCATCCTATGATCACAACACCCATTCTAATCAAAACATTTTCCTCCTAATCAC
>JABMCL010003607.1:615000-620000 GCA_018857735.1 Alviniconcha marisindica | reverse complement strand
GGGCATCCAATCTCAGGGGCGAAAAGCGCGTACGTACCCACTGGCCATACCATGTTGGGTGGCACTGGGGAAGATAATTTCAACGTGACTTGTGTCATCCAATCGTCGTTTTAAACGGGCGAACTGTTCAATGTAATGTAATCTTGAGGCTGATCGCTGGTGTTTTAAAATCTCGGCCGGTGCTACTGTCATTCTTCTTCCTCTTTCAAAATTGCCTACAAGCACCATCAGTTAAAAAAGAAAAGAAAAAAGGAAGATGTGTCTGTCTGTCTTTGTTTATACTGCACTAGCTGTCTCTGTCCACGCCGTCTAGGACCTAGATGGTGTGGGGGTGGGGTGGGGGGTATGAGAGTGCGTGCGTGCGTGCGTGCGTGCGTGCGCGCGCGCGCGTGTGTGTGTGTGTGTGTGTGTGTGTGTGTGTGTGTGTGTGTGTGTGTGTGTGTGTGTGTGTGTTTTGCTAGTGCTATTCTAAAGCGCTGGACCCCCAGTACACGAAAAATGGTCACTGACTACTGTCAGACAGACAGACAGACAGACACAGACACAATGCCCTACCCGACTGAACAGGTTTGGCACAGCCGTACTGGGGGTCCAGCCCACGCGGACACAAACACAAACACCGGTCACTGACGACAGTCTGACAGACTGACAGGCAGGCAGACAGACAGACAGACAGACAGACAGACAGACAGAGATACAATACCCTACCCGATTGAACAGGTTTGGCACAGCCATACTGGGGGTCCAGCCCACACAGACACAAACACAAACACCGGTCACTGACTACAGTCTGACAGACAGACTGACAGGCAGACAGACAGACAGACAGACAGACAGACAGACAGACAGACACAGATACAATACCCTATCCGATTGAACAGGTTTGGCACAGCCATACTGGGGGTCCAGCCCACGCGGACACAAACACAAACACCGGTCATTGACTACAGTCTGACAGACAGACTGACAGGCAGGCAGGCAGGCAGACTGACAGACAGACAGACAGACAGACAGACACAATACCCTACCCGATTGAACAGGTTTGGCACAGCCATACTGGGGGTCCAGCCCACGCGGACACAAACACAAACACCGGTCACTGACTACAGTCTGACAGACAGACTGACAGGCAGGCAGGCAGGCAGGCAGACAGACAGACAGACAGACAGACACAATACCCTACCCGATTGAACAGGTTTGGCACAGCCATACTGGGGGTCCAGCCCACGCGGACACAAACACAAACACCGGTCACTGACTACAGTCTGACAGACAGACTGACAGGCAGGCAGGCAGGCAGGCAGACAGACAGACAGACAGACAGACACAGACACAATACCCTACCCGACTGAACAGGTTTGGCACAGCCATACTGGGGGTCCAGCCCACGCGGACACAAACACAAACACCGGTCACTGGCGACAGTCTGACAGACAGACTGACAGGCAGACAGGCAGGCAGACAGACAGACAGACAGACAGACACAGACACAATACCCTACCCGATTGAACAGGTTTGGCACAGCCATACTGGGGGTCCATCCCAGGCGAACACAAACACGAAGACTGGTCATTCACTACAGTCTGACATACAGACGGACAGGCAAGCAGACAGACAGACAGACACAGACACAATACCCTACCCGATTGAACAGGTTTGGCACAGCCATACTGGGGGTCCAGCCCACGCGGACACAAACACAAACACCGGTCACTGACTACAGTCTGACAGACAGACTGACAGGCAGGCAGACAGACAGACTGACAGGCAGGCAGACAGACAGACAGAAACAGACACAATGCCCTACCTGACTGAACAGGTTTGGCACAGCCGTGCCTGGGGTCCAGCCCAGGCGGACACAGACACGCACAGACGCCATCCACGAGGGTCACAAAGCCGTCGTTGACGCACTCCTTATGGAAGTCACTGCAGTGCAAACCTTCACACGGTTCCGCAAGCATGAAGCTCCGATTAAGTCAACTGGAACTGGAACTCTAAACCTTCCCTTTGCAAGGGCTGTGTACAGGTTCAGTCAGACCTGTGGAACCACTAGTCTTTGCTAAGCTACTGACGAGTAAACATAACACGCGCTACAGAGCCCTTATATATAAATGAAACATCTCCCATTTATACACATTATAAGTTTACAACCAGCAGATAAACCAATAATTAAATATTTCCAAAATTCATGTAAAGTAGTTACTAACATTCGAGAACAAAAGAGAAGCGATCTATTATAGTCTTATAAACAATAACAACAACAAAATAAAAATACCAAAGTTTTTGTTTTATTTGTTTTTTGTTTTTTAATGAAGAGCAAAGAAAAAATGCATGACTTGCGCAAGCAATAGGCAATTTGAATATTGAAGATTATGTCACTATTAGGGGATGTGCAGCAGCACCAACAACAACAACAACAACAAAAACTCTTGCTAACAAACAAACATTGAGTTTTAAGTGTCCCACTGGCATTTCACGTTTCCGACTAAGCCAGTCCGGCTACCGTAGCGGTCACCGGGAGCAAACCCTGACCGGCACAGCCCTAGCCATCATCAACGTAACACTACGTATTTATACAAAGCGTTATACAAAGCTTCTTTGCCCGGGATCCCCTTTAATTATCCATTCGAGTTCAATTCAGCTGTTCATACCGAAATATTCAAGTGAACGCAACTGCCGGTGCACTGAAGTAAGTAACTTAGTGTTTTACGCCCAGTCAGCCAGTAATAATAATAATAATAATAATAATACATAACTTTTGTATAGCGCTATTCTCTGGTGTACCCAAACTCACTGCGCTTTACATTCTCCAACATTTTCTAAGTTTCACAAACATAATACATATAATTATGACAACTAATAATGTATAATATACAAGTACATGTGCCACATGAGAAACAGCAATATATAAAGAAAATGAATCATTATATTACTACCTACCCTTAATTCCATCTCTCCCAGTCCCCACCCCGCCCCCAACTGACACACACGCACACACGTACACACATACACACACACACACACACACACACACACACACACACACACACACACACACACACACACACACACACACGAATATGAAACAGGTAGCGGTTGGCATGTACAAATCAACCAGAAGGCTTGGCGGAAGAAATGCGTTTTTAGGTTAACCTTGAAAGTTGGGAGGGAGGGAGAAGCTCTCAGGTCGGCCGGCAGCGAGTTCCAGACAGTCGGAGCAATGTAACCAAAAGAACGTTCACCGAAGGTTTTCAGGTTTGTTTTGGGAATTTTGAGCAGTCTTTCTGTCGAAGAACGAAGGGAGCGCGATGGTTGATATGTGCAGAGAGAAGAAGACAGGTATGGCGGAAGAATGCCGTCAAAGTGACGGAAAGCGAGCGTTGCGAGCTTGTACTGAATGCGGTATTTTATTGGGAGCCAGTGGAGTTCGTTCAAAAGCGGCTACAAAAGTACGGTTACATCAGGGCGTTGTTGCACCTAAAAATAAATTAAAAAAACGAACTAAATCCAGCTGCTGACAAAATGACATATTTAGTTCAATCCAGCTCATGTCAGGCCGAAATATTCAAGTGAACTCAACTGCTGGTGCACTGAAAACCCCGGACTAAATCCAGCTGCTGATAAAATGACATATTCAATTCAACCCAGCTGATAGCAGGCCTTTGTGTATATTGTCGGGACGGTCTTTGGGACCTAAATACTATTGAGTTGAACTAGTCTATTGAACCCAATTAATGATACGTTCTAACCCAGCTATGGTGAAACTGTTAAAGCCAACCGCTGATAACTTCAAATGATTGTTCAAAGATTCAAACACAGCTGCTGGTTGTTCAAGTTAAACCGTCTAAACCCATCTCCAGCGGCAGGTTCAAATCACCTGTCAAAGCCAGATGCTGGTATGTCGAAATGGTCATTTGAACCCAACTGCTTGTATGACAAAATAGTCTACTGAACCCAACTGTGACCTATCAAAACCAGTTGCTGGTTTGTTGAAATGGTGTACTGAACCCAGTTGCTGGCATTTGAAAGTCTACGGAGCCAAACTGTTTGTTGTTGTTGTTGTTGTTGTTGTTTTTGGGGGGGGGGGGGGGGTGTGTGGGAGAGGGCGGAGGGACGGACCAGAAACAGACCCCAAAACTGACAAACTAAAAGCACTCTCGGAACAAGAATCAGTCTAATTAGAAAGCGACCATGGGGAATTTAAAAAACAAACAAGCAGCTCAACAAGAAACCAAAAAGCTTGAAAGCACTGAAACAGACAAATAGCGAGCGTGCCAAGGAAGACCGATCAAAACAGACCCGAGCAGATAGCAAAGAAAACGACAGAGAGCCAGAGGAATGTCCTTTCTTTTTATTTAAAGTCTTTTCACATAAGTGGTATTAGACTGATCTTACAATTATTAGGCTAATAACATGCATCAGCAAACTGCACCAACAGAAGTTTATGTTTAAAAAAAAGAAGCTTATTTGCAGTCAACAAACAACCATCTGAGCCAGAGGGAAAACACGCGTGGAACACAAAGGTACAAAACACCACCGAGTCTCACTGCATTCCAATCAGCGACTTCCGGCCGGCCTCCATTTCGTCTCAGGCAACCAGCCGTCACAGAGACAAAAGTATGGTTCTAGAACACTCGATCGTTGCCGCACGAAACCTGACCCAAACAACCGGTTACCTTTGCAGTCGTAGTAGCTGGCGAGTTCCTTGTACATGTAGAACTGGTTGTCCATTTCGAGGAGGGGTGCGAGATCTTCGTACAAGATTTGGAACTGTAGCAAACCACGAAAGCGAGAGAGTGAGAGTTAGTAACTGGTGCAGTGGTTATCGTCCTGTGGACCGCACAGTGTAGTCTCAGGACGTGATAGAGGGAGAGGGATCGGAGTTGGTTAGCAATTGAATCTTTAACATCCTCTCAACCGTGCAGGGGCATTTCAGGACGAGAGAGAGAGAGAGAGAGAGAGAGAGAGAGAGAGAGAGAGAGAGAGAGAGAGAGAGAGAG
>JABMCL010003607.1:600000-607500 GCA_018857735.1 Alviniconcha marisindica | reverse complement strand
TGCTGTGCAATGTGTGTGTGTGTGTGTGTGTGGTGTGTGTGTGTGTGTGTGTGTGTGTGTGTGTGTGTGTGGTGTGTGTGTGTGTGTGTGTGTGTGTGTGTGTGTGTGTGTGTGTGTGCGTGCGTGCGTGGTGTGTGGGTGGTGCGCGCGCGCGTTGTGTGTGTGTGTGTGGTGTGTGTGTGTGTGGTGTGTGTTGTGCTGTGGTGTGTGCGTGCTGGTGTGCGTGTATGTGTGTTTGTGTCGGCGTGCTTATGCTGTGTTGGCGTTATGCTGTGGTGTGCGTTCTGCTGCGCGCGCGCGCGGGCGTGTGTGTGTGTGTGTGTGTGTGTGTGTGTGTGTGTGTGTGTGTGTGTGTGTGTGTGTGTGTGTGCGAGCGCGCGCGCTGACGTATGTGTCACGTCAAGGGCTCTAAAACGAATTTCAATCAGCTGAGCTTTCCGGGCATAACTTGACAAAAACCCTGGCCGCTTGGCTAGCTGGTTACAGCAGTAAATAACTCAATGCCTGTTCCGCTCAGGTTTCCCTGAGTCTGCAGCTGTGTTTCCCACGTGGGCTTATCGGGGGGAAATCATTGGCCAAAAAACCAATGAAACCCAGGAAACTGAGGCTGTGTGTGGTGATGTGGAATTCTTTCAACTGCATACGTGGCCCTCAAGATAGTGAGACACATAATCAGAGTCTGCATCCTTTTTTTCTTTTTTCCCCCTATCGAACTCGAAAAAAACTTAATACTCAAGGATAATAGCGTTAGGTCCATTTGGACCTGTCGAACAGCCAGTCCTTGCTATACTTCAAACACAAATAAACACGACAATACCACAAACAAATATTATAAGCACGATTAAACAATTGATTAATGCAGTTTCACAGTTGCCACAAATGAAAAAATGTGTTTTGGGGCATCCTATAGCACGAGCAACAAATTATTGCTTATTGCCAGACACATTCTGACTACGGGCCTCCAAAAATGTCTTTAAAGTTGGCAGTGTAAAATTCGCAAATTCACTGTCACCGCCTTCCATTGTGAAGAAAGTACGCACCGGAAGTAAAAGCAGCCAAGGGACTTAAGCGATGCCGGGCAAAAGTCAAGGGAGCTAACAACCCCGCCTGAATCGCCCAATACTCATGCCTGTGCTACTGAAATGAAAAGGGCAGAATGATCGTGCTATAGCTACATGACTGTACAGTTTAGGTCAGTGGGAACGAAGACTACCTACCTGTGCAGATGAAGTCAAAGGTGAATGCTTTAGTTATAACTGCTACCTACTACCAGCTGCGAAGTTGTAGGGCACAATAACTTTGTCCCACTTCCGGTTTTCTTCACTGCTGATCAGCCGCTTGGCCCTGTTTGCCTCTTGCGGCCCCTGCCAACTGCCAACTGCCTCGGTGTCTGGGTAGTCGTCCTGTCAACAGGAACCCCGGTCAGACTTGTCTGTGTGTCTAGGGCATGGTCTTTGTGTACGCATTTCATATATTATCGTCGTCAGAACTGTGTATAGCTCGTTAGTCTTATATCTATATATCTATCTATCTATCTATCTATATCCAGATCTCTCTCTCTCTCTCTCTCTCTCTCTCTCTCTCTCTCTCTCTCTCTCTCTCTCTCTCTCTCTCTCTCTCTCTCTCTCTCTCAGGTTTTTGACTGAACCTACACTACATTCCTTGTTGAATAAAGTTTTCGAGTTCGAGTTCTCTCTCTCTCTCTCTCTCTCTCTCTCTCTCTCTCTCTCTCTCTCTCTCTCTCTCTCTCTCTGTGTGTGTCTGTGTCTTTGTCTCTCTCTGTGTCTCTCTCTGTCTCTGTCTCTCTGTCTGTCTGTCTCTCTCTCTCTCTCTCTCCAGAACTCTCACTCTCTCTGTTGTAAAGCAGGCCGAGCCACAGAGCAGTGCGAATCATAGTCAGGTAACCATAATTACAAACACAGACAACGAAAGTAAGCTAATCAACAAAAACACCCATACCATGCCAGTCAGCCAGACGAACAGAGCAAACTGCAACTACTCGTATACTCAACACTTTATGGAAAGTCTTACGTCAGGTGCGATCGCCGCTCTCCTGTCCTTGCTGTCATTACTCAACCTGTGCTGTAGGACAGATAGTGAAGTCAAGTTAAATCAAAGATTGGCTTGTTCTTAGGCCTCGGGCCCATTGCAAAGTGAAACTGTTGAGAGAGGGAGGGGGGGGGAGAGAGAGAGGGGGGAGGATGGAGAGAGAGGGGAGGGGCAGATGGAGAGAGAGAGGCGGGGGGGGGGGGGGGGGGAGGATGGAGAGAAGAGAGGGGGGGAGGAAGATTGAGAGAGAAAGAGACAGGGGAAGAGAGTTCTGGAGAGAGAGAGAGGGAGAGGGAGAGAGAGAGAGAGAGAGAGAGGGAGCGAGCGAGCGAGAGAGAGAGAGAGAGAGAGAGAGAGAGAGAGAGAGAGAGAGAGAGAGAGAGAGAGAGAGAGAGAGAGACAGACAGACAGACAGATAGACAGACAGACCGACAGACCGACAGACAGACAGACAGAGACAGACAGACAGACAGAGATGGCATACCGGCATGTCTGCGCCGTAATGGACCGTGCCGATACCGTGGGTGGAGATCATAGAAATCGCCCCGACTTCCTGTGTTGGAAACGCCCATTGCGCACCACTGGCGGACAGCTGAAACAGCCGCAGGCTGGAGTTCCGCACACAAAGCAATACAAGTTTGACTCAACGGTTAGGATACAGCTTCCTAGGACATAGAGGCGCAACGGAAATGAGACGGAACTTGAGGTGACTGGACTGGAAAGAAAGTGGATCTGTTAATATCAACAACAACAAAAGCAGCTAAAACAGGACAGTGTCACAAGTGAATGAATGTGCAGTAACATGAATCTCCCAATGACCAATAAGAACAAAAGCAACAGAAGCAGCAAAAACAGTTTTAACAGAGCTCTCTCTCTCTCTCTCTCTCTCTCTCTCTCTCTCTTCCTCTCTCTCCTCTCTCTCTCCACACACACACACACACACACACACACACACACACACACACACACACACACACCGTCAAACGCACGCACACAAGCGGACGATTCCCCGCGAGATCGAGAACAAAGCCAAACTGATGCAGACCCAAACACACGAAACGAATAGGAAAGAACGAATAGGACAACACAAAACATGCGCAAAACCTCGGAGTAATTATACAGAATACAGAATCTTTATCGTCTATGAATAACTTAGAAATTTGCCTTACGACTGCATAAAAGATACCAGTTAAGACACAAACAAACAAACAAACAAAACAAAAACAAAAGTTTAATACATAAACATAAGTACACATAAAACACAGAGTACTTTATCTTAGAGTCTGGAGGGCACACACATGCTTTTTGAAGCAACAGACTGACAGTTAAAGGATGATGAATGAAGTTTGAAAACTGTCTCCTGAGCCTGTTAGTGTTACGGCTATCGGTGCTACAGACTTTGACACAGACCCAGCCTTGTGTACGTCTCACTTGTAGAACAACACCGTGCACTCACCTTGGCTACCGCATTAAGCAGCAAGAGAAGAATGGCAACAGCTTCGGCGCTGTTGCACCTACAACTCGTCATGGAGGATCGTGAATATAAGGCCAGACTCTGCCCCTGTCAGCGCTGCGCACTTCCCCAAGCAATGGCTGAACGCTTCGTCTGAACGACAGAACACAGTCACCATCGTGTCTTTTATAAATCGTGGCTAGCTGTGACGATGAGGGTGACAGTGCGCATTATTTTAGTTGCAGTTATTCATGTGCCTCGCTCAGCTTGCAGGAGAGGCTGTTGGGGCGACGTTCGCGTGTTTGGTTTTTACGGGTACGAGAGACCGTTCATCCTTTTCCTGTGGATTGTGTCCAACTTCAACACGTTGAAAGACTGTGTGATGAATCAGTTTTAGTGAATGCTTGGTTGTTCGGTTGTGTTTTGTTTGTTTGTTTGTTTGTTTGTGTGTGTGTGCGTGCATGCGTGCATGCGTGCGTGCGTGCGTGCGTGCGTGCGTGCGTGCGTGCGTGCGTGCGTGCGTGCGTGCGTGCGTGCGTGCGTGTGTGCGTGTGTGTGTGTGTGTGTGTGTGTGTGTGTGTGTGTGTGTGTGTGTGTTGTAGTTGTTGTTGTTGTTGTTTTGTTTTGTTTTTTTGTTATTGTTGTTCTTGTTTTTCCGTTTCTGTAATATATTCAGTCTGACAATCACGGGCTACAGGATCTTTAACTTGCGTGTGTGACGTTTAATATTTGCATGCGTATACGCACCAGGGACCTCGTTTTGAGGGCATTCCAAAGGGAGGAAGCGACACACCTGAAGGCTCGCTGGCCGTATTGCTTCGTCTTGCAATCCCTGGGCGTGGGAACATCGAGAGAGTTCTAGATGCTGACCCCAGAAGGCGAGAAGGGGTCTGTCCTGGAAATGATCAGAGAGATAGAGGGGGGTAATTTCCTGAACTGAACGGTATGTGGCAGAAATAATTTTGTAGCGGATGCGTTTCTCAGCGGGAAGCCAGTGAAACTGTCTAAGAATTCCACACATACCTGAGTATCCGACAACGCGTTTTATAGTATTAAATAGACTGTTTTAGAAAAATGTTGCTTTCATGACTGCCATTGTTATCAATATCATCGTCACCACCATCATAACCGTTGCAAATAATAATAATTTAGTTTTGGCTGCTGCTGCTGCTGATGATGATGATTGTTATTGTTATTATTTCTATGTGACCTATACACCTGCCGTCTACAAATGGGTATATTATTGAATCTGTTTATTTACCCAGGTGTTCGGTTCAGTTGTGTCGTTATGCAGTTTGGGAGTGTGTTTGTTGCACTATTCAGTGATTGAGCGTGTTCAAGTAGCCTACATTGAAAGAAAAACGAAAAAGCTACAAGCACTATACGCATAGTCTTGCACACATAGAAGTCGTATTCAACGTTTCAAGAAATGTTTTAATCCAAACACAGATAACACAGACATTGCTTTTGAACAAGCTTTGAATTGATGTTCATAATGTGTTGAACATTTGTTGGGCCGTCTTAGGTTAGGTGTGAATGAATATGCTGCAATATTTCTAATAATTATGCGCTTCGGTAAATCTATTAACGTGAATGTTTGAACTCTCAGTTGGCTATAATTTATTAGGAGTGGATAAATACTTTCAATCCTAGTCAGAGACATATCTTGAGGCAGGACTGTGTATGTTTGCACAACTTTTTTAATCCATTTTGACTGGTACGATTTTGTGAGGTGTTCAAGCATCACTGTTTTATTTCGTCTGTGTGGTGTGAACAGACGAAGCGATCATTTGTAAGCCTCTTCAAACCCTATTTGTACAGCATCCCATTCTTACACTTTTAAATAACATAACGATGATTTACAGTAATACATGCTTTGAAGTGATTACACGTGTTCGTGTCGGATTGACACTTTTTGAAAATGGAATGGCAGTTGAAGCTGTACAGGTCAGGCAAGTTGAGTGGGGCTAAAAACATCTCAATTGAAAGCATGAGAAAAAGGTGCAAAACCATGTTGGACTCACCTTTATTAAACACGTTACACAAGCCTGTTACTTGATCTTAGAGGAGGGAGGTGGAGCTGGACCCTCAACTTAGCCCAGAAGAGATCATGAGTAGGGAGGTGGAGCTGGGCTAAGAAGATTGGACTTCCTTTGCTTGAGTTGTCCAAGTTGTTCGTCAACAGCAGTGCGACGGACATTGTCTTTGTGACTCTGGCCAGGCACAGCAGTTGAAACAGCAATTGCGCAGTGCACAAGTCGCTGGGCAATGGCGAGGGGACACCGCCCTAACACTTCCATTGTTCTAGCAGCGGTCCACGGTCTCTCCTGTCTTTTCGGGCGGTTTCCGCGGTCGGGCCTTCACTCTGTCAGCCCCTTCCCACTCTGTCCCCGTCCCTAATAGGCCATCTCGCCTCCGTGGACGTAAAGCACCAAGAAAGAAAAGACGTCAGACCCGTAATTGTTGGAGCCCAAGAGCTGTGTGAACAGGGAGGTGGTGGAGCTGGGCCCTCAGGGACGGTCTTTCGCTTCAGTTGTTCTCAACAGCTGGTTCTCTGAACACCGTCTTTTTGTCTTTGTTCCCCACAACAGTTTGCAGAGCAAACTGCTAGCTACGTAAGTTGCTCTGCACTGGCTGCCTCCCCACCACCTTAATATCTATTGTTCTTGTGGTGGCGGTCCTGCTTACTTTTGCGAGTCGCAGCGTCTGGGGACGAGCATTACACAGATACCCCCCCACCCCCACCCCCCGCCCCCACCCCAAGGTGTTCCGGAACCCCGTCCCCGCTTTTTTTTCCCCTTCGTCTTCTTCTTTTTCTTTTTCTTCTTCTCCCGTTTTGAAGTAACAAACGAGGTTTGTAGCTCAAAGGGTAGTTGCTGTTTCTCTCTGTGTGTGCGCGCCATGTGTGTGATTTTAATTGAGGATGTGATACTGGTATAATTATTTGTAGATTAAGTTTACCACTGTTTATTACAGAGATCAAGGCTGTATAATGTTTTACGTTTAAAAGAGACCAGGACTGAAAAGCCACCAGTGTATCGCACAAATGCTAGGATGGTACGTAACCTGCCTATTCAGGACACTCCCCCCCTCCCCCTCTTTTTTTTCTTCATCTGCCAGGTCTGGCCCACACTCCGAGCGTCGCTTTCCGGCACCTTTCTCCAAACTCTGCCAGAATTGGTTAGGTCTCCAAAGGTTTGGGTACTAATAAGACTGTGGAAGCAACATAGCGCCCAAGGCACCCATGTAACCATGAGACGCATCCGCCCAGGGTTAAAAAAGAAGAAGAAAAGAAGAAGTTCCGTCTCGATTCAAACGATTCTGGCTTTATTTGTGCTGGCGTAAGCCACGCGGTCAGTTATAAAAGAAACGTCTGATATAATCTGAGTTGTCTTTTACAAACTTACTGCCGTTTGAGCATCATCGAAAGACTGTTCGTTAGCTGACAGTTTGTTTGTTTTTACCTATGGCGTGATAAACTATGTCTTTGGTTGGAGGAAGGATGTCGTAAACCCGGTGCTTGGAATTTGGGTCCGGCCCTGAGAAAATGCATCTTGTAGGCATACTAACACAAACTCCTAGTTACTGGCTTACGGCACGGTCACGAGAGCCGGTTTGGCCTAGCGGTAAGGCGGTAGGCTGGTAAGCGGAAGGACCTCGGTTCGATACCGCTTTCTACTCTCCTTTCTCTTCAAAAGTTGTGGTTTTTGGACACGGTCTTGTGACTTTGTCCCTCACAATTAATGAAACATTAAAACGGCTCTCATCGCTGCCCATCTTAATGCAGGTCATTCTGATGGTGACAGTGTAGCGATAGGATATACTCTCCCTCTTCCCCCACCTCCATACCCCCTTCCCCCCATTCTCCCCGTCCCTAATAAGCCTTATGGTTTCTGTGGACGTTAAACACCATGTTTACTTACTTACGGCACGGAAAGGTGCCGGAAAGCGAGGCTAGGATCGAATGTGGTGCTAACCCAAACTCCAAGCACTGGTTT
>JABMCL010003607.1:590000-595000 GCA_018857735.1 Alviniconcha marisindica | reverse complement strand
GAGACCAGTCAATTTCGGTCAGCTCTCAGTTCAAGTTTCATAAAGTCAAGCTGTCAGTAATGACACTTATCGTTTCACTTTGAGTCAGTGCGGGACGTGCGGTACTGGCGCGTGGGAGAAAATAATAAGAGCAAACAAAATAACAAGTTGATTATAAATATATATATATAAATATATTGTTTTTAAACGGGGGCTGGAGAGAGAAAGACCTAACTCATTTTCAGGTATTCAACCAGAACAGTATTGCTAATGTGGACTGCACCGACATCCGGACTGTCAACCACCGGAGCCATCATGACGCCGATTAATTAACTCCGACGACTGAGTCAGTCAGTCCTGTCAAATTTCAATCCTCTCAAACGGACACCTTTGGCTAATTGTCACGTCACTGGCACACAGCACTGTGACAGACAGTCGGCATTGCGGATTCTCCAGTCAGCCAGGCCGATCTGCAGTCTTCCAGAGCATCCTCCTCAGACTCCACGGTACCTGAAGGCCGACACGGCCAGTTTGACAGCGTGAAGACGGTAAGCATTAACTCATCCACTCAGCCATGGTAGCTAGGCCATTACCCGTTTACAATCAGTCGGGGTCACTGATACTGCCATCGACCTACATGGGTCCATGGATACTGCAGTCAGTGGCGTGAGCCCGTTTGGCCTAGCGGTAAGGCGTTAGGTTGGCAAGCAGAGGGACTTCGGTTCGAGTCTGCTTCGGCTCTCCTTTCCCTTCAAAAGTTGTGGTCTGTGGAACTGTCAAAAACGGCTCTCATCGCTGCCCACCTTAATGCAGAAGTCATTCTGGTGGTGACAGTGTAGCGATAGGTATACTGATTCTCCCTCCCTCTCCCCCCACCTCCTTACCCCCTTCCCCCCTTCTCCCCGTCCCTAATAAGCCTTATGGTTTCTGTGGACGTTAAGCATCATGTTTACTTACTTACAAGTTTACAGTCACTGAGTGGCCGGTTTTTCAGCCGTTGGCGGCAACGGACCTGCTCACTCACTAAAGGTTTAGTCCCGGCTGAGACCGAACTCCAAGCACTAGTTTACCGCCTCCTCCCTCCAAGGAAGGTGCCGGAAAGCGATGCTCGGAGTGTGTCCCCAGACCTGTCATGACCCGCAACTGCAGCTGATCAGGATGTGGTCAGTGTCAACAGAGACCGTAGTCTTACCGCTAAACCTAACCGGCTCACTTGCTGTTTTGCGGGTTCTAGATCGATATATTTTGCATTGCCCGACAGTGTGTTGTAGCCGTTTTTTTTGGTTTGTTTTTATCAGGGAGAGATGGTGGGACTGGGTTTCTGCCCAGAATCTCTGTGCGCCTTTTGTATTCACAAGTAATCAGTAAATCAAGCACGATTCAAATCTGAAACAGAACGAGGCCCAGAGCACGTCTCAAAACCGGCTTGGCCCTCTCTCTCCCATTAGTCTCTCATAGTCTCCATTTGTTTCTCCCAGACAAACAAATTACGATGTGGACTGGGCAGGGCATTCGGGGTTGTCGGACCCGTGGGGTAAACTAGCTCAGCTTTGTAGTCACACCTAGCTCGCTCTGTCTGGGTTTACCATTGATGGGACGGAAGGCGTATTCGGTGTTGGCTAATCCAAACTTACCCCGCGGTAACTCTAACTGCATGGCGGTAAAACTGAGCTAACTATCACGAAGTGTCGGAACTTGGCAGTTCCGATTCACCTGGAGCTGGAAGGAATAGAGGTTGGGGGGTGGGCGGGGGGGGGGGGGGGGGGGGGGGGGGGGGCACTTATCTGAAACTGATGGGAGCAAGTTCTAGACAGCTGATTCTAAAAAAATAGCTACAAGTGTCAAGGTCCATTTGCCGTAGTCTAGCAGTTTAACTCCATGTAGACAGCCATGTTAGTGCTGGCTGCGACTGGCAAGATCATGGAGAAATGGGTGGGAACAAACTCCAAGCACTGGTTTACGACATCCTTCCTTCAACCATTGCCGTATTTAGTTACGCCATAAGTCCCAGAAAACTATCAGCTAACGAGTTTTTTGTTGGTGCTCAAACAGTAGTAAGTTTGTTACAAACAACTCAAATTATATCAGACGTTTGTTTTATGTTACCATGTTGCTTACGCCAGCTCAAATAAAACCAAAATCGTTTGAATCGAGACGAAACTATTTTTTTCACCCGGGGTGGATGCGTCTCATGTTTACGTGCGTGCTTGGGCGCTAGGCTGCTTCCAGTCTTATCAGTACCCGAACCTTTCGGAGGGCGCTGACCGCGTCGGTGGACAGCTGCGCGGAGATAAAGAGTGTCCCTTCAGTGGCGTAACTAAATCTGGCAGAGTTTGGAGGAAGGTGCCGGAAAGCGATGCTCGGAGTGTGATCAGGGGCCTTAACTATGAATCGGGACTACGGTAGGCCAGGCCTAAACCAAAGTCCCTGACTTTAGAGGCCGAGACTTTGAGTTAGGCAAAGTTCGTATACATGGACGCGGACAATGGTCGAGACAACAGAGTCTCTGACTTCGCGCTGATAAGAAAGTGGTCATCACACGCGTCATCGCTTGAGCTAACTTTAGACGGGGCAATCCCATCTGGGCATGCGCACCGACACGCTTCGTTCACTTCCCTGCGACGTATTTCGCACGCGCAAACATCGGTAAACATAAACATTAGGTGAAGGCATGCCTGGCAGGCCCCGATTCTGGATGTGATTCACCATGTTTTACTTCAGCAACACCCAAGCGATCTCGACGAGGTCATTATTCGTAAAAACGCTAATCTATCAACATCTTCGATGGAGTATTCTTCTTGGCATTTACTGAATCGAGTAACCGTAGCATCGTCTGCTGCGTCGGCCATTTTGAGCTTGTCAGAAAGGCGAGTGGACGCTGTGAAATCAGGTAGCCTACGCTGTGCAGATGAATTTAAATAACAAGAAAAGAAATCAAGTGATAATGTAAGACGTCAAGCAAACTTGCTGTCATAATAATTTGCAAACATTAAATCGTACGATCACATTAATCAGTCATTATACCTGCGGCGTCGCTCGGCGAGTGCGACCTTTCTTCCCTCCAAAATGAAAGAGCTTTGGCCGACGAACATCTAGTACTCATTTGACGAAGTAAACGAAAGAAAAAAATTAATTAAAAAGAAAGAGAAGCCGCTGGATTCAGACATAAAGACGCAACAACAGCAAAAAAACTAACAAAAACAACAAGAAAAACCAACTTTCCAAGCATAACAAGGCTAAAAGCAGTCATAGTCTCGGGCCTACGACCTTTAGTCCAGCGAAATCGCTAGCCGCCTAAATATCGGCTGTTTAGGCCCGAGGTTCGGCCCGGACTTTGGTGTAGTCCCGGTCCATGGTTACCATTTTGGGGCCATTGTCAATAGCCTTGAGATTTAGGCCGGCCTACCGCTTTAGGCCCGATTCATACTGATAAGACTGTGGAAGAAACCTAGCGCCCAAGCACGCAGTAAACATGAGGCGCATCCACCCCGAGTAAAACAGAGAGTTCTGTCTCGATTCAAATGATTTTGGTTTTATTTGAGCTGGCGTAAGCAACATGGCCAGTTATAAAACAAACGTGTGATATAATTTGAGTTGTTTGTAACAATATTACTTCTGTTTGAGCACCAACAAAAAAACTGCCCGTTAGCTGACAGTTTTCAGGACCCTATGGCGTAACTAAATACGGCAGTGGTTGAAGGAAGGATGTCGTAAACCAGTGCTTGGAGTTTGGGGTGGGAGCTGAGGCGCCCGAAGGGTCAGAGCGGAGGGTGCTGTGGGAAAAGGGGTTCGGGAAGCAGAGGAGGGGTGAGGGGTGAGGTCTTGACCAATGGCTCTTTTCCCCAACTCTCCGAAGAGGTATATTTGCTTTGACTCAGTGGCGGCCGTCTTGGCACAGACGCTCAACAGCGGAGTGTATCTTGGTACTGACTACGACACAAGCACGCGGGGAATCTACCTGTGGTTAGCAGCTAGGCGTCGACCCTCGCCAGTACTATGTTTTTTTACAACAAGACACAGTCGAGATATATAGCCTACGTTATTAGCACTTGCATAAAATTATGTTGTCCCTGATGCGAAGAGCGGGTCTATTTGACGAGAGCTCAATGTTCGCAGTGCACCGTGCACATGGTCATTGCCGGCGTTTTGCCATAACTTAGATGCCGATGTTCGTATAGAACCGTTTGTTTTGTTCTTACAGAGCAGTAAAGGCACACAACCGTATATTCTTCTTCCTTTTCTATGCAAAATTGTATATATATATATATATATATATATATATATATATATATATATATATATATATATCGCATTTTAGAGGCCTTTAACTGGTACAGTAACATGCGCATGTGAGTCTTGTGTTTACGTGCAGTTCAGTGACACAGTACCGTGTGCGTGTTGGAGTGATTTGTATTTAACTACAGGATGTTCGCACAGTACCGTGTCCATGGTGGAGTTTTGTATTTAGAGGCCGTTCAGTTCACACAGTGCCGCGCGCAAGGTCAGTTATAGCGTTTTGTATTAGAAGCTATTAGCACCATGCCACGAAGTGTTGTGTGTTTTGATACAGAAACAGATTTTGATTTTCCTGTGGTTACACCTTCTCCTTCCAGTTTTCAGACCAGGCACACACACACAAAAA
The DNA here is from genome assembly GCA_018857735.1 of Alviniconcha marisindica. Classification (NCBI taxonomy): domain Eukaryota; kingdom Metazoa; phylum Mollusca; class Gastropoda; family Provannidae; genus Alviniconcha; species Alviniconcha marisindica. The sequence continues at coordinate 590,379 of JABMCL010003607.1, read as the reverse complement.
CGGAAATATTAATTAATATAAGCTGATGGGTTTCAGCTGTGCACACACATAATGCAATAGCGGCAACAGGTGTTCAGTCAGTAAGGACGTTGATCCAGTCAGATCATGTAAGACTATTAACTGACATATAAATACCAGCTAATTCATCATATATTTCACACACTACACGTGCGAGCACACGTACCGGCGCGTGCGCGCGCGCACGCAAACAGAGAGAAACTCTCTCTCTCTCTCTCTCTCTCTCTCTCTCTCTCTCTCTCTCTCTCTCTCTCACACACACACACACACACACAAAATATATATGAGTGGTCCGACAGAATATGTGTGTGTGCTGGTGTGTGTGTGTATATATATATATATATATATATATATATATATA
>JABMCL010003607.1:572500-585000 GCA_018857735.1 Alviniconcha marisindica | reverse complement strand
CTCGTGTAGTCGTTAGGTGTCGTGGCTTTCTTCCAGTTCACTCTTACGCTTTGACTGATATTAGCTCGTCGAAACCGAAGCTGTACCGACAAGTTTTTCCGTCGGGAATTTCTGTACGGGGGTGCGTGCAGATAGGCTTAATGGGAGACTAGTTAGCCGCATATTATTTTGCTTGGTGGCGCTCAGCGCATTTGCGGCTGCGTCAGCTGCAGTATATTATCTCCCCTACACTAGCAAGGTGGCGCTGGTCATAATTATTTTCCATAGAGAAGACCGAATTCGAAACGGTGTTGTACGTGTTAACTTGTGCACTTGACTGTGGCAAATGTTTATGTGCCCATAGCAAAGCCGGGTCATCTTCCCCTAGGAAAGCCAACTGCTGCAGAGGCGCGCTACCCAACCTAATTATTGGCTCATAAAAATGTCGACTCATGTTCACCAGAAAGACGTACCCCTCCGTCCCGGTTGTAGGTTCTTAACGTGCTCACGCCGGTACGGTTTCTTTTCATTCAATGGTCTATAAAGCACACCAGTCACAGACTATTATGGGACTGGAGGGGGTAGGGGGAGGCAAGGGGTGGAAAGGAGAGGGGGAGAGAAGCTTGCTGCTCGAACCAGGTTCCGAACTCACAACTTTCGATGTAGTACCTTACCCACCGCCTTCCTCGTTGACTGGGGTGTCCTGGCTTTGTTCATGAGGCAGTGGACGGAGCCTTTTGACCCACTAAGGCCACGGTTGTTCACCTCCATTCTCGCTGTCGGCTGTCAGCCAGTACAATCTTCCTATGGGAGTTGCCAGGCGCACTTGAAATACCCAGTCCTGTGATTTTAAGGCAGAGACGTTTGCAGCGGCATTTCGCCCCGAACGTACGGGTGTCTGCATAATCAGTCTTGCCAGATTTCTGTGTCAGTTACTGCCATGACAGCTATGTAGGCGCCTGTTTATACATTTGTTTTCTTTTGTCGTTATTGCTGCTTGTTTCCCCCCCCCCCCCCCCCACCCTCCACTCCCCCACCCCCTTCCCCTTTGTCTGCTTGCCGTATCGCTGTCTGTCTCTCAGCCTCTCACTCTCTGTGAGCCTCTCTCTATCTCCGTCTCTCTGCCTGTCTGTCTCAGTCTGTCTGTCTGTCTCTCTCTGCCTCTCTGTCTCCATATCTGTGCCTCTCTGTCTGTCTGTTTGTCTGTCTCGTTCTATAATGTGTCTTCTTCTGTCTCAATCTCTCTGTCTCCTGTCTGTCTCTCTGTCTCATGTTTCTTTCTGTCTGTGTGCCTCTCTCGTTTTCCAGACATCGCTTTGTTTTTCTGTCGGTTTATCTATCTCACTCTCTTGGTCAAGTTGTGTTTCTCTCTGCTTCTGCCCACCTCCGCTTCTCCCTCTGCCCCTCTGTCTGTGTCTTTGTTTGTCTCTTTTTCCAGGCGTCTCTGTCCTTCACCCTCCCCCCCCCCCCACCCCCCCCGCCCCCCTCCCTCTCTCTGTGTATGTTATGTGCCTCTATCCACCGTCTCCCTCTGTCTTACCCCCCACCCCCCCCCCCCACCCCACCCCCCCACTTCTCCCAGCCGCCTCTCTCTTTGTTTCCATCGTGTCCAATTGAGGTACGTTGTACTTGCTTGCAGAGTCAGCTTGTCCATCTCAAGATGGAAGCGGGCCTCGCGCTGTTCGTTGTTCTGCACTGTTGCGGTCTTCTGATGGCAGATGCGTGTGCGGACTTCAGCAACATGACCAGGTAGGTCTGAGGGTTTCGTCCATGCTACTCTCGGTCTGTCTATGTCTGTCTGTCTGTCTGTGTCTTGTCTCTCCCTCCCTTCTCTCTGTATTTTCTAAGCTCCCTTCCCCCTGTTGCCTGCCTCCCATCAACCTCTGTTATTGTCTCTTTCTCTCAATACTTGCACGCACTCACATACAGAGAAGGAGAGAGGGAGAGGACAAGAAGAGAGAGAGAGAGGGGGGGGGGGGGGGGGGGGGGGGGGGGGGGGGGGGGGGGGGGGGGGGGGAGCAGACAGACCTACCTAGGCAGAGAAAGAGAGACACAGAGAGACAGACAGACAGACAGAGGCAGAGAAAGAGACAGACAGAAAGACAGACCGATGCAGAGAGAGAGAGAGAGAGAGAGGAGAGAGAGAGAGAGAGAGAGAGAGAGAGAGAGAGATATTGTCTTGTTCCAACCGGTCCAGCAAGCCTAGCACTAATTCATGTTTGCGTATTTGTTGTGTTTGTTTCCGTATTTGATGTACATGTTTTGTGTGTGCAGACGTCAGGTGCTGCATTGGCTGCTGATTGATTCCAACAACGATCCAAGCATCCCCCCAGACTACGATAAAGGTCAGAATTTGTGACCCTAAAGTTAGACACCGTTAAAAAATGTTGATCAAAGCCTATACCTGTTTCACTGACGCCCATATCAATCGTTTTTGCAATGTTCAAGCTTGTAGAGAAAGAATGAGCTGTTTTTACGTTGCTTGTTTATTTTTAGTCAACTCCTTCCAATACGTGCATGATGATATACAGATGGTGAAAATAGGCAAAAGATTTATTTTCATTTCAGATGTGCCTACCAACGTGACGGTTCAACTGCATATCGTCAGCTTTCATTCCGTCAGCGAAATGTCCATGGTAAGACTGTGTGTTTTGACTGAGGACAAGGTTCCTAGTTATTAGACACCGTTACTTTTCATTCCGTCAGCGACATGTCCATGGTAAGACTGTGTGTTTTGACTGAGGATAAGGTTCCTAAATTTTTTTAGACACCGTTACTTTTCATTCCGTCAGCGACATGTCCATGGTAAGACTGTATGTTTTGACTCAGGATAAGGTGTCCAAGTTATTACTTAGACACCGTTACTTTTCATTCCGTCAGCGACATGTCCATGGTAAGACTGTATGTTTTGACTCAGGATAAGGTGTCCAAGTTATTATTTAGACACCGTTACTTTTCATTCCGTCAGCGACATGTCCATGGTAAGACTGTATGTTTTGACTCAGGATAAGGTGTCCAAGTTATTACTTAGACACCGTTACTTTTCATTCCGTCAGCGACATGTCCATGGTAAGACTGTATGTTTTGACTCAGGATAAGGTGTCCAAGTTATTACTTAGACACCGTTACTTTTCATCCGTCAGCGACATGTCCATGGTAAGACTGTATGTTTTGACTCAGGATAAGGTGTCCAAGTTATTACTTAGACACCGTTATTTTTCCCTTCCGTCAGCGACATGTCCATGGTAAGACTGTATGTTTTGACTCGGATAAGGTGTCCAAGTTATTACTTAGACACCGTTACTTTTCATTCCGTCAGCGACATGTCCATGGTAAGACTGTATGTTTTGACTCAGGATAAGGTGTCCAAGTTATTACTTAGACACCGTTACTTTTCATCCGTCAGCGACATGTCCATGGTAAGACTGTATGTTTTGACTAAAGGTAAGGTGACCAGTTTTTACTTGCACGTTATTTTTAAAATTTCCGTCAGATGAAAAGGGTAAAAAATGGTAAGACTTATTTTTGACTCAGGATGGTGTCCAAGTTATTATTTGATATCGTTATTTTTCATTCCGTCAGCGACATGTCCATGGTAAGACTGTGTGTTTTGACTCAGGATAAGGTTCCTAGTTTTTAAAGACACCGTTACTTTTCATTCCGTCAGCGACATGTCCATGGTAAGACTGTATGTTTTGACTCAGGATAAGGTGTCCAAGTTATTACTTAGACACCGTTACTTTTCTTCCGTCAGCGACATGTCCATGGTAAGACTGTATGTTTTGACTCAGGATAAGGTGTCCAAGTTATTACTTAGACACCGTTACTTTTCATTCCGTCAGCGACATGTCCATGGTAAGACTGTATGTTTTGACTCAGGATAAGGTGTCCAAGTTATTACTTAGACACCGTTACTTTTCATTCCGTCAGCGACATGTCCATGGTAAGACTGTATGTTTTGACTCAGGATAAGGTGTCCAAGTTATTACTTAGACACCGTTACTTTTCATTCCGTCAGCGACATGTCCATGGTAAGACTGTATGTTTTGACTCAGGATAAGGTGTCCAAGTTATTACTTAGACACCGTTACTTTTCATTCCGTCAGCGACATGTCCATGGTAAGACTGTATGTTTTGACTCAGGATAAGGTGTCCAAGTTATTACTTAGACACCGTTACTTTTCACTCCGTCAGCGACATGTCCATGGTAAGACTGTATGTTTTGACTCAGGATAAGGTGTCCAAGTTATTACTTAGACACCGTTACTTTTCATTCCGTCAGCGACATGTCCATGGTAAGACTGTATGTTTTGACTCAGGATAAGGTGTCCAAGTTATTACTTAGACACCGTTACTTTTCATTCCGTCAGCGACATGTCCATGGTAAGACTGTATGTTTTGACTCAGGATAAGGTGTCCAAGTTATTACTTAGACACCGTTACTTTTCATCTCCGTCAGCGACATGTCCATGGTAAGACTGTATGTTTTGACTCAGGATAAGGTGTCCAAGTTATTACTTAGACACCGTTACTTTTCATTCCGTCAGCGACATGTCCATGGTAAGACTGTATGTTTTGACTCAGGATAAGGTGTCCAAGTTATTACTTAGACACCGTTACTTTTCACTCCGTCAGCGACATGTCCATGGTAAGACTGTATGTTTTGACTCAGGATAAGGTGTCCAAGTTATTACTTAGACACCGTTACTTTTCATTCCGTCAGCGACATGTCCATGGTAAGACTGTATGTTTTGACTCAGGATAAGGTGTCCAAGTTATTACTTAGACACCGTTACTTTTCATTCCGTCAGCGACATGTCCATGGTAAGACTGTATGTTTTGACTCAGGATAAGGTGTCCAAGTTATTACTTAGACACCGTTACTTTTCTCTCCGTCAGCGACATGTCCATGGTAAGACTGTATGTTTTGACTCAGGATAAGGTGTCCAAGTTATTACTTAGACACCGTTACTTTTCACTCCGTCAGCGACATGTCCATGGTAAGACTGTATGTTTTGACTCAGGATAAGGTGTCCAAGTTATTACTTAGACACCGTTACTTTTCACTCCGTCAGCGACATGTCCATGGTAAGACTGTATGTTTTGACTCAGGATAAGGTGTCCAAGTTATTACTTAGACACCGTTACTTTTCACTCCGTCAGCGACATGTCCATGGTAAGACTGTATGTTTTGACTCAGGATAAGGTGTCCAAGTTATTACTTAGACACCGTTACTTTTCACTCCGTCAGCGACATGTCCATGGTAAGACTGTATGTTTTGACTCAGGATAAGGTGTCCAAGTTATTACTTAGACACCGTTACTTTTCACTCCGTCAGCGACATGTCCATGGTAAGACTGTATGTTTTGACTCAGGATAAGGTGTCCAAGTTATTACTTAGACACCGTTACTTTTCACTCCGTCTGCGACATGTCCATGGTAAGACTGTATGTTTTGACTCAGGATAAGGTGTCCAAGTTATTACTTAGACACCGTTACTTTTCTCTCCGTCTGCGACATGTCCATGGTAAGACTGTATGTTTTGACTCAGGATAAGGTGTCCAAGTTATTACTTAGACACCGTTACTTTTCACTCCGTCAGCGACATGTCCATGGTAAGACTGTATGTTTTGACTCAGGATAAGGTGTCCAAGTTATTACTTAGACACCGTTACTTTTCTCTCCGTCTGCGACATGTCCATGGTAAGACTGTATGTTTTGACTCAGGATAAGGTGTCCAAGTTATTACTTAGACACCGTTACTTTTCACTCCGTCAGCGACATGTCCATGGTAAGACTGTATGTTTTGACTCAGGATAAGGTGTCCAAGTTATTACTTAGACACCGTTACTTTTCATTCCGTCAGCGACATGTCCATGGTAAGACTGTATGTTTTGACTCAGGATAAGGTGTCCAAGTTATTACTTAGACACCGTTACTTTTCTCTCCGTCAGCGACATGTCCATGGTAAGACTGTATGTTTTGACTCAGGATAAGGTGTCCAAGTTATTACTTAGACACCGTTACTTTTCATTCCGTCAGCGACATGTCCATGGTAAGACTGTATGTTTTGACTCAGGATAAGGTGTCCAAGTTATTACTTAGACACCGTTACTTTTCTCTCCGTCTGCGACATGTCCATGGTAAGACTGTATGTTTTGACTCAGGATAAGGTGTCCAAGTTATTACTTAGACACCGTTACTTTTCACTCCGTCAGCGACATGTCCATGGTAAGACTGTATGTTTTGACTCAGGATAAGGTGTCCAAGTTATTACTTAGACACCGTTACTTTTCACTCCGTCAGCGACATGTCCATGGTAAGACTGTATGTTTTGACTCAGGATAAGGTGTCCAAGTTATTACTTAGACACCGTTACTTTTCACTCCGTCTGCGACATGTCCATGGTAAGACTGTATGTTTTGACTCAGGATAAGGTGTCCAAGTTATTACTTAGACACCGTTACTTTTCACTCCGTCAGCGACATGTCCATGGTAAGACTGTATGTTTTGACTCAGGATAAGGTGTCCAAGTTATTACTTAGACACCGTTACTTTTCACTCCGTCAGCGACATGTCCATGGTAAGACTGTATGTTTTGACTCAGGATAAGGTGTCCAAGTTATTACTTAGACACCGTTACTTTTCACTCCGTCAGCGACATGTCCATGGTAAGACTGTATGTTTTGACTCAGGATAAGGTGTCCAAGTTATTACTTAGACACCGTTACTTTTCACTCCGTCTGCGACATGTCCATGGTAAGACTGTATGTTTTGACTCAGGATAAGGTGTCCAAGTTATTACTTAGACACCGTTACTTTTCTCTCCGTCTGCGACATGTCCATGGTAAGACTGTATGTTTTGACTCAGGATAAGGTGTCCAAGTTATTACTTAGACACCGTTACTTTTCACTCCGTCAGCGACATGTCCATGGTAAGACTGTATGTTTTGACTCAGGATAAGGTGTCCAAGTTATTACTTAGACACCGTTACTTTTCTCTCCGTCTGCGACATGTCCATGGTAAGACTGTATGTTTTGACTCAGGATAAGGTGTCCAAGTTATTACTTAGACACCGTTACTTTTCACTCCGTCAGCGACATGTCCATGGTAAGACTGTATGTTTTGACTCAGGATAAGGTGTCCAAGTTATTACTTAGACACCGTTACTTTTCATTCCGTCTGCGAAGTGTCTCACACGTCAACGAAATGGACAACTCGTTGTCAACATTCATTCCGTCAGTGAACGTGTAATACTGAGAAAGGCTTTTGTCATTTCGTTAGCGGAGTTTTCGTGGCAAAAAAAGGCGCTGTGTCCTCTTTCATTTAATACGTTTCAGTTGTAAGATACTGTCCAGCTTTCATCTGTCATTTCCAATGTTGTGTTTGCGTGCTTAGACTGGCTTTATTGGCCTGACTAACCCTAAAAAACCTGAAACAAGAGTTGTTGTGTTTTGTCCTAATAAATAGACTTCTTTTGAACCCTTTATGTGTTTGATTCCGACTGACCCTAGTTGTACACGTCAGAAGAGTTTTTAAGTGTACACGTGATAAGAGTTTTTAATTGCACATTATGGTTAAAATCCAATTAATGACTAACCAGGCTTTATCCGTCAACGAAGTCTCAGTGGTCATTAATGGTCAGTAAGACGCCGGCATTCTATCGGAGTGCTATGGCCAGTCAGCTATGGTTCCGTCATGGCAGTTTCAGTACGCCGGCCTCGTCCCTTCATCCAGATTTCTTCATCTTCAGCACAACCAGCGCACGGACGATGCCATAGATGTGAACAGGTGGTGTGTGCCTGTATCACGTAGGGCCTATCTTCATATCGGCCTGTGCTTATCATCAAGCATGTAGCTTACATATTTTTAGCGTTAATGTGCGCTGACAAATTGATATAACCGTACTAGTTGATTGGGTGCAAAAAAACAAAACAAAACAATCTCTCTCTCTCTCTCTCTCTCTCTCTCTCTCTCTCTCTCTCTCTCTCTCTCTCTCTATTATATATATATATATATATATATAAAACGAAACTACTACTGCTACGTTGTCGTCAGTTTCTCCCACAGAATCGACCATGGCTTCTGACTGTGACAGGCAATGATGGCATAATTTGTTATGAGAAAGGCGAGGGTTTCGATCCGCGCTTTCTGCCCCATGGGCCCAGCGTTACGGTCCGGTCCTTTGTACAATTGCAGCAGTAGGGACAGGCTCTGCGGATTGGTCTTTCCCTCTGTGCACACGCACTCGCTTGGTCAGAGATCTTTTTCTTATGCTACACGTCTGTCTGGAACAGTCTCCCTTGCAAAGTTAGATCATCAAGCACACTCATATCTTTTAAATCGTCCTTGAAATGTCACTTTTTCAAAGCTGTCCTGTTCTGTGTGTGTGTGTGTGTGTGTGTGTGTGTGTGTGTGTGTGTGTGTGTGTGTGTGTGTGTGTGTGTGTGTGATCGTGCTCGCGGAAGTTTGTTTTGACTGTGTTTGGTTCTTTGCTTTGTAATGGGCCATGTGCTCCAATCTGGAGAGACAGCACCTCAAAGAGTACATTATCATTATTATGATTGGATGGCCTCGTTAAGTTGCCGCTCTGGGAACACGCTGCCGAACGGCTGACATTCGCATGGCCCCGTGACGTCGCAGCGATGAAAAGGGCATCGGCCTTTCTGATTGGATCGGCGTGGAACAAGACTTGTTTAGCGCTTTGGTCTGTCTCTGTTTGCCATGCCCATCTCATGAATGTCAGCCCACAAATGACAAGCAAAATAATTCAGGCACAAGCCATAGTCACCCAGTACGAGAGGATTTGAGTCTTCAGAGGAAGTGATGCATATGACTGCATTAGTGTCCTCTCTCTCTCTCTCTCTCTCTCTCTCTCTCTCTCTCTCTCCAACGGATTGAGAACGAAAAAGAAAAGAAGAAGAAATAAGCAGACAAAGAAGAGGGGGGGGGGGGGGGGGTGAATTAGTATTTGGATTTTGACGTCAAGTCAAAGAAATTCCGTCATACCGAGGAAATTTCACACTTTTTTGCTATTTATTTTGTATCAGCAGAATTTGACCCTGACGTTTTTTGTGTCACTACGATTTCACTGTGGCGGTTTTTGCATGATCAACATTTCACCATGACTGTTCTTGTGTCACCATCCTTGTGTCACTAGGATTTCACTGTGGCGTTGTATGTGTCATCAGCATTTCATCATACACTGTTCTTGTGTCACCATCCTTGCGTCACTAGGATTTCACTGTAACGTTTGTTTGTGTCACCAGCATTTCACCATGACGGCTCTTGTGTCACCATCCTTGTGTCACCAGGACTTCACCATGACGTTTCTTCGCCGTGTTTTTCGATGTCAGTCACGAAATTTAACCTTCGTGTTTCTCCAGTACTGGTACGTGCAAAGCTAGTGCTGCGTACGTACTGGGGAAACACAATGGTTAAATTCAGGTTAAACACAGGATTTCGTCACGTAATGTTTCTCGCGTCACCGGGATGGGGACCGTAACGTTTCTCAAGGTGTGGCGTCAGCCAGGGGTTTTGACTTACGACCGACGTCTTTCTTCGTGTCGTCAGGACTTCAGCATTACGTTCTACCTCCGCCGGAAGTGGGTGGACGAGCGGCTGGCCTTCCCGACCTTCCGGGGCTCGGAGGTGCTGGAGCTGGACACGCGCCTGAAGGAGCGGCTCTGGGTGCCAGACATCTTCTTCCGCAACGAGAAGACGGCGATGCTGCATAACGTCACGGTCCCCAACCACCTCATCCACCTGCACAGGAACGGAACTGTTATGTACAGCTCCAGGTCAGAGGGGGGCCAGCGAGTTTGTTAAGGGGGTGGGGGTTGGGGGGAAGGAGGAGGTGTGTGTGTGTGTGTGTGTGTGTGTGTGTGTGTGTGTGTGTGTGTGTGTGTGCTTGTGTGTGTGTGTGCTTGTGTGTGTGTGTGTGTGTGTGTGTGTGTGTGTGTGTGTGTGTGTGTGTGTGTGTGTGTGTGTGTGTGTGTAGTGTTGTGCGTGTGTGCGTGCGTGTGTGTGTGTGGTGTGTGTGTGTGTGTGTGTGTGTGTGTGTGTGTGTCGTGCTTGTGTGTGTGCTGTGTGTGTGTGTGTGTGTGGTGCGTGCGTGCGTGCGTGCGTGCGTGCGTGCGTGCGTGCGTGCGTGCGTGCGTGCTGCGGCGTGCGTGCGTGCGTGCGTGCGTGCGTGCGTGCGTGCGTGCGTGCGTCGTGCGTGCGTGCTGTGCGTGTGCGTGCGTGCGTGCGGCGTGCGTGCTGCGTGCGTGCGTGCGTGATGCGTGCGTGCGTGCGTGCGACTGCGTGCGTGCGTGGTGTGTGTTTGTGTGTGGGTGTGTTGCGTGTGTGTGCGTGTGTTGTGTGAGTATGTGAGTGTGTGTTTGTGTGTGTGAGTGTGTGTTTGTGTGTGTGTGTGCGTGCGTGCGCGCGCGCGTGTGTGTACACGTATGTGTCGGGGGTTATGTGGGTTGCGAGGTGTGGGAGGAGGGGGGGGGATATGCCTCTGTGTGTGTGTTTGTGGTGGATGTTACGCAGTGGGGGATGTTTACATGTGCATCAGTGTGGTGGTGGTGGTGGTGGTGGTGGTGGTGGTGGTGGTGGTGGTGGTGTGGTCTGAAGGGAAGATTGCTCCCATCAAGCTTGACTGGCTGATTGGTACGATTAGTGTCTGAGCCTAGGCCTACGTGGTTTACCCAAGGGAGAGTAAATGTTTTCATTTAGTTGTATTTCCCACGCCAACACAACAAATGTGCACCTTTTTTTGTGTCGACATGGGTAATGGTTACAGAAACAAATAGCAGTGCTGGCTGTTTCACATTCTTCTCTTCTTTTTTTGTGTGTGCATTTCTTCCCTGCTTCTTCTTCCTCCCCTCTCTCTCTCTCTCTCTCTCTCTCTCTCTCTCTCTCTCTCTCTCTCTCTCTCTCTCTCTCTCTCCTTTCCCATCACTCTTCTCTTGCTGTGTTTATTATCACGAACAGACTTGTAAAAAAGCCGACTTGTGCTTAAGATGTTTATCCTTGTCCTTTATCCTCCCTCTCCCTTTCCCGTAATCTGTCTGTCTGTCTGTCTGTCTGTGTGTGTCTGTGTGTAAAAGCTGTATTCTTGTCCTTTATCCTCCCTCTCTCACTCCCGGTGTCTCTCTGACTGTCTGTCTGTCTCTCTGTCTGTCTGTAAAAGCTGTATTCTTGTCCTTTATCCTCTCTCTCTCTCTCTCCCGGTGTCTGTCTGTCTGTCTGTCTCTGTCTCTCTGTCTCCCTGTCTCTCTGTCTCTGTCTGTCTGTCTGTCTGTCTCTAGAGCAGCCTTGTTCTTTGTGTCTGTGTAGAATGTCGATGACACTGAGCTGCCCCATGGACCTGATTCTGTTCCCGCTGGACACCCAGGCCTGCCCCATCATTATACAGAGCTGTGAGTGCTTTTGGCTACAGCAACAACTTCACCGAGAGAGAGAGAGAGAGAGAGAGAGAGAGAGAGAGAGAGAGAGAGAGAGAGAGAGAGATGTATAATAATATTTTTGTAGTGTTTTGATACAATGTGTTTCATCTTGTCATGACCGACTGGGCGTTAAAACCATTTTGTTCCTTCCTTCCTTCCTTCCTTGCTTGCTTCCTTCTTAACCTTCATGGCATCGGCCTCATTCCTCATGATCAGTGATCAGGTTGACTTCATCTCGGTACTCCCCGCCTTCCTCCCGTTCCCCAAGACAGGGGCATCCCAGTTTCGCGCACAAACACAACCTCGACTACTGTATTCGTGCACGTGTGACTCGGGCGTCTTGAAATTCGGAGACTGTGTGGTTGTGGTTGCAGACGCCTACTCCACCAGCAACGTGATGTTCCGCTGGCAAGAAGGCACGAGCGTCTCCAAGTCGGACAACTGGATCATGGGACACTTTATGGACAACGACATCGACACGGACGGATGCTCGCACATCTTTGATTGTAAGAGTCACTGACAGAGGGTTGGGTCTGGGGCATTAAAAGCTCGTATTGTCTTGACTGTGGAATACAGAAACTCGTGTTGTTATATATTCCCATAGATGGCTTCATAGGCACCATCTTGAACTGAACTGCTCTGTCGGTGTGTTCCCAGACCACTTCGCATGCGTGATGGCCACCGTCCGGCTGCAGCGCCATCTGGGCTACTTCGTGATGCACGTGTACCTGCCCACCGTGCTGGTGGTCGTCATGTCCTGGCTGTCCTTCTGGATCGACGCGGGGGCCACAAAGGCCCGCATCACCATCGGGGTCATGTCCGTGCTCACCATGGCTACCCAGAACTCCTCCGTGCAGAACCTCCTGCCTAGAGTGTCCTACGTCAAGGTAAGGGGGTGTGGGGGGGGGGAGTGCAGTGCAGACTGCCCTGCCTAGAGTGTCCTACGTCAAGGTGTGTGTGGGGGTGTGGGGGGGGGGGGGCAGTGCAGACTGCCCTGCCTAGAGTGTCCTACGTCAAGGTGAGTGTGTATGTGTGGAGTGTAGGGGGGGGAGCAGTGCAGACCGCCCTCCTTGAGTGTCCTACA
>JABMCL010003607.1:485000-570000 GCA_018857735.1 Alviniconcha marisindica | reverse complement strand
AGCTCGTTTGGAACTGGATTTGTTGTGAAATTACATATTTAAAAACAAACGAAACAAAAACAAAAACTGCAGAAATCGTGAGGACTGTGTTTGGGTGCGTGGATTTGAACTTTGCGAGTGAGAGACTACATATTTCTATTTGTTTCTGAAAAAAGAAAAGAAAAAAAAAGGTTCATGACCCATGATAGTAAACCTGGGATGAAGAGTGCTTCTTGTCCACAAGCATGTATTACAGTAAAGACGACAGGGAGCCTGTTCCCCTGCAGGCGCAGTCAGTTTGTTTGCACTGTTGTTAACTTCTCAATTTTCTGAGAGCTAGTAGAATTAAGTGTGTGTGTGTGTGTGTGTGTGTGTGTGTGTGTGTGTGTGTGTGTGTGTGTGTGTGTGTGTGTGGTGTGAGTGAGTGTGTGTGTGTGTGTGTGTGTGTGTGTGTGTGTGTATGTGTTGTGTGTGTGAGAGTGTGTGATGTAGTGTGTGTGTGTGTGTGTGTGTGTGTGTGTGTGTGTGTGTGTGTGTGTGTGAGTGTGTGTGTGTGTGTGTGTGTGTGTGTGTGTGTGTGTGTGTGTGTGTGTTGTGTGTGTGTGTGTGTGTGTGTGTGTGTGTGTGTGTGTGTGTGTGGTGGTGAGTGATGAGTGTTGTGTGTGTGTGATGTTGTTTGTGTGTGTGTGTGGGGTGTGTGTGTGTGTGTGTGTGTGTGTGTGTGTGTGTGTGTGTGTGTGTTGATGGGTGTTGTGTGTGTGTTGTGTGTGTGGTGTGTGTGTGTGTGTGTGTGTGTGTTGTGTGTGTGTGTGTGTGTGTGTGTGTGTGCTGTAGGTTCTAAAAGTGGGCTGTTCTCGTGTCACTGTGTGTGCGCGCCATTGTATGTGTGTGATTTTAATTGAGGAAGTGATTCTGGTATATTTGTAGATTACGTTTAGCACAATTTATTACAGAGATCAAGGCAATATAATGTTTTACGTGTTTTGTTGTTGTTGTTGGTGTGTGTGTGTGTGTGTGTGTGTGTGTGTGTGTGTGTGTGTGTGTGTGTGTGTGTGTGTGTGCGCGCCGTTTTCAATGGGTGCGTTAATAATATTAAACAAAAAGCAAAACTAAAAACTTATAAGAGGCCAGCAAAGGCCACCACTGCATCGGACAAATGCTATAATGGTACGCACACTGCCTATTCAGGATCCACCCCCTACCCCACCCCCTACACACACACACACACACACACACACACCTCCACAGGTATATGTGTGCAAACAGGCATACACACGTACACACGGGGCACACACACACACACACACACACACACAACTTTCTTTGTCACTGTGCTGCCACCGGACCCCAAACTCATACTACACGCGTGACCTGGTGGCTGATCCGTCGCTTCTTCTCTCTATTGCACTACCCGCACCTGCACGTGAGACTCGGATGATCAGGTCCCAGTCAGCGGGCCGGCCTTTCGTGAAGCCCGTGCACACTTCCGGTCTATTCTCAGTGTCGACTGACGAAGCAATGTCGAGAGTGTCGTCTTCTCACTGTGCAGCAACAGCAATTTCAGTGAGCAAATGAATAATGGCGGTGGTGGAGTGATGCAGACCGCCGAAAGTCTTCCGGACTGAGTTTCAGCTGCCGCGGTATGCTTCAACAGCTTACAGTCTTTGGCGGACGTGCGTGTATCGGCGACCGTGCCAGGCTGCAGGTATAGGCCGGCCAACTCATAAGTGCACCCTGAAGTGCAACGTTCTGGCTGTACGTACGTATTTTATTTCTGCACCGTTTTGTGTGTGAGTAACTGGCGTGCCTGTAAACAGACACAGCTGTGGGATGTTTGACTGTGGCCGGTTTGGCCTAGCGTTAAGGCGTTAGGCTGGTAAGCAGAGGGACCTCGGTTCGAATCCTCTTCGGCTTTCCTTTCTCTACAAAAGTTGTGGTCTGTGGACACTGTCCTGTGACTTCGTCCCTCACAATTAAGGAAGTTGTTTTGGAAAACTCTTTACTAGCGTGATAAACGATCGAATTATTCTTTTTTAGAAACCAATAACAGTCTTGGTACTGAACAGTCAGGTTTTACTGCGGAAAGGGCATTCGACGATGGATCATGTTGTTGTTTTTGTTTACATTGTATCGTTGACGTATATTTGCAGAGGGGGAGAAAAAAAGTTATTTTGTGCGTTTGTTGATTATGAAAAGTCCTTTGACAGTGTGCAGCGCGGATTGTTGTAGGAAAAAACTGTTAAATTCTGGTGTGAATGGGATACTGGTTCTAAGTGTCATACGAGATATGTATGCTAAAGCAAAATCATGTGTGAAAACTAGGCATGGTCTATCGCAGTTTTTTGTCTCAAACGTTGGTCTGCGTCAGGGGGAGAATTTGTCGCCAGTTTTGTTTTCGCTGTTTTTGAATGACTTGAAAGGTTTTCTTGCGAGTAATAATGTTCAGGACCTAAAACTACCTTTTGCATTGGCCCAGGATGTGTCTTCAAGATATCGAAAATTATTTGTATTTGTTTTTATTGTTGTACGCGGATGACACAATTGTACTGGCCGAATGTCCTGGAGATTTGCAGAGAGCGTTAGATATACTCGAAATATATTATAAAGTGTGGGGCCGATATTAATGTTAGGAAAACCAAAGTTATGATATTTTCAAGGGGGAAGACCAGAAAAATGCCGAAATTCAATTTTAAGGAGGAAACTGTTGAGGTTGTTTCAGCTTAAAAATATCAGGGAGTAAAATTTAATTATAATAACAAGTTTAAAAAGGCACAACAGTTTCAGTTTTCGTTTGCAAACAGGGCTATGTTTTCGTTGTTAAGAAAATGTCGGCAGCTTAATGTGCCACTAGATATTCAGTTAGAACTTTCTGAAAAATGTGTGTACCCAGTCCTTTTGTATGGTTGTGAAATATGGGCGTACGAGAACATGGAAGTAATCTCAAAACTACAGCTTCGATTTTTGAAACTAATCTTGGGTGTGAAAGTTACAACCCCAACATGTTTGGTACATGGTGAAGTGGGAAGATATCCAATAGAAATTGAAGCAAAATGCAGGATGTTGGGATTTTGGTATAGTTTGTGCAATAGCAATACCTCTAAGTCTGAATCGCCAAAGATTTTTAACCTAATGTTTCAGCTATGCTCAAAGTTATATTATGCATGCGAGTATAAACTCCCGTGGCTTATGGAAGTGCATTTGCATTTGTTAATAGATAGTTTAGGATTATCTTATATTTGGTCTAACCGAGTTCATTCCATCGAAAGTTTTAAGCGTACAGTAAGGCAAAGCTTAAGGGATCAGTTTATACAAGAATGGCAAAGTAGAGTAGCAGAAAATACTGTCTGTTGTAATTATCGTTTACATAAAAATTTGCTTTGAGGAGTATTTAACCTATCTCCCATCTACCCTAACGCAAAGAGTATTGAAATAAAGACTTAATAACCACAGACTACTAATTCAGCACAGACGATCGTTAGATAGTCCAAGCGACGAAAGAATATGTACTGTTTGTGACAGTGGTGAGGTAGGAGATGAATTTCATTATTTGCTTAACTGTTCCAATGAATATGTCAAAAGAAACCGTACTAAGTGTAACCGAGTGCATCTGCACATTGTGTTGTACTCTGCTGCATGTCGCCCTGTCACTGTTCTTTCATGTGTGGACGTCATTCAGTCTTTTACGTATGTTTTACGTGTTATAGTCTTCGCCTCATAAATAATGGGGTAAACGTGAAGGGTACACAAAAGTTTTGTATGGATGTGACAAAGTGAACATCGCTTAGTGCCCTCCCTGAGTTAGAATTGCCACGGTCTCTGCATAACCGTTAATTTTTGATTTGAAAAAAGTTGCCGTTGTAATTATGACGCTGCGCGGCCACCATGGCTTTTTTCCCATTGTTTTAACCGGAACCGGACGCGACCCCGGACAAGTTTGCGAGCGCGCTCGTTTGATTTGGAGCCGTTTTCGTCTAAATACTGGTAAGTGCTGCTTGTTATCGTCATGTTTTGGCTGATTTAGCAGTTGAAATAGATAACTGCTACTCCAAGATAACAGATGTAGTTTGTTTCTGCCCTGCGGAGCCTAACCGGCACCAAAGTCAAGATGACCCAGCAGGATTGACCTGACTGACCGGCTGCAGACAAAAAAATTATGGGCAGTTCGGAAAGCGTTGTGCATGCATATAGCGCAGTAGTAGCTGTATATTTCTGTTCATTATAGCCCAAGGCTGATCAGTTGCTTACTTTTATAAAATGTGCATGTAGACAGAGTAAGTAAATATGCATGAAGACAGAGTAAGTAAATGTGCATAAATGAGCACCATGCAACAACTGCATTGGCCAACTCTAGAAAAGGGGCGAAAGCGAGCACGCCTCACCACCTTCTACAAGTTCCACCACGGCCTCATCATACACATTGAGTCAAGATACTGCCTTTCAAAATTCGACCGCCCCAGGAGAACCACCCGGCACACTCACAACTTCACCTACGACATTCCACCCTACCGGACAGCATATAGACAGATGACTTTCTTTCCTAGGACCAGCCCAGAGTGGAACAGTCTTCCCCAAGAAGTGACCACAGCACCCACCCCTGGCTCCTTCGCGACCAGGGTCAGCTCCCAGCTTGGAAGGTGGCTGCCTAACCCAAAGAAGAAGCAGTAGTTAAGAACTGATCGCGGCTTGCGAGTAAAGAAATAAATTAAAATGTATGGCTTACGAAATGGGTAAAATTCTTACATTTTTTTATGGATTAGAGATGGTTGCCTCACGTTTGTTACCTCGTAATTTGTCTGTACCATGATATGCTTTCGGTAATCTTTCACTTTACTTAAAAGCAGTTTTCTGGTTTTGTTATATGCACACGACAGGATATTAGAAAGCGATTTTTAAAGCTAGAAAAGAGCCGAAAAAGCAAGAAATCGAGACATTTTCCATATTTTGGCAGATTTCTCACCGATTCCAAATCTGAAAATTACAACTTTTAGATCTAAAAGACTTCACTGTCAGATATGTTTCGGTGAAGATCACAAGTACTATCTGAAAAAGAACTTTTAGATGTAAAAGA
Organism: Alviniconcha marisindica; assembly: GCA_018857735.1. Lineage (NCBI taxonomy): Eukaryota > Metazoa > Mollusca > Gastropoda > Provannidae > Alviniconcha > Alviniconcha marisindica. The sequence goes on along the minus strand of JABMCL010003607.1, from coordinate 564,953 downwards.
CGTCACTGTCTGAGGTGTTTTATTCAGTACAACCTGATCTAAATTTTGGCCTTTCGGAAATTTATTTGTTGATATCAGTATCCACATGTGTTATTAGTGTTTCAATTTGCATCAGTGAATAATGCCGTAAAACATTGTTTGCTGATATCCTGTGGTATATTTGTAACAAAACCAGAGAATGTTTGTTCTTGTGATTGTTACTGGGCGTAAAACACCAAATTACTTACTTACTTACTTGTGATTGTTAGTTAGCTAGTGTGTGTGTATGTGTGTGTGAACATTGAGCTTTGTGCAGTGGGAGGAAACCCATTCTGCACGTTAATCTCGCAATCTGCTTTTGAAGAACGGGGATTCTGGAAGACCATGGAGCTGTGCGTATTGTGTGGAGAGGCCCTTGAATCGGGTGGGAAGACTGTCGTGCCAACTACTAGAGGAAGAGACACCATCAACAGAGCAAGCAAAGAGCGTGGCCATACAGTTGTGTCAGAAGGTCAGACGGCACACGAAGAATGCCGTCGCAATTTCACAAATAAGCACAGCATCCAAAGTTTCCCGAGAAGAAAACAAGAAACTGAATCTGCAGCAGGCTTTACACAGAGCCTGCGCTCACAAAATCAACACTTTAACTTTGCCAGATGTTGTCTTTTTGTGGCAGTGAAGCTGACGTTAATGTTCGCAATGGCCCGAAAGTGCATCCAGTGAGAACAATCGATTTTTAAAACTCCATTTTCAGAGTATGATCACATCGTGTAGATGAGTGGGAGCACAGTGTCAAAAGTAGACGAGTTTGTCCATAAAAGGCCAGCTGCTGATGCTGTTTATCAGCAAGCATGCAGCCTTTACTTTCGGAGCAGGAAACGACTGCCTCCAAAGCCCTTTGCCTCAGACGAGGATAAAAAAAGGTGTAAAGCTACGTTGACCAAAAGATGAGTGGAAAGCTGATGCCTTTGAAAAGGTTGCTTTCTTTTTTCTTTCGTGATGATGACAATGAACAAACCATGATCAATGACAGAAGACTGGTTAAAGGTGATTCGATGCATGTGCAAGACTAACTGTGACACAAAGCGATGCAGCTGTAGGAAACACGGACTTGAATGCACATCTGCTTGTGAAGAATGTCGTGGTGTCAGCTGTTCCAACTCCCCGGGGAACATAGACATGCTTCTCTAGACAGGTAGGCTGTTCATGCACTTGTTGACAGGTATAACGATCCTCTGTACTCTGAATATGAGTCACATTTTAAAAGAGGTGCTTTCAGATGGGCTTATCAGAACACAATGTGCATGAATTATGAGTTGTCTGGTGTGTCTAGCAAGCCGACAAGACTCATAATCAAGGATATCTTTGCACCATGTATTGTCATTTGTAGACTGTTTTTCTTTGACCGTTACAAATATCTTGCTGATATCTTTCAAATGAGATGCAGCATGATGTGGTTTGGTTGTTGTTTTTTGTTAATGTTCTGAGCAGATATCGTGCCTTTAGATATTTTTTTTAAATTAAATCAATACTAAGCAATTATGCAGAGCTACACGCACTTCTAACTTCTGCAATATGTAGAGGTGGTCTTAGTGAAAGTATTACAGCAGAGAAACTTTGGATACCCTTTTGTTTTGGGTCATAGTTAATTTTGTAACAGGCCTACCACACTATTACTCCTTTTGACGTCTCTGAAAGACGTTGTGAGACAGCGAGAAAGAGGAGAGGCGATACCAACGGCCTCACGCAGATACCATCAAGTGAAAGTATTACAACAGGGAAACTTTGGGTACCCATTTGTTTTGGGTCATAGTTAATTTTGTAACAGGCCTACCACACTGTGATTATTTTTGACGTTACTGAAAGACGGTGTGAGACCGCGAGAGAGAGCGAGAGGCGATACCAACGGCCCCTCGCAGATTCCATCAAAGACAGAGAAGAAAACTGGAATATCTGGCTGTGGCTCGTTTGTTGTTGTTGCCTACTTCGAGCCTGCTACTTCCATCGACCGTTTACATAAGTATGTTGATAAATATTATACACACTATCCCAAAGTGCCCAAATTCTGTAGCCTTATGAACGTCACTTCAGGATCTAAGAATGTTAAGCTTGCTAGATTTGTTAGTTGTATTTTTTTGAGTTATTTTGATCAAACCAACAGCAAAACACAAGGTATTGTTGGGGTGGGGGGGGGGGGGGGGGGGGGGGGGGGGGGGAAATACTTTTTGCGCCTTAGTTACTACATTCACAACTACTCTGATTTGTGTTTGAGCGCTTGTTCTTGTCTAATGTATAAAATGCGGTTGTAATTTATTATTAGTACTCATGTACTTGTTTATAAGGAATGTACTTATTAGTACTCATGTACTTGTTTATAAGGAATGTCTTGTGTGAATGTAGCTTTGCTTCGTAGCCCTCAGGGGCAAAAAGCTCAATAAAACCTTGAAACCTTGTTAGGCTTTCTTCCAGTTCACTATTATGCTTGGACTGATATTAGCTCGTCGAAACCGAAGCTGTGCCGAAAAGTTTCTCCATCGGGAATTTCTGTACATGGGAGCGTGCAGATAGGCTTAATGGATGACTATAGTTCGCCGCATGTTATTTTGCTTGGTGGCGCTCAGCACATTTGGGGCTGCGTCAGCTGCAGTATATTGTCTCCCCTACACTAGCGAGGTAGCGCTGGTCATAATTATATGCATGAGAACAACGAATTCAAAATAGCGTTGTACGTGTAACTTGTGCGCTTGAATATGGGCAAATGGTCATGTGCCTATAGCAAAGCCAGGTCACCTTCCCCTAGGAAAGCCAACTGCTGCAGAGGCGCGCTACCCAACCTAATTCTTTGCTCATAAAATGTCGACTTGTGTTCACCAGAAAGACGTACCCCTCCGTCCCGGTTGTCGGTTTTTAACGTGCTCACGCCGGTACGGTTTCTTTTTATTCAATGGTCTATAAAACACACCAATCACAGACTATTATGGGGATTGGATGGGGTAGCGGGGGGAGGGGGGGGGGGGGGGCTTGCTGCTCGAGCCTTACCCACTCGGCCCGCCCTCCTTGTTGACTGGGGTGTCCTGGCTTTGTTCATGAGGCAGTGGACGGAGCCTTTTGACCCACTAAGGCCACGTTGTTCACCTCCATTCTCGCTGTCGGCTGCCAGCCAGTATAATCTTCCTACGGGAGCTGCCAGGCGCTCTTGAAAGACCTAACTAGTCCAATGATTTCGGGGCAGAGACGTTTGCAGCGGCATTTCGCCCCGAACGAACGGGTGTCTGCATAACGTCAGTCTCGCCAGATTTCTGTGTCAGTTACTGCCATGACAGCTATGTAGGCGCTTGTTTATACATTTGTTTTCTTTGTCGTTATTGCTGCTTGTTTACCACCCCCCCCCCCCCCCCCCCCCTCCTGTCTGCTTGCCGTATCGCTGACTATCTCTCAGCCTCTTTGTGAGCCTCTCTCTGTCTCCGTCTGTTCCTCTCTGTCTCTCTCTGCCTCTCTCAGCTCTCTCTGTCTCTGTCTCGCTCTTTCTGTTATGTGTCTTATTCTGTCTCCGTCTCTCGCTCAGTTATGTGCCTTCTTTCGTCTGTTTCTGTGTCTGTCTGCCTCAGTGCCTGCCTGTCTGTCTCTGCCGTCTTTCTCTCTCTCTCGCTCGCTCGCTCGCTCTGTTATGTGTCTTCTTCAGTCTCATGTTTCTTGCTGTCTGTGTGCCTCTCTTTTTTCTCTCCAGACATCGCTTAGTTTTTTGTCTGTCTGTCTGTCTCACTCTGTCGGTTGTGTTTGTATCCACCTCCGCTCCTCCCTCTGCCCTTCCGTGTCTTTGTCTCTTTTTCTAGGCGTCTCTGTCTGTCTTTCATTCCCCCTCCCTCTTCTCTGTATGTGCCTCTCTCCTCTCTCTCTGTCATATCTCTATAGTCTCTTGCCACCACCACCAACCACCCTTCTCCCGCCGCCCGTCTCTTTGTTGACGCACATTGTACTTGTCTACAGAGGCAGTTGAACTGAGACGGAAGCGGGCCTCGCGCTCTTCGTTGTTCTGCACTGTGCCGTTCTTCTCAGTGATGGCAGATGCGAGTGTGGACCTCAGCAACATGAACAGGTGGGTCTGAGGGTTTCATTCATGTTTTTTTCTGTCTGTCTGTCCGTCTCTGTCACTCCCTTCCATTTCTTTGTATCTCCGAGGGTTTCATTCATGTTTTTCTCCGTCTGTCTGACCGTATCTGTCATTCCCTCCCTTCTCTTTGTATCTCCGAGGGTATTCTTCATGTTTTTCTCCGTCTGTCTGACCGTATCTGTCATTCCCTCCCTTCTCTTTGTATCTCCGAGGGTTTCATTCATGTTTTTTTCTGTCTGTTGTCCGTCTCTGTCACTCCTCCCATCTCTTTGTATCTCCTAGGGTTTCATTCATGTTATTCTCGGTCTGTCTGACCGTATCTGTCATTCCCTCCCATCTCTTTGTATCTCCGAGGGTTTCATTCATGTTTTTTTCTGTCTGTCTGTCCGTCTCTGTCACTCCCTCCCATCTCTTTGTATCTCCGAGGGTTTCATTCATGTTTTTTTCTGTCTGTCTGTCCGTCTCTGTCACTCCCTCCCATCTCTTTGTATCTCCGAGGGTTTCATTCATGTTTTTTTCTGTCTGTCGTCCTCTCTGTCATCCCTCCCATCTCTTTGATCTCCGAGGGTTTCATTCATGTTTTTCTCCGTCTGTCTGACCGTATCTGTCATTCCCTCCCTTCTCTTTGTATCTCCGAGGGTTTCATTCATGTTTTTTTCTGTCTGTCTGTCCGTCTCTGTCACTCCCTCCCATCTCTTTGTATCTCCGAGGGTTTCATTCATGTTTTTTTCTGTCTGTCTGTCCGTCTCTGTCACTCCCTCCCATCTCTTTGTATCTCCGAGGGTTTCATTCATGTTTTTTTCTGTCTGTCTGTCCGTCTCTGTCACTCCCTCCCATCTCTTTGTATCTCCGAGGGTTTCATTCATGTTTTTCTCCGTCTGTCTGACCGTATCTGTCATTCCCTCCCTTCTCTTTGTATCTCCTAGGGTTTCATTCATGTTATTCTCGGTCTTTCTGTCCGTCTCTGTCACTCCCCCCCCCTTCTGTTTGTATCTCCTAGCTCCCTTCCCCTGTTACCTGCCTCCCTTCACTCTGTCTCCCTCCCTCCGCCCTGTCTCCCGCCCCCTCGACCTTTATTATTGTCTGTCTCTTTCTCTCAGTACTTGCATGCACACACAGAGAAGGAGAGAGGACAATAAGAGAGAGAGAGAGAGAGAGAGAGAGAGAGAGAGAGAGAGAGAGAGAGAGAGAGAGAACAACACACACACACACACACACACACACACACACACACACACACACAGATAGACAGACCCACCGACCGACCGAGGCAGAGAAAGAAACAGCGAGAGATAAGGAGAGACAGACCGACCGAGCCACAGAGAGAGAGAGAGAGAGAGAGGGGGGGGGGTGGTGGGGATTCTGACTTGTTCCAACCAGTCCAGCAATCCTGGCACTAATTTATGTTTGCGTATTTGTTGTGTTTGTTTCCGTATTTGTTGTGCATGTTTTGTGTGTGCAGACATCATTGGCTGCTGAATGATTCCCGCAACGATCCAAGCATCCCTCCAGACTACGATAAAGGTCAGAATTGTGACCCCAAAGTTAGATGCTGTTCAAAACAATGTTGATCAAAGGCCTATACCTGTTTCATTGACGCCCGTATCAATCGGTTTTGGTTGGTGCAACGATCAAGTTTGTAGACAAAGAATGAGCTGTTTTTACGTTGCTTATGTTTGGTTAACCCCGTCCAATACGTGCATGATCTACAGATGGTGAAAATAGGCAAAAGATTTATTTTTCATTTCAGATGTGCCTACCAACGTGATGGTTCAACTGCATATCGTCAACTTTCAATCCGTCGGCGATATGTCCATGGTAAGACTGTGAATCGGGGTGCTGTTGTCATGGTGCATTGTGAATCAGGGTGCCGTTGTCGTGGTGCATTGTAAATCGCAGTGCTGTTGTCTTGGTGCATTGTGAATCGGGGTGCTGTTGTCTTGGTGCATTGTGAATCGGGGTGCTGTTGTCGTGGTGCATTGTAAATTGTGGTGTTGTCGCGGTACATTGTGAATCGTGGTGCTGTTGTCGTGGTGCATTGTGAATCGTGGTGCTGTTGTCGCCGTGGTGCATTGTGAATCGGGGTGCCGTTGTCGCGGTACATTGTGAATCATGGTGCTGTTGTCGTGGTGCATTGTGAATCGTGGTGCTGTTGTCGTGGTGCATTGTGAATCGTGGTTGTATTGTCGTGGTGCATTGTGAATCGTGGTGGTGTTGTCGTGGTGCATTGTGAATTGGGGTGCCGTTGTCGTGGTGCATTGTGAATCGTGGTGGTATTGTCGTGGTGCATTGTGAATCGTGGTGGTGTTGTCGTGGTGCATTGTGAATCGGGGTGGTGTTGTCGTGGTGCAGTGAATCGTGGTGGTGTTGTGGTGGTGCATTGTGAATCGGGGTGGTATTGTGGTGCATTGTGAATCGGAGTACCGTTGTCGTGGTGCATTGTGAATCGGGGTGCCGTTGTCGTGGTGCATTGTGAATCGGGGTGCCGTTGTCGCGGTGCATTGTGAATCGGGGTGCTGTTGTCGCGGTGCATTGTGAATCGGGGTGCTGTTGTCGCGGTGCAGCCAAATACCGACGGGAGCCAGCTCAATGCCTTCGACTGGGGTGGGGTGGTTACACCCAGTCAACCATAAAGAGTCATTTGTCGGGGCGAGAGATAAAGGGGGCACACGGGGGGGGGAGCAGACAGAGGGGGGGCAGGCCGAATCAAAAAAGGGAAAATTGGGTTATTGGGTTGGGGGATGGGTGGTGGGGTGGGGGAATGGAATAGAAATGGAGAAGAAAAAAATTGGGTTGGTGGGGGGAAAGGGGTGAGGGGGGGTGGGGGAGATGGAGAAGCAGAACAGGAACAGAAAAAATAAAACGATTAGGCTTCCGAACAGTAGCATGTCGGTGGCCCATCGCAGAAGATGAAAAAACGAACAACAACAAAAAAGAGGCAGGACCAGACTAGCCTGACCACGGAAAATGCCACCCGAGCCGGGTTTGGAATTGGTTATGAAATTACATATTTAAAAACAGAACAAAACAAAAACTGCAGAACTCGTGAGGATTGTGTTTGGGTGCGTGAATTTAAACTCTGTGAGTGAGAGACTACACGAGTTTCTATTTGTTTCTAAAAAAAATGAAAAAAAGGTTTCATGGTCCATGACAGTAAACTTCGGATGAAGAGTACTTTTCGTCCACAAGGATGTATTACAGTAAAGACGACAGGGAGCCTGTTCCCCTGCAGGCACAGTTGATTTGTCTGCACCGTTGTTAACTTCTCAATTTTCTGAGCTAGTGGCATTAAGTGTGTGTGTGTGTGTGTGTGTGTGTGTGTGTGTGTGTGTGTGTGTGTGTGTGTGTGTGTAGACTTGCATTAAGTTGGTAACTAGATTTTAAAGTCAAAGGCAAACGCACATTTGAATACTCTTCTCACAGACCACAGATGTACAGTCAGACCACATAGGCACACCACAGGACGTACTGTGAGACATCCACATACAGGCACATGATAGACATACAATGAAAACTGAAATGATCACACCATTTATTGGTTACCTGTTCATGAAGGATAAACATGGAAATGTGTTGAGCAGAAAACATGAAACACAAACTGGGCTAGGAATAGAAATGCTTTTTACACCAGTCACAACAAAATCAAATAGGATTCACAATAAAATCAAATAAATCCAAAAATGCAGGAAACTTTGTCTAATACCCCCCCCCCCCCCATTTCGTTTGTACTTTACAGTGATGCAGTGTTTATTTTCCCAGGCACATAAAAATTGCTTAGTCTTGGCAGTTGTGCCAATGCATAATGCTAGTAATAAGGAGAAACAAAATCACTTTCAGATCTGACAGCAGGGCAATGGGAGGAATGAGAACTCAATTAGTAGCAATGAACACATGATATCATTTGAATAAGTTTACAGCAAATGTACACTCTTGTTTGTCACACTTATACACTTATATCACATGTATTCAAGTCCAGTTATCTCACAACCTCAACAACACCAGCAATGTTCAAACATCAGATTTTCTGTGGTTCTACGGAACCTTGTATCCATTTGCAGCTATTTCCATTTCTCATAGACCTAATTCTTAAATATAAAAATGGTGCACCTGAAACTGTACATGCAGTGCAAATAGCATCCTCTTTCTGGGCCAATTCAAAGGTCAGTCTGTGCCCGATGTTGTCAATGTCTGAAGTTTCTGATCTGAGACTGGGAGAAAACAGTGACAACAATAATTACAGCTAGGAATATTAAATCTAATGCCTCTTTACTGCCCAGATGCCAGCATAACACAAGAGGCAGATAAACGACATGAGAAATAAACTCTGTAATTGGCCAAACCACTCGATTCTTTTCTCCTATTTTTTTCCAGATCATTAATGGACAGCATTTCTCTTCTAAATCATGTCACGTAATTCTGAATGCTACAAGTAGTATAAAACTAGATTTCATTCACACAGCTGCATATCTTTTGTAGCCATATTCAGACCATACACACATTACTGTAGCCACGCAACATACGATAATTTCAGTCCTGCTTATCAACAGTGGTCTCCCTTTACCCATGACCCTTGGCCTACAATTGAAATGTGGACTGCCAAATTGCTGACGCTGGTTTTCAAAAGTGTACAGACCATTATTGGTGAAAAAATGCGTTGGTTATGTCAGTCTCCATCAAAATCAGCAGAGTAGTTAAACAAAAAACAAACAAAAAAAGAGCATAGTGTACCCTCAAAGCAATTCTACCGATAATGATTGCGTCCAATGAATCTGGTATAGAGCTGCAGTTGCTTAACATAATCTGTATAGGCAAGAATGCCAACAAAAATCAGTTCTTCGTTTCACACTGTGATGACGCCTGGTTCTCCAAACAAAGGTATGGTTCAGTCTTCATCTGAGCCTAGCACAATCACATCCATCGGCCAATAAGCACAATACAACTGAGAGGCATGGCAGCTACTAGGAAATGCTTGCAGTGTGGTCTTGAAACGAGCCACTGTAAACCAAACTGCTCAACCGAGGCAAAAAATGTGCCAAGGGAAACAATGTACCACCTTACCACCACACAAAGAACTAAATGTACCATCCTCGTACCACACAAAGCAAAATGATGGCAACACTAGTCATCGTGTGCTCACACTGTCAAAAGGTCCCATTTCTGGAATTGGAACAAAATCTGGTCTGGGTCAAGTCCCTGCTGAATGCATGCAGCAGCCTATCAAGGCAAGCTACATGGCCTTCTGATGAAGGCTCAGGCAGTGGCGAATGGGAGGCAGAACTTGCGACTCCCAAAGACCACGCATACACTTGTGGAACAGCAAGGGTTCAGTCACTGATCTTGCTCATTATGAAAAAAAGTATCATTTGATCCCCCAAAACTGCCCAAAATGTTGCCCCCAACATCAGATACGAGATTGCAGTGGCATGAAACTGCCTGAAATTCCCCCCCACCACGTTTTAATGCATTTGTAACTGCTGGGCATGCAGACATTTTGGACACGTCAATTTTAGACCAGTGCGTGAAGAACCTCACGCTGCTGCAGTGAGGATTCGTGATGTGCTATCAAGACGAGGGCACTGGAGACGAGGGGGGCGAGGAGGAGGGGGAGGAAGAGGGGGCAGGGGGGGCGATGCGTTCTGGGATGCTCTTCTTCAGCTCCTGGATCTGCTCCTGCCCCAGCGTGATCTTGTCCTCCAGCTCCTGCAGCTCGATGGTCAGCTTGGACTTCATCTTGATGAAGTAGGCGTAGTCCTGGAGCTCCTCGGCAGACAGCGACAGGCGCAGGAAGGCCGACACGGTCTCTGAGCGCTTGTCAATGTCCTCCTTGAGTTGCTTGGCCTCTGCATGCTTCACCTGCAGACGCTCTCGCTTGTCCAGGGTCATTTTCTGCAAGAAAAGGCCGTGCCAGTCAGACGTGCACAATGCAGGTGTGTGTGTGTGTGTGTACGTTATGTGCAATATCCTGCTTATCCAGGGTCATCTTCTGCAAGAAGAGGCCATGCAACAGCCAGATGTGCACAATGCAGGGATGTGTGTGTGTGTGTGTGTGTGTGTGTATGCAATATCCCGCTTGTCCAGGGTCATCTTCTGCAAGAAGAGGCCACGCCACAGTCAGATGTGCACAATGCATGTGTGTGTGTGTGTGCGTGCGCACACGTGTGCAATATCCTGCTGAACATTTTTGTACTTGCAGTATATATATATATATATATCTACTTGCAATATGTGTGCTCAGATCGGTTTGGTCATGTTTAGTTACTGATAACTTTGGTTTATTTACTGAAATTGCTGTATAATTAATTTTTGCATGGTTTGGTGGTCATATGGCCTGAAACCTTTTTATTTTGTCTGTTGTATGCGTTTATACATTTTCTGCATCTTCTTGTAATGGTGCATTGTGCCCTAGATTTGGCTAGGGATCATGTGCCATGGAAAATGTCCATTATTATATCAAATCTGACAGCCCTTGCACTGTCAAAACAGGAGTTGCAGGCATTCATGCACTCACAACTAGTTGGATTTCAGGCAAACATAAGATGAATTTATGCCCTTCCATGGCAATAAAAGCCAAATGTAGTGTTTCACAACTGAACAGGACAGTCCCTTGGCTATATTCAACTCGAAAACTTTAGAATATATAAAAAAAAATGGGACCATCCTGTGCAGTGCTAAAACATTAGACCTGTTTAGCTTTTATTGCCACTGGGGCTGAATACAGCATCTTCCCTATTTACGATTTACACTATATGCTTTTCTTCTGAACCTGCATGCTGGAAATCCAATACAAACGCAAGACTCATGGCTTTTGCACCTTCTCTTGCTTTGGACCCCACATTTGGAATTCACTCCCACAAGACCTTTGACACTGGCCACTGCTCAACCCTGTCATCTTTTAAAGACAAACTGAAAACCATCCTCTTCTCACAGTATTTCCATTCTAACTAATATCAGTACCCAGTTTCTGCTACAGTCAGTGTGTGTGTTTGTAGTGCGTTTTTTATATATTTTTTTATAATACTTTATGTAAATTGTTTTGGTAGGACTATGCTCTACATGTGTATAGAATATCATATTTAGGTTAATATGTATCATGTGAGTGCTCAGGGCATTGATGAGCGCATGATAAATGTACATTATTATTATTATTACTTCTTGAATGTTTCAAAATCAGAACCGTCATTAGCCATCGTCTTCCTTACCTATTGTTTCAAAATCAAAATAGAACCCTCCCTAGTTACTGAATTTCTTGTCTCAAAAACTGAACATAAGCCTGACCCTAGTTATTCTTATTTTTTATGTTTGAAAAAGAAATGGAAAACAAGCATCAGCAGACTTTTGAGCAGATGACCTTCACTCTACAGTCTAGAGGATGAAGCTGCCTGCCCAACAAGGTGGACTGCATTCATCTGCAGGAAAACCACAGAATATAAAAACTGCCCCCCCCCCCACCACCCCATCCCCATTTGGTTTCACAGCTCACCTTCAGTTTGGGGTCAGCGTTGTCTGGCAAGCCCTGCACGGCATTCTCTGCCCGCGCCAGCTGACCAGACAGATTCAGCAGCAGTCGCACGATCTTCTCCAGGTCGTCGATGTAGGTGTGGAACTTGTCACGCTCATTGGGGTTCTTGCACTTGGCGTCCACTGCCTCACACACCTGCACAACACGGCAAACACTCACCTATACAGCACAGCACACACACACACACCTATGCAGCATGGCAAACAATTCCAGCAATCTCCCAGCAATATCACACTTGTCCATGTGGATCTCTTGCCTTTTTTCCTTTTCTGTTTTATACAACACCATTACACGATTCAGTTGCACCTGACAAACTTTTTTCATTTAACATCAATGTAAACCACCCTAGGCTAGAAACAGCTCAGGAAAATGCTGGACTGGATGCAGCTACTATATATATATATATATATAGCTATTTCTATGCCAAGCGCAAGTTTGTGCTAAAAAGATAACAAAACTGATCTTCTCAAAACAACTGTATTTATTACTGTTGGCTTTCCATCACTTGTGATGACATTGACTAAAGCTGCACATCTAATCTGTTGTGAGCTAGCCCTCGTGCGGCCCACAAGTACAGCCTGGGAAAAAGACGGTAACATTGAGTGACAAGGCTAAAAAAAGCCACTGGGGGACAAAGCCGAAAGAGGACAGCACTCACCCGCTTGCCCAAGGCATCATTTTCCTCTATCTCCTCCTGAAGACTTTTCCTCTCCTCCTTCAGTAGATCAGCCTTTTTGTACAGTTTCCCTATCAGCTCCTCCTGAAACCATCAGAAAACATACACCGCCAATGTACAAACCACAGGCTCATGATCACTGTGAACAAAACACTAGTACACAAAACACTGTCACCATGCTGGTTCACAAACGGTCGGAGAACGAACGTTGCAAACCAAAACAAACAGTACACAATCACTGCTAACAAAAACAGTACACAAACACTGTCACCATGTCAGTTCACAAACTGTTCGGACGCAAACACCGCAAAAAAATGAACACCCTTGGAAAGGTCAAGCATTCTACATCACAGCTATGGGCACAAACCAACCATACAGTGCCCGTGGTCACGTGTTGTTCAAATAAAGTGTTGCTGAACTGAACTAAAGGGAATCAATACATTTCCTGGTCAGGGTTTCCAGTCATCAGTGTGATTTTTAGCAACTGGTCTGATGATTTTTGAATTTGTCTTGCCTTGAAGTATGCACAAACAGAGTGAATAAAATAGGCAACTTCTAAAATGGACATGATCTTTTTGTTGGCAGCCAATCTAAAATGAACATCTTTTTGCTGGCAGCCTATCTAAAATGGACATGATCTTTTTGCTGGCAGCCTATCTAAAATGGACATGATCTTTTTGCTGGCAGTCTGTCTCCAATGAACATGATCTTTTTTTCTGGCAGCCTACCTAGAATGGACATGACTGTTTTGGTGCAGTCTATATAAAATGGATTGATCTTTAGGTTCATAGTTCAGGAGCTGTGTGAGAGTCGAGGTGGCCGTCCTGGGCTGTCCGTCCTAACGAGCCTTCTGGTTTCCGTGGACGTAAAGAATTATTGAACCGTGCTTCGGCATTGGTCACAACTTGTCCCTAATATGTCAACTGACATCCGAGGACATTAAGCAACACTTCATCATTAGGTTGGCAGTCTATTTAAAATGGACACAACCTTTTAGCCTGGCAGTTTATCTAAAATGGACATGACCTTTAGGTTGGCAGTTTTGTGTGGTGTCAGTAGTATTCTGAGACACAGTCATGTCTGTAGTTATATCATGCAACTTCAGCTTTTTGAGGTGCAGCTGTGACAGTGTTTCAAGACCTCAGGTAGAAGGGAATAATAGAATACAACAAAATGTCAATCTTTCATCACACGCATAAGCATATTTTTTTAAGTTGTTCTAGGGTAAAATGAACCAACCAAAGGATAACTAACTGGTATGGCAAATAAACCCTACACATGTGCAACCAACTCAGGACAATCAATGAGCCTTTATGAGGCAGGCAAGCTGACCTTCTGTTTGATAAGGGCCTCGTTGTCATGGATGTTCTTGGTCAGGTCGGTAGCCTCCTCCTTGTTCCTCCACTCCATCTCCAGCACAGCCTTGGGCGGTGACACGAAGTATTCTTTTGGCAAGGAGTTCCTGCAAGCACAAGCACCTCACTCTTCAACACACTGCAACATGATTGAAGCTCTCCTTGGTCACAAGGTTTTCTCTCTATTGCCCTGATACAACTGTACTGGTTGACTGGGCATCAAACACCACGTCACTTTACCTGTGAGCTCGGCATGCACACACATGTACAGCACTTAGTTTACTACACTGTCAGTGTGACAATTTGAAATCCTTCAGTTAGGAGTTCCTGAAGGTATAAGCTCATGACAGTTGAACACATTAGGACATGAAGCACTGCTTGCTTGAGAAGTTTTTGCATCAGTTTACACACTGAGAATTACCTCTACAGTACCAGTTTATTTTACAGAGCCACACAACCAAGTTCTAGTTACCAGTTTACGCCACAATACATCAGGTTAATCCACACAACCTGTCATCAGATTAAACATTACCTATTCATACCAGCTACTGGTTAGTCTATGCCACACTATCTCTCAGATCAGTTCACACATTTTCATCATTTAGTTCTAACTACCAGTTTATCTCTATGCTACACATCCGCACATTTTTGCCTAGCTACCAGCTTATCTCTATGCTACACATCCACACATTTGTTTCTAGCTACCAGCTTATCTCTATGCTACACATCCACACATGTTTTCCTAGCTACCAGTTTATCTTTATGCTACACATTTTTTAAATAGTTTTATTTTATAGCTACCACTGTACCAGATTATCTCTATGTTACACACCCACACAGTCTGCAGCCAGTTTAGACACTACCTAGTTCTAGCAACTAGCACAATCTGTAAAAAAAATTATGGACCTCAGCTCTACATCTACCAGTATATGCCGACACAGCGACACAGTGGCCACAACCTCACAATCTCTAGTCCTGTTACTCCGACCTGCTGAGGACCCACACTAATACAAATATTAAAGGTCACAAAAGTACCCTCATCCAAATACCACACACTGCCACTTAACAGTGACAAAAAACAATGCTGCACATTCCCCTGCTGACAAGCACAGACCCAAACAGAGGGACTGGCAAAAAATCCATACCAGCAATGAAGCAGAAGGGCCACAGTCACAGATGCAGGACTAAGGTCAGTAGCTAAAAAATACTACTGCTACTACTACAACAACAGTTGGCTGGTACAGGACAGAATTGACATTTCGCACTGCAGCCTGGTGGGCACAGGTCACACTTTATTAACATCAATTTTCTGTCAAGCCTAATTTGATGTGGGGGGGGGGGGGGGGGGAGCCACACAGCTATCTTTTGCACTAGATAGGGCTGGTTAGATTGGAAGCTGCAGCTACATCATCTTTGTCACTGGTGGTGGTGGTGGTGGTGTGTGGTGGGGGGGGGGGGGGGTAGTAAACTTATTTACACCAGATAACGACCAGGTCTCATTTCAGGCTTGTATCTTTCTTTTTTCGGAGGGGGGGGGGGGGGGGGGGGGGGGGGGGGGGGGGGGCTGGGACTGGAAATCAACACAAACAGAAACCTAGATGAGATATCCACATGTTTAAACTTTCAGACTGAGAAGCATGTCTGGCTGAGCTTGATCATACTCAGGGGAAGTACGGGGTGGTGAAAAGGGGGAGGTGAGCTGGTCTGCAATGAAAACCAAGGCCACAAATTCCTACCATCCCCCCTCCCCAGCTTATTCCAATTTTTCCAGCTGTGAAGGAAACTTGTGCTCCATCATTTGAAACAGATTTATACCGCCTCTGGTTCTCTTTTACTAGGTGCTTTAACTGCAGTCCTACACATAATACACTAGGACCCCCCCCCCCCTTAAAAAACACCCAAAAACACACACACACACACTCATGAAAAGTAGTACAGTCTCAGTGGTTTTTGGAAAACCACTCCCATCTTAGTGGAAACCTATTCAGTCTTGATGGAAAACACCCTTTGTGGTGGAAGGCTGACCAGTGACTTGTCAGCAGAAACCCCTCTTTGTCTTAGTGGAGACCAGTTCTTGTCCAAGTGGTGACACTGCTAGTCTTAGTCTGAAAACCACTCTTGTACTTTTAGTGGAAATCGGCACTTCCTGTCTTGGTATGCACAGTGGAACCTCTGTTTTACTAACCTTAACCACTCTTAACTTAGAGGATGTACCTCTGGCAACTCAGGGCTTCGTTGTAATCGTGTCACGGATTTCAAGCACTAATTAACTCCTTTGAGTGTTGATGATTCATTCTTAAATTACTTAAGCCCTGGTCAGTCCATACTCCAGGCTGATTTCTCCCTCTAGCTGCATCACAATTTATTCTGTCAATGTGTGTGTGTGTGTGTGTGTGCGTGTGTGTGTGTGTGTAAATGTGTGTATGTATAAACTCTGTGTGTGTGTGTGTGTGTGTGTAAATTAAGTTGTCACTAGTATCAGGATGACCACCCCATTCCTCCCCTACATTGTGTCCAGTTTCCTGGCGGTTGTCAGCGCCTGTCTGTAACTCTATGACCTTACTGATCTGTCTGTAGCAATACCAATAAACAGTATTACTCTGTGCCTGGACATTTTTCTCTCACCGGAGGTTGTCAATGGTGTTTGTCTGCTCCTCCCTCCAACTAAGACCCCCACCCCCCACCCCCACCCACCTTTCCCAACCCCAGGCCCCCACCCCCTAGTGCCCTGAAGGGGGTAACGGCTGCAGCCATCTTCCCCCAGCCGCCGTTTCCGTGGAATCACTGAACCGGACAAAGGCAAAACAATACTGACGGGAAACGTGACAAAACTGACGGGAAACACTGCCAAAGTACAACAGCAGGTTTTTCTGGTGAAAAGTGTGATCAATCATCCCACAACTGAAGCACCGATCCCAATCTTATTTCACTTTGTTGTTCTAGCGTTTATGCACATGGTATTGGTATACCCTGAAAGGCCCGCTGTCTGACAGAGCAACCTTCAAGTAAGCTTCTGCATCCTTTGAAGAGATGCCTGAAAGCTCTCCATCATCCCACACCCATTAGACCTGGCATTTATCGCTGCAGTCTTCCAAAGGAGAATTCTGGGGCAAGAATTCTGTTCACCATCCCCCCCTGTCTACCCTCCTCCACTCCTGCCTCCCGACTGAAAATAAAAGAATAGGTTCTGCAGCCAAATGTCTGGAACAAGGCAGCTAATTTCCCTTGCATAAGTATCTCAAAAAGACGGTGAACGAAACTTTATTACCGAGCCTGGTGCTATTCTGGGCCGGGCGTGGATATTTCTGGCCACAGGGAAATAGCCCCGCGAAGAAGATTGCTGTGCCAACCAGGGCACAAAGAACTGGGCGCTGAACACTAATGGATGGCATGTATGCTATGGTGTCAGTGCTCTCAGACAGCTTCACTGGTTTGCACTGGCGGTAGGAAGCCATGGACTGAGAAAATTTGGTTCTCTCTGTTCGGAGAATTCAAAGCTACCAAAAACAGTCAGGCATGACTTGCCTACTAAGCCTCAAAGTGAGATAGGCAGGGATCCTGTCAAATTTCTGCCTACCCACTTCATTCCATTTCATTTTTGCTAATCCTCTTAAATAAGGTGGTGTCATAAACACTGAACATGACTTCTATTTGTGATTTGATGAATTCTCAATGAACTTCTGGACACTGCTAACTGTCTTATCAAAGTGTTTTTTTGGGCCCCCCCTTTTTTTTCTTTCAAAGGTGTTTATGTTGAAAGTATGTAATACACTGTTTCAGTCTTTGATTCATACTGTGTTTTAGCTTTAACAACTGCACCTTTGACTAGGCATGTAAGTGTTTTACACATTTGTTAACACTCACCTACTGACACAGCTTTGACTATTATTGATCTGATCAACATTACCCTTAACGGAGACTGAAACATGCACGCGCGCACACACACACACACACACACACACTGCAACACAAACAAAATTGTGACACATGCCCCTGACTGGCACCACTCACACTGTGACACGCATTCACACTGCAACACACACACACACACACAAAGATTGTAACACAAATGACAATCCTGCTGTCACACATGCACACACACTCTTAGTGACTCATACACACACCGTCACGCACACACAAGCCAATCATGACACAAACCACCCAAACCAAGAGGCCAGCACACAGGAAGGCAACAACAATAGCAAAGCCCTCAGAACTGGCCACAGAAGTAAAAGAGAAGCCCAGAATTGAATTGAATTCAAGCCTCAGCAAAAAAAAAAAAAACCCATTCATCCTAACTTCATCTCACCTTTTGTGGGGCCCGGCGTCTTCGGCTGGTTTAGCATCCGTGGCATCGGCGCTGGCTGTGGGCTGTAGGTGCAGCAGCTGCTGCGGTGAGGAGCGGTCCCCTGGACCCTGGGACTGGTGCCTGCGCACGCTGGCCGGCGTCTTCACCTCGCCGTCCAGGGGGCTGGAGAAGAGGCCGTCCATGTACTTCATGCGCTTCTTCGTGGAGTCGGCGCTGAGGACGTCGGAGAGCTTCTTCTCGCTGCCGGCCACCTCCCGGGCCAGCTCCTTGGCCTGCTGGTCGCACTCCAGCTCCTCCTGGGACGGCTGCCGCCCGTGGCTTATTATCGTCATCTCCGCCGGGGGCGACGGCGGCGACCGCTCCTTGTCCACCTCCGCGTGCGAGGACAGGAAGTTCCCTTCAGACTTGCGCCGCGGAGACACCATGGCCACGGCAGTGTCGGGAGGTACCTGCGGGGTGGGCGCGCTCTCGCGGCGGTTGTAGGGGGAGGAGGACGACCTCGGACGCTCGGCAGAGGCCTGGGAGGAGTTCCGGACGTGCCCGGGCAGCGCCCTGGCGTCGGACGCCATCGGGGCCACCTCCGCGAATCTTTGGCTCGGTCTGGGGTCCGAGGGAGGGGGCGCGGCCTCGCCGCCCTGCTTCGAGCGTTCTGAGTAGGCGCGGGGCCGGGCACTCACCGAGTTTTGCGTAGAGGAGGCGGGGGCAGCGGAGGCTGGGGACCCTGAAGGGGGCCGTTCCCTCTCCCTGCCCTGGTAAGGGTCTGTTAGCACCATAGAACGGGAGGTTGGCACACGGTTGTTGTTACTACCACTGCTGTTGCTGTTACTGTTGTTCCCTCGCTGAGGTTTGAGATTCTCCGCACCGGCCCGGTGGGTGGCCCCGAAGGGTGCAGCGTTGGCCCAGCGCTGGCTGGTGGGGGTGGGGGTGTGGGTGGGGGTGTGGGTGGCGGTAGGGGTGCCCGCAGTGTGCATCGGGGAGGCGGTGGGGGTCGGGGTGGCAGACGAGGAGGAAGAGAAGGAGCTCTTCCGCTCCAGGTTGCTGATGCGCTCCTTGACCGACCTGGGCTGCTTGGGCGAGGGGGCGCTGCCGGGTTTGCTGGCTTCCTCCTCCGGCGGGGCCACCGCCCGCGACTGTTCCACGTGGTAGGGTCGGGCAGTGAAGGTCTCGCCGCCGCCTCCGCGACCTGCCCCTGCGGGCGACTGCCCCTGACCCTGGGGGTTGCCGTGAGGGACCATGGGCTGGACCCCGGACACTTTCACCACGCCACCCCGCACAGGGCCGCTGTCCGCTTTGAAGGCCGGCACGTTGCCGGCACGGTCTGGGGGTCTCCCGGGGGGCCCCCCAACACCGTTGCTGCTGCCGCCGCCGCTACCGCTTTGCTGCGCCTCGCGGCTTCTGGACTGCAACTGGGAGTCGCTGTTCCAGTTCTGGTTGCCCAGCTTGCGGTCGCTGAAGACTGCATGGGCGTCGGTGGCTGCCTTGAGGTGGTGGTTGTCGGGGCGAATGACGGCGGCGGAGGCGGAGCGCTTGTAGGTTCCCACCTGCCGACTGCTGCGGTTCCTGTAGGCTCCGTACGAGTCATCCGCGAACCTGCCAGACACAACGCAATCCACACTGTTAGCCTCAGTACTCACTGGTTAGCACGCACAAAGAGAGGGCACTTCATTCCCACGGCGCGTCTGCTTTAAGTCAGAGAACAGTAAAGAAAGGCTTATGTTAAACACTTGTTTATATATATATATATCAACATGCACAGCAGAATTGTCGTTGAACAAAATCAGTGTGATGACAAAGCATATATGTATGAAGTGAACGTCTCGTCCTGCAGTGAACTTTCTGCGGGCCCAGCAGGTTTTAAGCCTCAGCCTGTAGCTAAACAGGAGTAAGTAAGTAAGTTGGTGTTTTACGCCCAGTCAACCATTACGGTTATATCAGGGCGAAGCTAAACAGCAGACTGGTACACGCGTTACTTTTTTTCTTTTAAAAAAAAATGAACTTGTGGTGATCTACTGTTTCATTGAAAAAAAGAAAGAAAGGGAAAAGAAAAAGAAAAAAACTGGTCCATTTAAAAACAAAACAAAATAACTTGTTCCATAAAAAACAATACATTTTTTGCCCGAAAAAGCCAGACGCGCTACAAAAAAATTTTTTTAATTTTTTTACTGTGCACATCCGTTTTCTCTACTAAAAATTAAAACCATTAATTCAGGTAATAACCTTCTTGTGTCTGAGTTGTGCTCTTTGGGTAGGTTTCTACTGTTCGTCAGCGACACAAAGCTGCACACAGTGCACGCCTCCAATTACGTAAATACTGCAAGCCTTCACACTGAGACAGCTTGAACATCTCAAGCTGTTTACTGCCTGCCACTTCATCCCCAGCCTCTCCCTTACCAATCTACAGCAAAACGCAGACAGTTGGGCGCATTCCTTGCCAACTATAAGGCACTCATTTCTATTTTTCCCTGTCCCGTCACTCACCGCTGTTTGTTTCATGGGAGGTTCACAAAGAACCACCATGGTCCAAGTAAATTACTTCAACACTTTTAACACCCCCAAAAAAGCAGTCGCCCCCCACCCCCACACACCTGTCTTTTTTGTTTTTTCTTGATTTTGTTTGCAGCCCCCCACCACCCCAACTCCACCCCCGGGTGGTGGTGGTAAATTAAGCTGAACACGTTTGAACTCCTTCTCAAACACAGAGAGACAAAGCAAAACTGATCAATACAGTGTGTGTTAGTGTTAGTGTTAGTGTGTGTGTGTTGCGGGAGGGGGGTTGTGTTAAGGACGTCCAGAGGGATGGAAAAAAGGAATATTTCTTATTTTGCTTTAGGTCTCATACTTGTAAGATCAACGTACCATTAGAGCAAATCATGTATATCGTTTTGCATTGCTGTTATATTTAATAATAATAATGGGTAACCCGCACAGGCCCTACGCACTTACACATTCCTTAAATGTACAGGTTTTCAAGACTGAATGCATACAATACACTCGTATCTCAGGGCAATGGGACTAACGCGAATAGAAAAGAAAACAGAAGGAAGGAAGATTCTAGAAAGCGTTTCACCTTAAGACCACACTATCTCTTTCCCCATAGCGCTTTACCTTAGGACTTCACGCTATCTCTTTCCCCATAGCGCTTCACCTTAGGACTTCACACTATCTCTTTCCCCATAGCGCTTCATCTCTGGACTTCACACTGTCTCTTTCCCCATAGTGCTTCACCGTAGGTCTTCACACTATCCCCGAAGTCCTACGATTTGATTTCAAACTAGCACACTTCGGTGTCTTTTGGCATCGAAGTCCTCAAGAATTTCTTGCCAGTTTTACAACTGAAACACTGATGACCTACGGCAACCTCCGGCACCTGACAAGCACGGCCACATCAGGCTCTGCCTGCGGCGCCGCCGCCTGTGGTGCCGCTCTGCCAGGCAGGCAGGCAGGCAGGCAGGCATCAGCCAGTACTGCGCAGCTGACCACTGGCTGCGAGGCCCCCAGACCTTTATCTGCTGATCCCTAACTGAGAGGCCGGGAGGTGGCCGCTATCTTGTCTCATCAGCCGCATTCCTTCACGGGTCAGTGCCACTCTCGGAGACTGAAAGGGCTGCTGGCTGGCTCAAGGAGAAGGCCATTCACAACAAAGCCAGGAGGACCATCTGTTTGGCTTGTGAGCCGGTCTCAGCTGTGAGGAGAACTATCTAGAGGCTCAGCCGCTAACTAAACAGTCCGATCCACCTTCAATCAACTTCAACTCAGCTGGACACTTTGACCCTACTCAGTTTCCACAATTAATTTAAAGGGGACCCGAAGCAAAGAAACGCCACAAGCCCTGTTCACAGGACGGGGGGGGGGGGGGGGGGGGGGTCGGGGGGGATGCGGCTAGACTTTCTAGTTTCTCACTCGATTTCTGGTCATGGTTTGTTAAACACTGATGAAAATTATGTTTGAAAGTGATGAAATCAAGACCGTGAGAGAGCCGATAAGCCCGATTTCCACACTCTAACATGAGCACGAGGAAGCAAATCAACAGTCCGCTGTGTTTCGTGCCAAGACAATGGGGAGCAGACTATACTATACCACCCATGCCCACCCAATGCATCATCACACTTCACCCTTCCCCCCTGCACACTGCCGTACGTCAAACGGCTATTACTGCATTAGCCACTGTATGACGACACTGGCACCGCAACAAAGTCCAGATGGAACGGGAGAAGGCGAAACACCACCCCGGGTGATCTACGAGGCAGGCAGTCGATGGGCTGGAACCACCGGAGAAGACCTGCAATTTCTGCAAGTCGGCCGACAAAAGGAGCCCATTAATTGTTCTGGCCGCACTTCATTTCTGGCACCCAGCCTGCCACAACAGACACTGGCTGCCATGGCAAACACAGATCAAAGCTAACATCTTACTCTGGAAAGTAAGTAAATAACTTGTTTTGGTGCTGTTGTTTTTACGCCCAGATCTTACTCTGGCTACGTAGTACATAGCACAGGTTGATCAAACCAACATAAAACGGCGCTGCGCTGACTGGCAACACAACTGCAGCTGAGGCCGATCATACACAAATATCGGTACAATGACGTGCCGCACAGGTTGATCTCTCTCTCTCTCCCTCCCTCTCTCTCTCTCTTATACTGGGGTTTGCTTTTCCATTTTCGCATCAGAGATTCGTTCTAGTCAAACACAACACGCCGGTTTAACGAAATATGCCCCACACCCCCTCCCCCATTACGTTTTACCGGTGAGGTGTGATCTGGGTGAAAGGTGTAGAGGGCGGCGCACTAATCGTGTGTATGTTTGTCGGTGTGCGGGCGGGGGGGGGGGGGGGGGGGGGGGGGACTTTTTGAGAGGATGAAAGTAGGAGGGAGAAAGTCAACATCATTCTATAGTACTGTAGCACTGGTCGGTAACTTGTTGAAGTTGTTCAGGCCGCCTCAGTTCATATGTGGTGCTGTATGTACTGGGTAATGTGGTGCTGCATGTACTGGGTAATTTAACCCCCTCTCCCCTCCCTCTCTCTCATCCCCAATGCAAGCCATCTGTCACCACTTCCGCCTAATTTCCCGCCTGGTTGTGATGAAAGGACACACAGGCTGAACCAGGTACACAAAGAACAAGATACCCAGCTTCCACTGTCAAAACACAGACCGTGCAGCCCCCCAAAATCACAGGGGGGAAATGTCAAAGCATCATGCAGATGAAGTCAACAGAGACTGAGAAACTGTTACACCCCCCACCCCACCCCACGGTTCAGAAGAGTCCGCCCATCGTATCGCACGGTGCCAAGCGAGAGGAAGATAACACCTCAGACAATGCAGGGGTGATAGGTGTGTACGTGTAGGTCTGTGAGAAGTGAGGCACAGACCACCGGATCTGCTACTACAGTACGTGGAGCGGCTGCATCCGCATTCCCTCTTGCACTGAAGGAGCAAAGGGCCTGAGCAAAGACTTGCCCCAACGCCCAGTAGCCAAGCAGGTGCAAGAAAAGTGTGAGCAAAGGTCACTGGAACTGCCACTTCACACCCACTCTTGTGACTGATACATACAGGGAACGACAAAGAGTCCCTTCACGCCAGGAACAACGGGCTCGTGAGATGAGAATCCCCCCCCCCCCCCCCCCCCGAAAAGTCAAGCCTCACGAGGGTACAAGCAAACAATGATCAGTGGATACTTCTACAGATCGTCCCTCTTCACAGGGTATCAAAGACCTTCACAACCGAAAGGAACCTCCAAGAACTTTGACAGCAACGATCAACAAAGCTGCATCTCTAAATCTCTCCAATTAAAAAAAAGTCAGCACAGAACTATATTATTATATAATATAAAATGCATTCAGCGGCCGCAGTGACGACGCGAAGACGTGTCCCACGTACTGCACAGTGAATATTTATCACTGACTCAGTGACTGACTTGACTTACATCATCGCAAATGCTTCCTTGGCAGGCTGACCATTGCCGTTCTCACGGTAACACCAAAGAAAGCGGGACATTCTCTAGCACAGTAGCCCTGCTCACACTGACGCACCTGTTCAGCGCCGTGGTGTAGACAAGCCAGCGGGACAGGTACAAGCGGACCGGTAACAAGGCGAGTCTGTAGTGGGCATACCGGCTACACCTTGCTAACGAGCCCCACGTGTACGGGGCCAGGGCAGTGGGTAGACCGCTGAAGCAACAACAAGAGGCATGCGGTGTGAGACACACAACGGGAGAGTGTGGAAGCAAAGAGGTGACGGAGTGGCGAACACCTCGCAGTACAAATTGCTGTTGCCTTCCAATCAACCACACGAGCTCCGGGCATGGCACCGAGAGGAATGACTGTGAAACAGCGCAAGTCTTTCCTTGCAAGGGGAAGGGTGGTTGGGGGCGGATTTTTTTTTTGGGTGGGTGGGGGGGGGAGGAGAGAGAGAGAGAGAGTCTATCCTTGCAGAAGAGAAACAGAGACTGAGACAGAGGCATATTTTTTAGAAAAGAAGTTCTTATAAATGCCTTGGCCCTAGCCAAAGCGTGTCCCCAGACACGAGAGGTCAAAGGCGCGATGCGAAATCTTGCACGCTGCACGTGAAAAACGTTAACCTTTGACCACTGTCAAGCCGGGGACATTTTTTCTCCTCTCTGGGAGGAAAAGTTATCAAAAACTAAAGCTTGGTTCTGCAAAAGTCAACAGGGGTGGAAGATGAAAAGGGAGCTGGGTTGGAAGATTGGAGGGGGGAAGGGAGAATTAGGCTGATAGCGACAACGTTTGTTTCCTGTCTAAACATTGGTGGTGTTACTCGCTGCTGAAACCAAAGTCTCCCATTTGCAGTTGTTGAGATGCTTGGGAGAGACGCTGATGCTCCCCTGCCTGCCCTACTGGCTGCACGTGCAGCAGCATCAGTCGAAGCCACAAGGTTTGACCCAAAAGGCCAGCGTATGTCTCGTTAGTCGGGCGTTGGACACCAACAACTTATCTTTCACAGCCTTATTTTCTCCCCGGGAAGATTCCCCCCCCCCCCTTCCCCCAAGTACACCCCTGCGAGAGAAATAAGACTTGGTAGTGTGCTTCATGGAACTCAAAGAACTGTTTGAAACGCCAAGTACTGTAGTGCTAGTGGGCACAAAACAACGCGTTTCTTCTACAGGATCCAGTGGTTTCTATTTTTCTGGTTTCCAGTTTAGAAACGCGGTTACAGTAGCAATTTGTCTGTCGGTCGAGATGGAAGCGTATTAGGGCTGTCAATCACAAGCTGGTGTTGCCAGTACTGGTATTGTCTGTTCCCTACGGGACTGGGTGCCAGCTGCGCTCTCCGTCGGGGGAAGAAGAAGCAAAAAATCCAATCAGCCCCCTGACACCTTTAGCCTGTCCTCTTCCCTGTGGCCGAAAAAGGAAGCAACCTCTCCGCTATTATATATATACAACTTGGTCTTCCACAGGTGAGTGAAACACCAGAACTTGCTCTTCGCTAACGAGTGGCACTTCCTCCTCTATACCAGAATTCGTCGCTACACGGATTAAAAAACAAAAACAAAAAACCGCTTTTCCCTAGCGCTGTGTGCAGAACGTCCTCTTCGATATGAGGAATAAAACACCAGGATTTCGGCTTCCCTATGGACAAAACAAAAACTTGGAAACAGCGGGGGAGAAATTCCGTTTCCCTATGGACGAAAAGTTGAGATGTTTTTCTTCTTGTGAATGAAAAGGAAATGCTATGGAATGACAAACTCAATTAAATAGTTACTGGCAGCGTATAAGAGCATTCTCTCTCTCTTGATTTTTGTTGTTGTTTTCATGTTGTTTAATATAAACATACATACCCGTTATTGCAAAATGAATTAATCTCGTAAATTATGTTTGTGGTACATTTACTAAATAAGCCTAGCTTGTTTAATGCTCATACAATGATTTTGATTGTCCATATTTTCATGAATGTAAATAAACTTTGTTTAAACCAATGAAAAGGAAAAACGTCAGTCCTCGTCGCTGTGGACGAAAAGGGGGGAACGCCCCCTGCGCTATGACTGAATGGGGGGATAACTTCCTTCTCGCTATGGGTAAAACGGCAGTAAATTCCTCTTCGCTGTGACTGGGGGGGGGGGGGGTTTTTCGTTCGTTGTGGCTGATCGTGGGGCTACATCATCATCATCATGGCTGAAGCGGAAAGCGAGAACAGAACTTAGGGAGAACTGTCTTCCGCTGCGAAACTAATCATGTTTGATGGTATTTCCGGTGT
This sequence comes from Alviniconcha marisindica, assembly GCA_018857735.1. Lineage (NCBI taxonomy): Eukaryota > Metazoa > Mollusca > Gastropoda > Provannidae > Alviniconcha > Alviniconcha marisindica. The sequence continues at coordinate 538,796 of JABMCL010003607.1, read as the reverse complement.
TTATACAGTGAGAAAATACGGATGCCAAAGAGGATGTAAACTGCTGCTCATAACAAATTGTATTTATAATGCACGCTGGTACCAATAGGTTTGAAAAACGAGGCGTTACAGAGACATAAACTCGTATAAATTTAGCTCACACTCAGTGACGTACTAGTACTGGTGAGATTGTGGGACCCTTACAGCCCAAAGATATGAGCAACTAGTACAGCAACTTGTGCCAAATCAGTGTTAAAAGATGCAGAATATTCAGGTAAAAGAAGCAGAAAAGCCGCTAAAAGATGCAGAACTACCCATCCTGCAACTGATTCTCTTATCTCTTATCATGGCAACTGACTGACCTACTTCCTTCCTTCTGCCTTACTTCCCCTTAGCTATGCTCAATGTTGCCAAAGCAATTTACCCCATTTCTGCCCATCCCGCCTGCCCCGAAACAGAAGCAAAACACATGCACGTCGTGAAAGCTGTTAGATATATTTGTCTAAGGATGCCCACTCGGCTCGTTTGCACATGCATGAGGCGGGCGGGAAGAGAGAGAGAGAGAGAGAGAGAGAGAGAGAGAGAGAGAGAGAGAGAGAGAGAGAGAGAGAGAGAATCATATTGAACGAGGGTAAGGGAGAGAGAGAGAGAGAGAGAGAGAGAGAGAGAGAGAGAGAGAGAGAGAGAGAGAGAGAGAGAGAGAATCATATTAAACAAACGAAGGAAAGCGACAGTGGAGAGAAAGAGAGAGGGGTGGGGGTGGGGGATTCACAACCCGGTCGCCCAGTTACCAGGCTGGAACCAGCAGCTCTTGTTTCGACGAAAGGAAGCTAAGCTGGGAGTTGAGGAAGTCGGCTGCGTCAAGATGGGAAGGAGATTTAGACAAACGACCCTGGGGGCCGCTTAGCTTACACTATCTTGAGTGACTGCCGGATACTTTGCATTTCAGTGTCGGCATCACTCGATTAGCGTACTCAGACCAGAGACTCAGCTGTGTGTGTGTGTATATGTATATGTTATCAAAACTCGGGTAGGCCTATCTCTGGCCAGACCTATCTCCAGGCAGCCTGTCGAGCTGGCCCGTCATAGACCAGATATATTATAAGGAAAAGGCTGCTTCGGACAACTCCATCTTACCAATCGTAGCTGCACAAGGGCTGAAGGAAAGCTGTTCACTCTAATCACAGCCTTACTGGGGCCATTTTGACAGGCTAGCACCCCGGGGTGCCCGAGGCGGCCGACAGTGCAGGGTGGGCCGGTGGGAAAGGGGTAGGGTGGAAGCGGTCACCTCTGCCCCCAGCCCTTGACAGTTTGACCAGGGTCCGGTCCGCTATCCGACACTCTCCACCATGCCCATCAGTCCATCGTCAGTCACTCTCCACCATGCCAACCACTCCATCGTCATTCAGTCACAGCTCCGGTGGAATTAAATACGGACAAAGATAAGTTTCTTCTTCCGATCGCATAGGTGAGCACCACGGACGCAGAAATTACGGTCTCGCTCTGCTGAACACCCGGGGCTATGCAACAGGTCCCCCTTTTAAGCCAGGAGCGGAATAAGACGCAACTCTGCACGCTTGGGCTACTGGCAAAATAGACTGTGCCATTCTAATTTGTGAGAAACGGGGGGGGGGGGGGGGCCCAATCAACTATAACAGTCATATCAGAGGGGAGAGAGAGAGAGAGAGAGAGAGAGAGAGAGAGAGAGAGAGAGAGAGAGAGAGAGAGATCGGTCCTCCTCAACTATAAAATAATGTATGTCAAACTTCACGAAGAATACGTCCATAAAATGGGCCAATGTAGTCAATTATGTCGTCCTGTGACGTGAACTTCGCGGATGACTCACTTTTTAATAGGGCGAAATCCAAGTGATAAAATCACGGTAGCAAAAGTGATTCGCTAGTCGTCACACGTAACCTGAACTTTGAAGAAGATTAGGGGGTTGGGGCAGGGGGCTTAAGTTACTAAGGAATTGACACACGATTAGAAAGGCAGAATTCCTGGCAGTAGGTGAGGCATGAAAACCCGTACTAAGTACTCCAAGCTTAAACAGTTTGAGCATAGCTCAGGAGTTGTGTGAGAGTCGAGGTGGCCGTCCTGGGCTGTCCGTCCTAACGAACTTTCTGGTTTCCGTGGATGTAAAGAATTATTGAACCGTGCTTCGGCATTGGTCACAACTTGTCCCTAATATGTCAACTGACATCTGAGGACATTAAGCATCACTTCACCACAAGTTTGAGCAAAACCGCTGACAGCTAGTGAGCCGGTTTGGCCTAGCGGTAAGGCGTTAGACTGGTAAGCGGAAGGACCTCGGTTCGATACCGCTTCGGCTCTCCTTTCTCTTCAAAAGTTGTGGTCTGTGGACACTGTCTTGTGACTTTGTCCCTCACAATTATGAAACATTAAAATGGCTCTCATCGCTGCCCACCTTAATGCAGGAGTCATTCCGGTGGTGACAGTGTAGCGATAGGTATATAATCTCCCCCTTCCCCCACCTCCATACCCCCTTCCCCCCTTCTCCCCGTCCCTCATAAGCCTTATGGTTTCTGTGGACGTTAAGCACCATGTTTACGCTGACAGCTCTGGACTGTCAGAAGAGAAACCAATTTTCTAATTCTACGCCCGCGGTAGACCTGTCCCCACTGCAAAAGCTGAGAGGCGAACACTGGCCGGACTACTAGCCAGACCTGAGCCGTATAAAAGTGCTCGGGACTGGAAGCCTGCGCAAGTGATCAGGTAGGTCGGAGTCTGGTGTGGACATTAGAGCCCAATCAACGCACGACTCCCGCTGCTTCCCGGAATCACTGTCAGGGGTGGGGGAGCCGGGGAGAGGGTTGGGTTTAGGAACGGCGTCGGTACATGATGGAATCATAAATCGCAGCACGACACGTGCAACACGCAAGTCTTCACACGGGAGGGAGTGTGTGTGTGTTGTTGGGGGGGGGGGGGGGGTTGGGGCAGCAAAACACCAGTACTTTAAACAGTCGTCCTGATGCAGATAGCAGCCTATGTAGACTGGCATCCCGTGTGTTGATACAGCTACCGTCTCGGCAAGCCACTCCATCGACGGCCACGGAGAATTTACCACCCGATTTGTTTCAACGGCATTACATGCAGGTTTCAAGTTCGAGTCTTGGCTAAGAGACTTGCCAGCAGTTAAGCACAGTTGACCTGTTTTCCAAAGAAGCACGTTCCACTCCATCACGTAAGACCGTCTCATCTTTCCCCCGGGGTGGGGGAGGAGAAAAAGAGAGAGAGAGAGAGAGAGAGAGAGAGAGGGGGAAAGAGAGAGAGAGAGTCGGGGGAGGGGAGCGGCGAGCAGGAGAGGGGAGAGAGAGGGGGAGAAAAGGAGAAAAAGAGAGAGAGGAAGAGAGAAGAGGGGGAAAATCGGCTGTTTTTTTTTCACTTGATACAACTAGGCCTCTCCTGTTCCGCTATATTGACGCAATACGCCCATGGAGATTTTTTTTTTTTTTTTAAATCATGCTTTCAATCTCGCCCACCCGGAGGGGCAGACAACACACCTGCGAGGCCCATTCCCCCATCCCCGCCAGGTGATGTTCTGGCCATCAAAGACTACGGTGCACCGCAAACAAGCAATGCACGCCTGATGCACAAATGGATTTCCACTTCCCTTCAAGCACGAAATGTCAAGCAGTGTTAAAGACTGCACACACACACACACACACACACACACACGAAGTTTTCTGTAGATCTCAGGGCCACAAGCTTCACTGATCCATCCTCTAAAAGGAAGCCTACGCACTTCATCACGTGTAATGGACGAAGCTGTTTCAGAAGGGGAAAAAAGAAAGAAAAAGAAAAAAAGGAAGGAAGAAAGGAGGAGGGGTAAAAGGGAAGGGAGGGGGCGGTCTGGGAGAGGGTTCGCTGTGAAGTTTTATCATGCAGTCTGTCGCTGGGATGTTTGGCTTAACACACGAATCAGTTAACCTATTCCCTGCCCTTATGACGTCATATGTCGTCCTAAACTCCAAGCACTGGTTTACGACATCCTTGCTCCAACCACTGCCGTAACTGATTACGCCCTGGGTCTCGAAAAACTGTCAGCTAACCACCAATTTTCCGTTGCTGCTCAGATGGTAGTGTTTATAACAGAAAACTCAAATTAGTTGTTTTTTTTGGTGTTGTTTTGTTTTATAACCGCCCACGTTGCTTGCGCCAGCACAAATGAAACCCAAATCGTTTGAATCGAGACGAATTGTTTTCTTCTTTTTTACCCGGGGCGGACGCGCCTCATGTTTACGTGCGTGCTTGGATGCTATGTTGCCTCCAGTCTTATTACACCAGAAACCTTTCGGCGCGCGCGCGCGCGCTGGCAGCGTCGTTATACGGCTGCGCAGAGGTAAAGAATGGCGTAACCAATTCTGGCAGAGTTTGGAAGAAGGTGCTGGAAAACGATGCCCAGAGTGTGGTGACGTCCATGTCGAAGCGATTCCCCATCTGCCAGAAAGACGTCACAGGTCGTCCTGCTCGAATTCTTACTGATCGTGCACGCTCAGGAGAAGCAAAGTTCTAGGAAACGGCCGTTTCTCGTTGGCTTCAAATGTCTGCAACTAGTACGAGAGCGAGCACCACCCCCACCCCACCCCCCACGTGTGTGCGCGCGCGCGCGTGCTTGCGTATTGCATCAGCAGCACGAATTCTCGGGCAGGAGAAAAGGTTAATGAATTAACCATTGTTTTCTTGCGGATTTTAAGATCGACTAGCGGGGATAAAACGCGCCGATTAAGAGCAGAATATTTTAACTTTAACACTATAGCGTGTGATCATAGTGCTGAGTCGTCGTCGCTGGTCGGTCTTTGCACACCATACTTTTATAACCAATGAGAGAAAACACACGCACACACACACACGCCGCACACACACACACACACACACACACACCGGCCACTCCACCCCCAAATGTAACCGAATAGCTACCAAAGTTAAAGTCGGCCGTTTCGCTTGTACAGTTAGCTAAGAGAATCGTGCACTGACGTCTCCGCCTCCCCGAGTGTAATGTACGCGGTTCGCTTGTACAGTTAGCTAAGAGAATCATACACTGACGTCTCCGCCTTCCGAGTGTAATGTACGCGGCGCTGGGCAACAACGGCGTGCTTGTGTTGAACGTGCAATCTTTTCAGTTTTACCCGCACGAGAAACCCCACCTGCAAGTTCTGGAGCAATAGTTCCAATCACGGCACTTCCTGTAAACAGCGGCTTTAAATGTTACCTCCGGCAGGAAGAATGCATTTCCCCGCGCCATGCGTTTTGGGGCAGATGTAAGAGCGATAGCTCATGCGCCAGCTCGTGCAAAGGTCTCGTTTCTGATGGTATCTGGTCTTAGAAACTATTTTGCTGCACAACACGGACGGTATTGGTGTGTGTGTGTTGTGTGGTGTGTGTGTGTGTGTGTGTGTTGTGAGAGAGAGAGAGAGAGAGAGAGAGAGAGAGAGAGAGAGAGAGAGAGAGAGAGAGAGAGAGAGAGAGGTGTAAAGGGTGGTGTGGTGTCAACAGGTATGTGGACTTTCTCATCAACACGATGGACGCAGAAAAACCTTTATAGGGGGCACGATTCAAGGGTACGTAGATAATACATTAATAGCGACTATTTTAGAAGAGCGCAGAATCCGACTTGTTTCCTTGATTACCCCCCCCCCCCCCCCCCCCCCACCCTGCTGGTTACATGACTCACTTGAGGCAGATCAGTGTCTGCTGGTTACATGACTCACTTGAGGCAGATCAGTGTCTGCTGGTTACATGACTCACTTGAGGCAGATCAGTGTCTGCTAGTTACATTACTCCTTGAGGCAGACCACTGTCTGCTGGTTACATTACTCACTCGAGACAGAGCAGTGTCTGCTGGTTACATTACTCACTCGAGGCAGATCAGTGTCTGCTGGCTATGTTACTCACTTGAGTCCCCATCGCTGACACGCATACATCACCATGGGGTTGGCAGGAGCGGGCACGGGGAGGGTGCACAAGGAGGAGCCGCTGCCGGACTGTGAGGACTGGCCCGCTGGGCACTCGACGTCCGCTTCAACAACGCGTCTCGGCTTGCCCATCCAGGCCTCTCGCACAGGGCAGCATCCGTCGTTCTCCCCGCCGCCACCAGGCCTCCAGCAATGTCCTTCCTTCGTTTCCTTGGTTTTGCACAAACCACACGTGTCCACCACTAGGCCTCCAGCAAAGTCCTTCCTTCGTTTCTTTGGTTTTGCACAAACCACAGGTGTCCACCACTTGGCCTCCAGCAAAGCCCTTCCTCCGTTTTAAGGTGTCCACCACTAGGCCTCCAGCAAAGGACTGGCCCGTCACTTCCTTGCGTTTTCACAAATCACAGGTGTTCATCGCCAGGCGGCAGCAGCCACGAACACGTGCCAGTTTATCAGCTGTGCCCGTCGACTCGCAAAGTTCTCACAACGATCACCAGCAATTCTTCGCCTGCTTCAACGTGCAGGTCTCTCGGTCAGGCGTCGTTGAGTCTCCCTCTATCGGCCACAAACAGCTTCTCTGAGGTAAACATACACGTACTGTCGTCACAGAGCATAATGGTCACAAGCAACACTGACCACTCCCTGTCTGAAAGGGCGGTCCCTCTCAATTTGTTACAGACTTATGGGATCTGGCAGTAGTAGCACTACCACTAAGCTTTGAAAGCTCTTGCTCTCCGGCTCCCGTAGACGCTTCCAAAATGGGCCATCTGACAGGTGAACCAAAACCCTTTCAGCACGGTAAGTTGCATTCTGAGAAAAAGCAGAACCCCGAAATCAGTCTTTGCCAACTGCACACACAGAGTCATTTGACCACCAGTGCTCGCAGCCCTACATATCCGACCAGCGGCACCAACTCGCGTCTAATTTTCCCGCCCCGACTACTGCTGAAAAAACGAGAGAGAGGGAGCTGGGGAAAGAGAGAGAGAGGGGGGGGGGGAGAGAGAGAAAGAGAGAGAGTGGGGGGGGTTCCACATCGATGTGTTTGAAGGGAGGAGAGAGAGGGGAAGAAAAAGAGAAAGAAAAACTGATGCCGCCAAAACCGAATTTCAAAGGCCGTGGCTTTTAACAGCCAACGTACAGTATACATCTTCACATTATCTCCACTGTCAAGCTTCGTTACCGCGGTACCGAGCGGCGGGCGCGGGTGTTGCCACTGATCAAACCAACTCAACTTCAGGAGGTTGGCGGGGGGAACAGGGTGGAGAAGGGAGAAAGCGCCAGGCAATACGAACTCGCCGATTACAGCCTACAACATCAACAGACACTGAACGCCGCCTCGCGGAATCGCCACTTCTATTTTTCTCAAACTGATACACATCGCACCAGGCGAGTTTGACCAAGCCAAACCCGTGGAAAGATACTGACTGACATGAAGGTGAAAGAGACAGGGCGAGCTGGCTGCCATTCCAACTAGGCTGCAGCATCACATCTCCTGAATACGTACACAGGGGTCCCCTGGTTCCACTGACAGCTGTCACGAACTGTGCCCGGGGTCAATGCCACTCAAGGTGTCGAGTGCCGCGGCCGGGCAAAACTGAAGGGGTTACAGTTACTGACATGCGGACTGACCACCGTGGACGGAGACTAACTTACCCTGGCTCCTCAGTCGGTCAGGGCGCCGCAAAGGAAGACGGCAAGCTAAGACAGTGTAGCCAGCGAAGGCAACGCGGAAAAGGTACACAGATATTACAGCGTTAAAATGTCAGCTTTGCTCACACCAAACACTGAGACCACTTGCGCACCGAGGCCAGCCAAGTCCTGTGATCACTGACAGGGGGCATCAAGAAGCTGGCTGCTGAAGCGCCTGAATCTGAAGACAGTCATCCAGCGGCCGTGGCAGTCATCAAGCTATAGCCATAGCAAGGGAAAGGGGGGGAAAACAAGGTCAGGTTTTTTCGAGGTCTGAACCTCTCTCTGTAAAGTACCGGAGACCTTCCCATCCAGTTTGGCCAGTAAAGCAATGATGTCATCACAGTGTATACTCTGCAGCCAAGTCAAATTTGCCTTGAACTAATGACACGTACACGTCACCGTGTTCTTATCGGCTCCAACTGACACATACACACACGGGCACCAGTGTTGTGCAGTAAAAATCCTCACGTTGGGAAACCGCACCCATGAATTCCGCATACATTCGTTGCTTCATCGGCAACTGGAAAAATAAACCCCTACCATTGATTAACATAAAATTTCAATGACACGGAACACGGAACCCGACGAGCGAAAACAATGTTTCATCTCACTGAGGTTGTGTGTGTGTGTGCCGTTGTTTCTTTTCCTTACAAAGAGTTAAGCGTGCCGTTGTTTCTTTTCCTTACAAAGAGTTAAGCGTTCGCCAAAACATTTTCTGAACTGAACCGACCCAGTTACTTACTCTTGCAGCCGTTATATCCATTTATGCTATGTCATATATTTCTACCTGATGTAAAATTGATTGATAAAGAAAAGTGTTCGACGCCGAGTACACAGCAGAGCTTCTTGCGCCAAAGAAAACGACTCACAGAGGCAGGCAACACCGTGCTCTACGCTACTCAAAGGCAACAATGTTCATTATGTTCAGGCACTGGCAACTTCCCCAGAGACAGTACGTAGTCTGCAAGCAGCATCTCTTCTGTCTTTGACCGCACAGACTGCTTACTATGCCAATTACCAACACAATGATGCGCCCACAGTGAGCAAGGAGAGAGGTCCCGCGTGTCTCTCGCCGGCGAGATGAGGGGGGGGCTATCATCACCAGTCCTACTACGAGTGGTAAACAAAAACAAAGCAAAGTCGTGCCGTAGACTACGGCCACTCACACGCCTAAGACAAGCGTGTGCTGTGTGACTGACTGACTGAGAAGAAGCAATGAGCGCCTAGCTTCCTTGTATATATATATATATATATATCTCACTCCGCAACGTCAGTGTGCAGGCTGCAGCTGTAACCATTACATGTGCACTGCCAGCGAGTCGCTCGCAACAACACTGGCATCCCGTCTGCATACAAAAAGACCTGATGATGTCATACCTAGCCTACATAACCCCGCGCACAAGACGCTGTAACTACACTGCTCCCCTCCACCACAGCTCCAACCCCTTCGCCCCTTATTTCTCTCGGGTTGCATTCTTTTCCCTGTTCCCGTCCACAATTATTGCGCTATAATTGCCATTATTGTGAAGCGCTTGGGGCTCATTCTCGAGAGGAGATACTCAACAAGCGTTCATAGAAATTGAATTCACTCCTGCTCGCTCAGATCAGAGCTCCGTAGGAGCTGTGTGTAAGTGGAGGTGGCCGTCCTGGGCTCCCCGTCCCTAACAAGCCTCATGGTTTAATTCTGTGGACGTAAAGCAACATTGAACGAACCCGGCCGCTCAGCTTCCTAGGGTGGCAACATCTGTGACGAACTTGTGTGAACCGCTTGGATCCCAATTGCCCGTGTCATGCCAGCAGGGCGACAATTGGTGCGTCAGAAGCGAAAGCTACTTAGCCCGTTATTCATTGCTTGACAGTTGTTTTTTCTTCTTTTTTCTTCGTCGACGATAAAACTAGGCTGTAAAAAAATGTACGGAGCGGTGTCTAGTCGAGGGATTCTGGGTTTCTGCTATGAATGGGCCGTTCAGCCTGGTTATACTATACGGGATATGAAGAAGAGAACAGCTCCTCCACTGTTCACTGGGCTAACCCGCCACTGTTATTAGCTCGGATCCTGTTTCACTCACTGTCAGTACTCCTCCACCAGCATCGTGTTACACTGACTGTGGTTGTGCTAACTCAGACATTAACAAGCTGAGAGCCGCAACGTTACTCACAGAACCGCCGCAGCGGATGGCTGCAACTAATAAAATTAAAAATTACAGTGCATGACGTCAAAACTCTCAGGTTTACAGGAACGCAAATCACTTCCTTCCAACTTTCGTACCTCTGCATGAAGCAACGGGACCGGCTAAACCCGGCCTACCTGACGTTGATCCCAGACGCTGCATGCCTAATCACACGCAAGGTTGTTGTCATTTACGGTGCAAGGCGTGGTAATTGAATCAATTAACATAATTAATGTATGCGTGAGCTGATGGCAAAGCGCAACATCCGGCCCACAATGGCCTCTTTGGGTTGGTTACCTGGGAATCCATTCCCTTTTTAATGACTTGAGCGCCGCGTCATATTTACCAGTCAAAGTTTATCATACTTCATGCCTTCATTTCTTTCTCTCTTTTTTTTTTTTTTTGTCGTTTCCTGTGCTGAACAGAATTAAGCTGTCCTGATTTATCTATCCTGACGGGTCTAGATTACGCCGCACACACCACGCTCTCCAACAAGCTGTTGCACAGAAGCTGAAGCGAACATTCTGTGCCGGGACTGCTACAATGACAAGCATAATGGGAAAGGAACCGCCTGCCAAAGGAGAGAACGGGAGAGGAGTGCAGTGCCGTCAGCTGTCCTGACACACCGCATTTACCGTTAGCAAAAAATCCTCCAAGGAAAGAAACGCTGACTGATAGGGTCACTCTAGTCTGAAGTTACTGTGGTCCATGGTAGGTCGCCGAGTGCCAGCCGTAGATCTGTTCCTGTAAACTGCGGGGAATAAATTATATAAAAAAAGAAAGCAAAAAAGAAAAAAAAGAAAAAAGGAGCCGACTACATTATTTGACGAAACACTGGCTAGCACAAAACAGTCACTGATCAGACCTGGTAACTGTCACACCCGGCCACTGGACCGGAGCACCGTTTTTCATGCAAACGTTGGAATCCAGCGCTGTTCTGCGAGACACCGTCAGCACGGCACACACACACTAGCGGGAAATTGAAAAGCAACTTTCGACAAAGCTTTCTCTGCCACCTTGCGGTATCTAGCACCACCACGGCCACGACCGAGAAGACCCTTTTGCACGTCAAGTACTGTACTCTACGGGATGCACGTGCTTGAACGGTCGCCTTCACTGCCGTCACTGATAACACCACCTGCGTGTGGCCCCGCCCTCAACACACAGCTACGATACCCCCCGCCCCCCCCCCCCCCCCCAACTTTACGATCCGGATTTTGTGGCGGCACGGCGCCTTTGCCTTTCACTATCGGTCAACTGTTGAACCAGATAACCTGCACTCCGTTCGTCGTGAGAAGGTAAAGCACTTGCACGCGCAGTGGACAGCAGTTTAACTTCCTTCACTAGCAGGGTTCACAAAACAAACACTACTGAAAGGTCCGAGATGATCTACTACTGAAAGGTCCGAGATGATCAACTACTGAAAGGTCCGAGATGATCTGTCTCAGCGCTGAACAGCCTCCGCAATCACGACTGTAGACTCCACTCGTCTTTCGTCGCCACTCGCTCCCACTGCAACACGGGGCTGCACTAGTAGGCTGAAGAGCGACTGAAACGTCTTCACAACGCGGATCGGGATGCCCCGCTGTGGCCACAAACTGGCAACAGTGCGCATGTGAACGTGAAAGTCCGCTGGTCACCACTTGGTCTGATCATCACAATCCGCACATACCAAACAAACCACAGCCTGAATCTGATCTACTCCGAATGAGCTCGGTCACTACAGTGAAATTATGCAACTTTTTTCTTTCTTTCTAAGTTCCTTCCTCACCTACACAGGGATAGAGATACACGACACCTCAGTAATACTAATACAGCAGCAGATGGTCAAAACAGTCCGACTGGGACCCGTAACGACTGTCGGTCGGCTTCACTGAAGTTGCCCCAAACCGGCTCAGTGACACCGTAAGCAGATGGATCGGCACACTGAAACATGACAGCTCCCAAACAAATCACATCCGCGACTTGCCGCTTCTGCACGGTTGATCACACACGATTTGAAACGTTTCAAACGGCCAGTGGTGAACCTGTCCTGACTCCCACTGGCGGCGTGACTCACGGCGTGACGTGGGGAAGAAGTGAGCCCCGGGCACTGGCGCTTGTTCAAACGTCTCCACTCGGGTGAGCAGTTTGATGCCGCATTAGCATACACTCATACATACACACACACACACACACACTAACACTAACACACTGCGGCAATTTTCAAATCCACTCAAGCTCAACCAGTGATCCAGCAAATTCCTTTGAACCGGGCCACTGAGAACCAGGAACACCCGGCTACACACTGAAGAGCTGTGCATTTACTTTACCGACTTGTGAAACCTCGGCACTGTCCCTTTGCGTTAATCCACCGCCCCCTTTAAAAAAAAATATAAAAAACTAGTCGTCGGAGCAAACAGGCCGCCTCAACGTGACAAGTTTCTGCTGCCGGCTTCAGTTTGAATAGCAACGGCCGGGGCGCCATTGGCACGCTCAATTACCCTACTGAAGCCTGGGTAGGCAAGACGGGGGCCGCTGGGGGGAGGGGCGGGGCTTCAGCTTGCCGAGGGAAGGGAGAAAAAAGGCCTCCATCCTTGGCTTTGACACGCGGCGGCGGCGCAGCAGCCAGGGGTACCGTACCCCTTCTATCCCCCCCCCCCCGTGAAACTAAATACACAACCCTATCGCTACTTGAAAAACAGCAGTGGCCGACTGAGTGTGGAGTGGTCACACTCTCACCGTTTGAGAAGTCCGGATATTATTTCGTTTTATCCCTCGGTAGATTTGTGCAGAACGTGTAACGGGCAACTCAGTGGGGTTCTCAGTTTGGTCACAGTGGTGGGCGGTTTCAGCCTCTCCGCTGAAAGCCACAGTTAGTGGATTTGCCGAACGTCCCGAAATCCGCAAAGGCTGACAGGGTCACCTCAGCGGGACAAGAAAGCAACACGCGGTACCGCTAAGGTTGGCCGTCCATTCAGTCAGTAAAAAGTCATCAGTCACGGTACTGTAGTTACACTGACATTTAAATTCAATCCTGGCACATTTAAATGGCTGGTGTAAAGAGCACGGGGTTAGCTCCATTCAATCAGTAAGAAGTCATCACGGTACTGTTTACACCGACATTTAAATTCAGTCCTAGCACATTTAAATGGCTGGTGTTAAAGCAGTAATAAAAAAAAACAGTAATACAGTAATAATAAAATGATCATAGTCAAACTACCACTCAGTGTAGAACCGTAACTACAGACCACCCGTCTGCAAGCTTCGGCAAGGCATTGACCAGATGTGGCAAGGCCATCATGATTAACCATTTGCGGTAACTGACCAATCTGCTACGGTACCGCCAGTTTACGCCACCCTAACGGGTGCCAGAACTTGAAGCGAGGCTTGGACTTCACTGAGAGCGTAGGCTTCACCACCAAACTCCAAGAACTGGTTTACCATATCCTTGCCGGAAAGCGATGCGGGGCTCGGAGTGTGGGTTGACAGTGACCAACTGCTGGGACCCTTCAGCCCCTTGTCAGTATCACGTAAGTCTTCACACTGTTCAACCAAACCCATGCAATCATTTTCCGCTTGATCAGTACCACGTAATTCTTCACACAAGTCAACCAATCACATTCCCCTTGATCAGTACCACGTAAGTCTTCACACAAATCAACCAAACTCATGCAATCATTTTCCCGCCCTTGATCAGTACCACGTAATTCTTCACACAAGTCAACCAAACCCAAGCAATCACTCTCCCCAGGTGACAATACACGTCAATCATTTCTTGTTCTTTTTCTGCCGTTAATTACGTTGCTGTCAACGTTTGCAAAGTATTGCAAACCAATACCGTCCGTTGAGGACACGAAATATCACGCAAATGATGAGTGGAAGCTGGACCATCTTCTTGTATCAACAGCCACGTGTCAGTGTGAACCCTCCAAACCAAATTGAATGCAAACATCAGGTGTGTTTTTTATTGCCATGGCGAGCCGAGTCAGTGGGGACAACTGGCAGGTTTCAAAACTCGCGGCAAAGGCCGAGACGGCAGAACACTTCGGAGCAAAAACCCAGCTACCCGGGTTATGCACAAAGCAAAGACCAGCTATGGTTCACGGCTGGTTTTAAAAAAAAAAAAAAAAAACACAAAAACTCCCCGTTACCGGAAACGTGAATAAAAGCAGCAGTCAGTGATGGCGGGGTGTTTGTTCAGGACCCCTATGGCGGTTTGATCAAGGAGGGAGTCATTGATCGGCGGTACAGGCACTGACACCTTTTGTTTGCTCCAGCAAAACACAGGGTGGCCTGCCCACCTCTGGAGCATGAGGCGCATCTGCTCTGATTATTGATACTACTTTTTTTTCTTTCTTCTCTCTCTTGTATGACCAAGGTCAGCATTCAGCTCATTACTGTCATGAGACGGCAAGGGGAGTAGAGTGTGTGTGTGGGGTGGGGGGGAATATTAATCTACTAGGCACATGTGTTTATATGGCAATTACCAAAACACGTTTACAAGTAACTAGGTATTTAAAGCTGTCAACCGTTACCGTTTAAACGGTTATAATTTATCAGGTCGAGTGCCAAAACACATCAAAAACAAAAAGGTAAATCAAGACCAACGGAGAGAAGGACGCAAAAGATGAAGATGAAGCAGAAGAAGCCAGAAGAAAAGATCATTCTTTAATTTCCAGCTTGGCTTTTTGTCACGTGTGTGTGTGTGCGCGCGGGCAGGCACATGTGTCAGTGCTTGTTCTTGGTTTGTGTTTGCATGCGTGTGTACACGCGCATGCGTGTGTTTGGTGCAGGTCTATCGCTATGTGTGTGTGTGTGTGACTGCGAGAGAGAGAGCATGAGAGAAGTTGGGACAGTACTAGTATTTTTCAACAACACTGCAGCAGTTACTTCCCCTGCACAGGCACTCTCCCCAGTTCAAAATATCTGGATCACAATCTCTCTCTCTCTCTCTCTCTTTTAGCTCAAAATTGTCTGCTGGCAACCGGCTTTCAGCAGCCTGGTTGTGCATTCAGTCTGAGGTTAACTGTTAATATAAACAGGGCTTGTCTGAGAGTGAGATCGCACTGACTGTTTATCATGTTCTGGAGGGTGGCGGTAAAACAGTAAAACATAAACATTAAGTGTTGTATGGTCTTTTTCTTCTTGTTCTTCTTTCTTTTACAACCTTCTATGAATAATAATCAAAGAACACAATACTTACGGATCTTCACCCTGCTGGACAACCTTGTCGAAAGTGCCATCGCTGCTGTTCAGCAGTTCCGGTGGAGGGGGAGGCAACTCTGAGGGGTCCACCACCCCTTCCTGGTTGTCTCCCCGGGATGGAGAAGGCAGGGGCTGATCACTGTGCTTGCCTGCAGGACTGCGAGAGTTGTCCCGGACTGTGGCGGGGACGGCGCAGACTTCCGGCTTGGCCTGTGCGTGAGTGTCAGAAGAACTACGCTCTCTCGACACGTCCGGCGGACACACAAACGAACGTTCAGGGTCTTTCCTGGGAACCTCCGAAACGTTTCTGTCTCTCGGGAGATGACTCTCCCCTCTGGGCGGCGGGTTGTCCGCCCTTGGTGCAGCGTGCCCGTCTTCCCTGGGCGGTAAAACTGTCCGCTCGGGAAGCTGGGGCGGCCTGGCGCTGCTGGAGGCGACAGGGGCGTCTCTGAGCGTGGGCTTCGAGTCCCTGTCGACGTAGGCAGCAGCGGCATGCTGAGGAAAGTACTCTTTGGTCTGAGCCGTCACAGACGCCTGGCCATCAGCCGCCGAGGCGGAAACCTCCGACCCACTCTGGCGATGAGCGGAGGAGGAGGAAGCCCCGGCGCTGAGGCTGGAGGTGGAGGAGACGGTGGGCGTGGTCGACGCGGAGCTGGCAGCGGAGCTGGTCGGCGTGGTCGCTTCCTGCGCCACCATGGGCTCGCGCTTGTACGACGTGGAGATGCCCATCTGCGTGCGCGAGTGGATGACGCTCATGCTGGCGCTGGACGGGGTGGTCGACGTGCTGCCTCGCTGCCCCGAGAACTTCATCATGGCCTGCTTGCGCAGCTCCACGGCGTAGTCGTTCTCACGCGGGGAGTTACTCTCCCACTGGTGGACCAGGCTCTTGAAATCGATCTTGGCCTCGTCCACATTGCCCCCTTCCTCTCCCTCCTGGCTGTCCGCGGCCTCCTCGTCCCGCCGCAGGTAGTTTCGGGGCGGCAGCGCTGGGGGGCTGCGGAGTTCAGGACTGGGCGTGCGGGGCGGTGGTGGAGGGGGCCGACGTCTCGAGGCCCCTGGGAAGTTCTGGTAGGTTGGGGAGGCCATCACGCCCGACTCCATTTTACTCCTGCACACCCACAAAACATTGATTTGGTCACAAGTTGGAAACCAAACAAAATATTTCCACCTTAATCAACAACAACAAAAAACAAAAAATCATGATTATATTTCAAGTAACTGTAACACAAGGAACTATATTAATAAGCTCGGTTCATAATGACTGATGATTACATCTCACTGACGATAATGATGACAACATTCATAATGATAGGCCGGGCGATGATAATGGACATTCTTTTAAAATAAATATATATCAACATTTAATGTTCTGATTACTCAGAGTCACTGTGCCACACGTAAAACACAGGCAAAAAAACAGGACTATTATTCGCGACAGTGTTTAAGCCAGGAAGAACGGGCAAGACAATCCCTAGGCAATAAAATGGGACATAACTCCTCCAGCCTTGTCGGCTCGAATCAAAGGGAAGCAACTCTTGTCTGGCTGGCCCCTTTTGAACTGGTAATGTCAACAGATGACGTAAAGCAAGCCAAGCAAGTGCCACAGCCTTCTATGTAAGTAGGTCTCAAGCGCCTACGCCACCAGGGATCTGTACCGATCCTGCCTCGACCCGGCTAGTAAATATTTGTCTTACACTGTAAACAACCACATGCGCTCTGCCACGATGTAAGTGCGGAGAGACGTCTCCAGTCCGGCTGAAAAACCACCTCCTTCACCACTACCACTATGAAGTCTCAGCTTCATCTTTCGCATTTTTTGTTTTTCATTTACAAAACAAACCAATAATAACAATAAATTAGCCAATAAAACGCGAGAACACCAACTCGCAAAAAATTTGGGTTTGACTTGACAGAAGTTCAGTTCAGTCCAGCAGATTTAACCCATTTCATCGCGAGGCTCGGCTGCTACACTGAGAAACCACCAAAATAACCAAAGTTTTGTTCTCTCTCTCTCTTTTTCTCCTTTCTGAACGCTGACAGCGGCACATTGTTTTGTTTTCGAGTTCTAACTCAGCCACAAAGCCGGATTTTTCAGTTACAGAATCCTCGCTAGTTCGCTGTTTTATAATAATATTACAGTTCGTTCACAAATTCAGGCGGAACCGTAACTAGTCACTAAGCGAGATACGTCGAGTCAACAACCATCACTAAAATCATACTACAGGCTACTAATACAGAAACTGGTGTGAAGTGAACCACCGCACAGTCACCACACGTCAGTGGTGGATGCCTTCCCTACAAGTCCTCCCAAACCACTGACAGCTATCGCGCAGCATCGGAAGAGAACACACACAGCCCGCCATTCCTCACCTTGACTCCCTCCCTACGTCATTTCCTGAAGGCGGCTAATCAACACTAACGATCAACTGTCTCAGTCACGAGAGCACTCAGGTGTGCCGCCACGCAACGAGGATGTCGGAACTATGCCATCACTATCAGGGACCGTTGTCTTTTCCAGCCCCCGATACTAGTCGCTGACTAACGAGTGGTTTTGCATGACTGGCGTTCACTGGAGCGTGCTCACAAGCCGCAACATGGGAGGAGTCGGTGGCTGTCTCCGCTACCCCCCCGCGCCTGTCGTATTTCCACCCCCAAGCGACTACGTCTGTCATTATTGAAATTAATGCAAACGACTAGTCTCTTTTGACCTCAGCTGTGTCCACCCGGACTGATCGAAAACGAACAGCAAAACTTACAAATAAACCAATTCTCATTCCGCAGTTGAGTTCAAAACAACAACAACAACAAACAAACAAAACGAACGACAGACTGGGCGTTTGCGCTCGATAGTGAAATCTGAAGAAAGAAAAACGCTACCCGAACACGTTAATACTATCTCCTCCGTTTAATCGCAGAAAATGTAGGCTGCGAGCTAGACAGGGAGAAGGGGGGGGGGGGGGGGGGGAGGAGAGAGGAGGAGAGAGAGAGAGAGAGAGAGAGAGAGAGAGAGAGAGAGAGAGAGAGAGAGAGAGAGAGAGCTCTTCGCCCACGACCTGAACTCATCCACCTGCGCAGAAAAGAACCATAACAAGTGCCCAATTTCAGCCTACACGGTGAAAGCGAAGACAAGATAAGCGATCAACTCAACATACGCGTCAGTCTACTCAGTCTAACCGTTTCCGGACCTAAAAACAGACCACCGTGACGTCAACACTTTCACAGTCACCACTCATCAGCCTATGCTTATGCCTGAACTTGGTCAGTGTGTGTGTGTGTGTGTGTGTGTGTGTGTGTGTGTGTGTGTGTGTGTGTGTGTGTGTGTGCTCTTTACCCGCTAAGGCCTAAACTCATCCACCTTGTGCGTAGAAGGGGGAAAACCGTGGCACACACACACACACTCTCAAACACACACATCATGACGACAAGTGGCCAATCTTAGCATACACGGTGAAGGCAGCCTGGACAAGATAAGCAATCAACACGTACGTGTCTAAACAGTTTCCGGACCCCAAAACAGACTAAAAATGACGTCAACGGCTTCTCACCATGTTTTAAGACTTCGTCAGCTAGGGCATACAGCTGCCAGTGGCTAGGGCCACACGATGAGCAAAACAGCACACACCACTTCCTTCCGGACATAAGTCAACAACCATCACTAAAATCACTGCACGATACTACTACACACGCAGCACCACCGAGAGGCCGAGCTGATTTCCGTCACCACTCGAAACCAAGCACAGAATTCACTACTTTAACGTGGAAGCGGGAGCACGAAGACTCATACAATAATATGACTACCCACTCACCTTCGGCGACTAGCTGAACAAGATATGATCCAGAAGCAACACTGAAGTGAGACTGACAGCGAGTAGTTCGCTATGATATTACGACTGCATGAGAGAAATGAAGCGCTAAATCTTTCTATCTAAACTGTGCCGCCGCCGACCAGCCGACACACAGCACGTGCCGCGAGTGAGAAACCATCGACGGGCCAAATACGCAAGCAGGTTAAATAAATTAATACACAATACAGTTGGCGTGAGCTGCACCTAAACTTAGTGCACGATCTTCCCCAACTTCTGGAAAGCCCGGAGGGTCAGAGCTAGAGAGTGTCTATGTTTTCCGCAGCAGAAGACCAGTCAGTAATTTGGTACCGTGGATCTGACTGACATCAGCCACTGCTCTCCGTCCTAGCCACACGAAGTAATTGTGAATGTGCGCATTGTCGCGCGTCTCTATGGGACGACTGACTGGGACTCGAGGCCCCACACTACAGTCAATGCAAGTGTACTATCAACACAACCCTGGTGAACGATGTTCACTGTTCATTATTTTCTTCCGGGAACCGTGTACCCCCCCCCCCTTTTTTTTTTTTGGTGGTCTTTCTGTCACTGTCAGTCGTGCACATACAACACACACACACACATTATCTCTCTCTCTCACACATACACCGACCGTCTCTCTCTCTCTCTCTCTCTCTCTCTCTCTCTCTCTCTCTCTCTCTCACACACACACACACACCGACCGTCTCTCTCTCACTCTCTCTCTCACACACACACGCCCACAACAGGGCCAAATCAAATACTGCCTCAGGGGTACAGCAGCCAACGAAGACACGTCTGCCCTATTATACCAGACGTGTCTGTTGTTAGCGGGACAGTACTGTTACAGGTTTGAATGTACTGTTACTGCTATGTGTACACAATTATATCTACAGATATCTAAAGCCCATGGGGTTCTGTGTCTGCTTTAGTTCGACGCTGTGAGTGAAACTCGGAGTGTACGGAAAACGGTCAGTGAATGTGTGCATGACTGAACAATACCACCCAACGTTTCTTGTGCACTTATTTGCATAAATGTTACTTGGCACGAACACAGATGACGTCACGATAACAGTGTCCCGGTACAACGGGCCTGGCATGATGACTCACGGCAATTAGGTCATGGGTACACTTCGTCACCTTTCCACCGACTCGGGCCGTTCAGTAACGCTAAGATTGTAAACACAGCGCACCTCTCAAGTCTGTAACCAGCAACAGCGAGTCTGCTCGACAGCGGAGAATAGCGCTATAATATAAAAGCGATCAACATCAACATCAACAACAGTGAGCCGGTTTGGCCTAGCGGTAAGGCGTTACGCTGGTAAGCAGAGGGAATCTCGGTTCGAATCCGCTCTGGCGCTCCTTTCTCTTCAAAAGTTGTGGTCTGTGGACACTGTCTTGCGACTTTGTCCCACACAATTAATGAAACATTAAAATGGCTCTCATAGCTGCCCCTCTTAATGCAGGGGTCATTCTGGTGGGGACAGTGCAGCGATATAGGTATATGACCCCTCAACCCCACCCCTACGCCTTGTGGTTTCTGTGGCTGTTAAGCATCACGTTTACTTACATCAGCGCTAGCGAAGAGAACAGCCAAACTCCAAGCAATGCTTAAAAAATGGAAGAAGTGAAGATGGGTGCCTGGAAACAAGAGGCTTGGGGTGTGAAAAAGACAAAAGTAAGCAACTTGTAGAATGTTCCGAGTTCAGGAGCTGTGTGAAAGTCGAGGTGGCCGTCCTGGGCTTTCCGTCCTAAAGAGCCTTACGGTTTCTGTGGACGTAAAGCAACATTGTACCATGCTTCGGCACTGGTCACAGTTTGTCCCTAATATGTCAACCGACATCCGAGGACATGAAGGTCTACTTCACCAACTTGTAGAAAGTCAGTAAGGAAGGGAGATAACTGGGGCTGACAGGGCAGCGCTACTGATCGGTTAACCCACACCCCCCAGCGACAGCGACCCACGACCATCACCTAAGAAGGGCCCAAGAGCAGCACCTCTAATCCTCATGGAGTCAGCGGGAACGCAGCTGGAGGGATCAACAAGGGAGACCACCGGGGTCCATTAATCCGATCACGCCCCTTACCCTGTCATCATAGGGTGACGTCAGAGAGGACAAAGGGGCCTCTTCTTCGCCCTCTGCTGGGTGGGTGCCGACGTTTTAGCTCAGCCTGCTGAATCCTCCTCCGCCCAGGTTTCGCTCATATTACTGTCATAAAACTGTGATGCTCGACAGTTTTATGACCAGACCGTATAACCGAGAAATAAAATAATAATCCTTTCACCTGCACGCTCTTTGGTCTTTGGATCCCTTGTTTTTTAACCGGCGGGATGCAGGAAAGAGAAAGGGGTACAAAGTTATTGAAGTGTGTGTGTGTGCGTGAGTGTGTGTTGTGTGTGTGTCCTGAGCTGTCCACTACCTAGTGTAAACTTTGAAAACTGAATTCCGACTTCGACGTCAATCTCTCCACCTCCCCTGTTCCGACCCCCCGGCCTGCGGAAACAACCTAGCCAAGGCGTGTTCGGTCCACGTCCACCAGTTTGCATAAGAAATGAGACATCACAGGTCAACGCACCGACAGCGGGTCTACATGACTGAGCTTCAGTCAAGCGGAACGGTACAACGGTCTTCGCCCTCCCTTTTTTTTTAGACACCAACGGTTTCCGCTTGATGGCACTTCTCCCCAAACACTCCCCGATCCCCCCCCCCCTTGGTGACTCGGCCACAGTCACCACACCGACATTCCGCACGGCAGAAGATCGCCGGCAGTGTGTTCCCAAAGAAAAAGTACCTAGTTCTCGGATTTTATGACGACACCCCGCCAACCGCACCAGGGTCACCTCAGGACGAGAAGAGGAAGAAGAACTGAGAGAGAGAGAGAGAGAGAGAGAGAGAGAGAGAGAGAGAGAGAGAGAGAGAGAGAGATGACCGAAAGGCGTTCAGGTTGCAAGGTCTACACCATGTCTGGCCTGGCTAGCCCAGGTTAAACATTTAAAAAAGAAAAAGAAAAAAGTAAGATGAAGTGATGCTTAATGTCCTCAGATGTCGGCTGACATATTAGGGACAAGCTGTGACCAATGCCGAAGCATGGTTCAATAAATCTTTACGTCCACGGAAGCCAGAAGGCCCGTTAGGACGGACAGCTCAGGACGGCCACCTCGACTCTCACACAGCTCCTGAACTATGTGAAAAAGTAAGAACAGCTAATATAAATGTTATATTCGTTCTCAACTTCAGCAGTATTACCCAAGTCCTCAGCATGGCACTACAGCCCCCACCCCCATCAGATTCGCACCCACCCACACATGAAAGGAAATCCCAAATTCCGGAGGTTCCAGAGCAGCGCCATGTACCCGAGGATACGGCCGATGGGCGAGTGAGAGGAAAGTCACTCAGCGGGAGGATCCACGCCGGACTCTTATCTCTCTTTCAAATACCAACACCAACAAGCCCCGTTCGTTGGGCGGGAGCTAGACAAACAATCCCCACAGCCAGACGGCATTCTGTACCACTACCACCACCAGCCTCCATTCACAAATCTAGCAGTCGGTTCTGTGGGATGGGGCGGCTCATACTTTGGCAGGCGTGCAAGTCTACTGGAGTCAAGTGGTTCTATTCGTGGGGCTTGTGTAAAAGATGCTGTTCACTGTCTGAAGGAATCTAGTCTGGACTGCCGGAAAAACAACGGCTCACGGGCTTTGCTGCCGCTATCAGCAATTCTCCGAGTCAGTTAGAGAAATCGACCACTGCCACACAAAATCTCCCAATTTAAAGGGAGGAAAAAGAAGAAAAGAGACGGAAAAGAAGGGAGAAAAGAGGAGGGAAAACAACAACAAAACCAGAAAGAATCCTTGTCTTTCGCCGTAGTCACTGACGGAGGATTACATCCAGGAAAAAACTGCATTTTGTTATTCGGGCAGTGGAAGAAGAAAACAACTGAACGCAAATCGAGTACAACTTGACTCAACAGTAACCAGAAGAAGATTGACAAACCTCGGAGACAGATCAGGTCTTCCACACACACACGCATTAATAAAATTACTATTATCAAAGCCATAAATAATACATAACGTTCCTACCTGACAGCACAAAACATAATTCCTCAAAATGCCCAAGTCTATCGAGTCACTGTTGTACACTTTACAGTAGAGATCAGTCACATTCCTCTTGAACATAAATCCTCCCGGTCTACCAACACCTAGCAGCCGCGGCCTCCTCACTCGCCTGACCCCCTGTGCGCGCACCTGTCACCACACCTGCATCATCGTCCAGTCTCGGCCCTCCCACGCCTGCCATCACCAGCACAGTGTGTGTGTGTGTGGGGAGGGGGGGGGGGGGAGTTTGCGGTGCTAATCAGATATTCCACGAGTGTAGTGTAGTGTCTCTGTGCTAATGGACACGAGGCTTCAAACCGGAATACCTGCATAGTTGCCTGGACATTCGAGCCCCAATCCTCCCTGGGGGCGCAGAAGGGTGGGAGGGGGGGCAGGCATGATGGGCAAGGCAGATAACTCTTCGCAAAGGGAGAGAAGCCGGGAGATGTCTTGAGCCGTCACGGGTAATCTCCGTCAATCAACGTCTACAAGTTATCCAATTATGAGATGTGTGGGGCTTAGCGCTAGGGTGGTGGAGATGAAACGTGAACGTCTCCTCCCCAAATTCCGGATTAAGGCTGTCTGCAGAATAAACGCCAGATAATGATGAAGCCTGACGTGCTCCAACTGGCGACTGCTCTACGAGGCATTGTTTGCTTGGCAGAGCTGGCCTTGGTTCGTAAGCTGCAGAAAACCGCACACACACACACACACACACTCTCTCTCAAGAATGCAATACGTTATCTTGTAAGAGTTCATTCATCAGCAACTCTGTTGGCCAGGATTATCATCCAGCGTCTTGATGATGCCGTTCTCGAATACAATTTTACGTCTTAATTCTGCCAGAATACTTTCTGACATTTCTAAGTCTTACTTCCAAATGTTAACCTTTAATTCTAAGTTTTATGCACCAACACCAACCTAAAACGTACGTCTAATGGCGTGAAGACCACCTTCCCAGTCCAAGACTTGTCCCTGTACACTTACAACTACGCCTTATTCCTGCATGCCATACCAACTTCAAAGCATTCCTCCATCTCATGTCAGCTCCACGCGATTGCAGAGTGTTATAAGCTACTAGGTGTGTAGCAGGCATCAAATACTATCGCAAACCGGCAGCAGTTGGAGAAGTTCCAGAGCACGCAAGTACACAGCCAAGTTGATAGATAATAGGAGTCAGAGGTATACTGAACGTCTTGTCCTCAGTTCTCTCTCCCCGCCCCTCGCAATTTTCAACACACCTCACGTTTTGCCACTCCCCCCCCCCCCCCCCCCCCCCATGGACCCTGTAACTGTGCCTTGATCCCCGGCAATGTTTGAATTAGGGCTGAGGCCAGCCTAGTGCACACACAAAGCGGAGGGGAAAAGTAACCTTTGTGTACAAGCTGGTGTAACCTGCGTCCCAAGAGAGAGGAAAAAGACAAAAAGACCCGATCTGTTACACAACTAAATCAGGGTTTCTGCAAACGTTTCCCTTCAAAATTCAAAAACTTTCAACACCCTTTTTGTGTTTCAGTGAAAACTGAAAAGCCACATTCAGTAGATAAAGACTCAGCTTATAATTTACAGCATTTCACACAGAATACACCCTCCTCACTTCACTTCAAAGTTAGGATGCCCAAAGTCTTCCCATTTCATTATCCAAAGCACGAGAGCTATCTAGCTAATTATTCTTAACGTCCAAAAAGCCCAAATTCAGAAACCATTAAACACTTCAGCTGATTTATTAATTTCCACAGACGTTCCTGGCCTTGGAAATTACCTCATTTTTTTCCAAACTTTGAAATTCCTCAGCTGAAATATTCATTTTTGACAGACGTTCAAGGCCTTGAAAATTACAGATAATCCCCCCAAAAAACAAAAAACCTTTTAAAGACCGTAGGAACCCTGTGAATCAGCAAGACCTGCGAACAGTGACGCATATCTTGTCCGTAAAAAGTTATTTTACTAAGTGAGATAGATAGCTTGTAAAGTCACTTGAGGAAAGTCCACTGTAGCGGACACTGCACCACAGTTCAAAATCAGCCAGCAAAGAGACTGACGAAAACAACGACAAATGATGGGAAACTTGACCTCGCCAAACACCCGAAGCAGTCGTGGTTAGACAGAACGTCCTGTTGACAAGGAAATGTTACTACCAACTGAATGCATTGAATCATTCACTCTTTGAACCCATTTAGATTCACATTTAAATTTAAGTCGCGCCAATAGAGCCACCAGTTGACAACCATAGGAGGAAATAATTTGATGCATGTAGGGCTGTAACGATAACATGTAGTTTCTGGACGTCGAAAGAACACAGGTCTACCATCGGCAAACACTCGTATACTGTAGAATCAGCAACGTACATCGGCGATGCAACACTACAGTACTTTGTCCCACCACAGCACTGGTCAAAGCCAAAGGCAATCAATCTTTGTCTACAGCCATTGAAACCCTACCCTACTCCCCCGAGTTAAGTCTGTGTCCACACAAGCTAACCCGCATTCCTGTAAAGCTGATTTTCCCTTATCTTCGACCTTGTCCACAAATTCCCAAAGACCACAAACTGTCTGTGCTAGATTCTGCCTCGCGGTGACTCAAGCCCGGGTCTTGTGGTCAGTCTGGCATCAAATGACCGCCACCGTGTTGGTGGCCAGCAGTGTTTATCAGCGCCCCATTTCTCTGACCTGTAGACCCCACTGTCGTCCCGAACAGCTGTCGATGAATCCGCTAAAACGGATTCGGTGTTCTCAGACACTGTCCGTACAAAGTGGGTGATACACACAGCAGCAGTAAATCCACACTCCAAATGGAGGTCCAAAATATGCTGCTGCGATAATCACTTCAAACCATCCATCCCTCTCCCCAACATCCTGTCTCCACCCGCCCCCTTCCGTCTCACTTGTATTTATTTAGGCCACCAGCCAAGCGACCTGACATTGCTTTTGTTAAAGCTGGTTTTGCCTCTGTCTTAGTGGTCTTGGTTGTTTCTTTGTTCTCTTCCTCTTGGAATTTCTGTTTTGTTTGTTGTTGGTTTTTGTTTCCAAAGACTAGAATTTATTTCGAATGGCTCGTCCGCCAATCATGTGTGTTTTCCTTTCCTTTTAGCATCATGTACGTATGAACACTCCGCGTACAAGCCAAAAGGCCTCTTGATGCGCTCATGAAACTTTATTTTGTATTTAAATAAATCCTTGTTTAAACCAAATGGACTTGGAAGGATTCCATTCGGTAGGCTGTCGTTTTCGGCTCGAGTGCGCAAGTAACAGTAACAGAGAACGCCTTTCACTGTATCAGTCCACATCGACGACTGTAACGACAGCATGTATTGTTTCTGGACATCGAAAGAAGACCAGTCTACCATGGGCAAAGACTCGCTTACCGTAGAATCAGCAACGTACACCGGCGGCGCAGCGCTATGGTACTTTGTCCCGCCACAGCACCCAGACTATCGCCTCGGGATGGCTCAGCCACAGACACTAGACACTGAGCCCGCCCGCCGCCGTCAGTACGTCAACCGTCTCCCTCGCTACCCACCCACAACGCCACCACGCACAAAAACGTACAGTACTCAGCCTCGTTGACAAATCACCCCAAAATAGTTTCTAACCAGACCCACAACATGTAAGACGGCAATCCCAGACGAAAGGTGATCCCTCACGGCGGCTGCTGGCTTTGCCTACCTGGCTGTGTCCAGCGTGAAGCGATCATCCATCAGCCAGGGCCGTTGCGGTCCTCACACACGCCGCGACACGCACGTCCACTTACTCCTCCAAGCCTGGCCAACTCTGTGGCGGACGCTGGAATTCCACGCACTGGCTTTCACACAACAATGGGAGCAGGTTTCACAGGGGGAACTAGTCGGCTTGTCTCGCTTCGGCCCAGTCCTACTATACCAACAACTAGTCAGTGCCAGGACTGACTCGGTGTACACACACTGTCGGAGATCGCGACATGTTCGTGACAAATACGAACTAGCGTTAGTTAGTTACTAGTCGGACCTTGACGACCTGTAAATCGCAACGGGTCATCTCGGGATGAACAAACACAGTCAGAAGTCAACGTTATATTATTTGGAATACTAGTTAGTAGCTGGACCTTAAATGCCCTGTCAACCGGAACGGGTCACCTCGGGATGAACAACCGTCACAAGTCAACGTTATCATTATTATTTGAAACTTTTCTTACTTCTCAAACTATACTCAAGTCAGAACTATTTATTTCCCAACGAGCAAAAACATTCGAGGCAACTTCGTCAGAACGTGTTCAGGAGGACTGAAGTGTAAACAGCACAAGGTCCAAACATCAGATCACAAGTACATTAAGTGATAACCAAAACCATACATTTTTGGAGCCTGTACTATACATACCTCGTGGCTACAACCTGGAAACAAAAGATCGTAGAAATTTGGGGGGGGGGGGACCTACCACAACAAAATTCTGAAGAAAAAAAAATGCTAGTATCACTGGACTAATACAATCATAAAATATACCTGTGCCAACCCTCGATGACTTTTCACACAAACTGTCCAGGTGTCAGAAGAAGAAGGGGGAAAAGGACCGTAGTGAATACCTCCAGGCTGTATGTGTCACATTCCTCACTTGTGTAACGTGGTGCAACTCGTTCAACACGATGAAGCAGAGCCTGGCGACGGTATAACCACCTACCCCCCCTCTTTGCACGCTCTGAATACCCCCTCCCCCTTTAACTATGCACCCACCCCCACCCCCCAAAAAAACATTTAAAAAAAAAAAAAAGTCCATTCCCACACTCGTCACGCGCTTCCCTTCCTGGTGGTGACCCACGTGATGAGGTAATCATACGCGTGCACGCTACACAGCAGCATCAGTCCACAGTCAAAAGTGTGGGAAGAGTTTGGACCATACCACCGTTTCATTTATAGCCCATAATTATGTATGAAGAGTAAATACAGTTAAAAGCGGATAGCCTCTAATCCCGATTAGCCAAGAGTCCATAGCTTGGCCCGGTTCTTGTTCCAGGTAGAGAAATGAGGCTGTAACTTTTAACGCGTTTAGGCCGACCACATGATCCTGTTTGCTCTCTACACATGCCAATTTTTTCCATTGTCGTCGCCGTTTAGAAGATAAACGTTATTAGGGGGAGCTATTTGCTATTCATACATACGGGCCCAGGTCAGCCGTTTGGACAGTGTGCGGTTTTAAGTGAGTTCAGCGACAGTCTTAATACTGTCTCTGGCGAGTTGTTTCATATTTTAAAGCAAGTCAACGAGTCAGGGCTAAACACACGAAAGAATATACCTAAAGGCATGGAGAATACAAAAGAACGTGCAAATTCTGTTCATCTGTTTCAAACGGGAGTCTGCTCCGAAAATCTACACTTTGGTAAATTATGTATTGTTCATTAACTATTCTTTTCAACCTTTTGTGTATTTTGACCAAATTGTCTTCGGTTGATTTTCTCTTGACAGTAAAGGCGGAAAACATTTAAAGCGGGCATATTGTCAACGATGGGGGTGAAGTGGACGTAGTGGGGCGGGGGTGACAAAAGTGTAAAGCTAGGACTGAACTGAGCTGCGAACACTTGCAGCAGAAGCAGAGGAGGCAAGGTTTCTGAGGGACGACTCGGCGTGGTGCGGCACTCTAACTCAGTATTTAGACAGAGAAACCAGCGGTTTCAACAACAGAGTCCAGGCGAGATCAAGAGGAGGGAGGTGAGCTGGACTCTCACGAAGATGTTAGACGCTTCTGCGGGTCCAGGCGAGATCAAGAAGGAGGTGGTGCTGGACCCTCAAGTTAGCCCAGAAGAGATCAAGAGCAGGGAAGTGGAGCTCGGCTTGAGAGTTAGACTTCTTTCGCTTCAGTTGTTTCCCAACGGCGGACGGACACTGCCGTAACATTTTGTTGTGGCGGCGGTCCTCGGCAGCCTTGGTCTTCCGGGCTGGCGCCTGTCTCGTGGTTTCACTCTTCTTTCCCCCTTTTCCCACTCGACCCCGTCCCTGATAGACCTACTCGCCTCCGTGGACGTTAAGCAACGATTTCTCTCACTCCCGGTTTCACCCAGTTGCGTGCACGACGACCTTGGCGCTGCTCCAAAGACCGCGCAGTCGGGAAAGAAAACACAGGCCCCATAACACCTCAGCCACTCGCTTCCACTTCAACCTTTTTGTAACTCGCAAAGAAAAAGCTTTGTTTAAAACCTCGACAAACCCGACAGCGCTGAGAAAGAAGCACTGCAAAAGGTGAAATGAAAAATACGAAACGGTCGTATACAGATCATGTAATCGATTCTTCGATGACACTTGTGAAGGACGACCACACGCAGTATAACAAGGGTTGTAAATCGCCACTAACATTTTCGAGAGCATAGACATGACCCGTCGTCTCTACCAGTACGTCTCCACACCACCCAGTCCACGATGATTCAGATATGAATCATGTTTTATTTACTCTTCTTTTTTTTTTTCCCTTTCTTTATACGTCAGCTTGAAAAAGCTGCTGATCTGTTTTGCTCCTGTGTATGTGCATGAAGAGTATCAGGGCTGCGACTGCCGTTCGTCTTTTCTTCAGTGTTTAAATCAACATTAACCAGTTAAGTTGAATGTTGCTTTACGTCCACAGAGACCGTAAGGGCTACTAGTGACGGGGGAGCCAGGGACGGCCATCTCGACTTTAACACAGCTCCTGAGCTCTGAACATTAACCAATGTAGTCGTCGAAGAATAAAGTCAAGACTGCTTACAGTTAGGGTGTTAAGTAAGATCACTGGACATTAACATCTTGTCAAAACCACACATTTACCTGGTTATTGGACTTAAACATCCTGTCAACCACACTTTTACCTGGTTATTGGACTTAAACATCCTATCAACCACACAAGGTCATCGCTGAACGAACCATTTCTTGATCCTTTTATAATGAACACCCGGTCAACCGGAAAGTGTCACCACAAGTCGACACCCAAGCTTGTCACCAGTCACAAGTAAAGACCTGTCTCGCAGGTCTGGGCACAGCTCTGGACGTTCTCATACAGCCAAGCCACAGCAAACAGACGTTCCACCACAGCCTCACAGTACAACACCCCTCTCGAAATGGGACCAAACCAAACATGATCCAGGAAGAGTTTCCCTTAACTCTGGAGACTCGATCCTCCTAGTCGTATACACACACCGCCTGCACGTACGGTTAACGATAAGGGGAAATACCATTTGATTCTCTCTCTCTCTCTCTCTCTCTCTCTCTCTCTCTCTCTCTCTCTCCACAGCTGGGACCGTGTCACCAGAGAGTATCAATCTTCTTTACTCTTGACAGAGGTGTTAAGTGTCAGTCCCGGGATCTGACCCAGCCGGATCTTTACCAAACAAGGCCACAATGTAGCCCCCCCCCCCCCCCCCCCCCCCCCCCCGACTGAGCCCTCAAACTCGCAGTCCAGCAAACAGACAGGTAGGCGCAAACCGAGTCTCGCTCGCCTGTCACAGACCTTGCCAGCTTGACAGAAAAGGCCATCAGTCGTTAAAGGCATTCCCGCGGAGCGGACTCAGCGCCAGGGAGCGACAGGAAAGCATTTACACCAACGTGGCGCGAGTCGACCGCCGTCATTCCTCGCAACCTGACTGTTCCTCGCATGACAACACGCCCCCAGCGCGGGCCTTGGGGGCGAACCTTTCATTCACAACAGTTGGAATGAAGTCTTGTTCTGGCGAACGACGGCTGATGGGTCTGCTGGTGTCGTCAGGATCAAAAGATCAAAAACATTTTGCTACAAGAAATTCCACTCCCCCCCAACACACACACCACAGAAAGTAACGCAACAACAAACAATCGTTGAACACAATTAAGATCTAACAGAATCCACACACATGGGAGTTAATTAGCGCTGGAAAGACACACAAACACAACAACAAAGATCCGCGTCGTCTACGGTAACTCTCTCCCGGAATGCGTGTAAATACAAAGTACTAACGCCAGTACTGTCATTATTAGAAGAGACGCTTTCAAGTTCACCTAGAGCTACAGTCTGCCTCCGGTGAAAGGGACCTTGTAAACATCGCCGTCGTAAAACAGATACAAAACTGCGACAGTATAATAACGGTGTTTAACAAGTATAAATATAGGTGGTGTGACTCGGCTTTGTGCTAAAGTGCTTGGTCCTTCGGGAACGACTGCACCCACCTGTCCACCCATCCGTCCGCGGTGCCTGCCTTAATCAGCACTGTTCCCTCAACCAAAACCGGGGTTAATCTGAGAGCCCATGAACACAGCATTGTCATCACAACTTCATCACGCGTCACTCTACGTTGCAAGAAGACTATTGGGGGGAAATGGGAGTTGAGAACCGAGAAGACAGAAAATTACAAGGCCAGAATTCTGGGCAGTAGGTAAGTTATGATCAACTCCAGACTTAGAGAACATTTTGTTGACAACTTTGTATTCTCAGCACAGAGGACCTCGATTTCTGCGTCTGCGGTACTCCATCGCGGGAATTCACCAAGGGTTTCAAAACAGAAGAACAAAAAGGAAACGGCAAAAGAAGCATAACCATGTAAGACTCACCTTTGTTTGTGAACAATGATCATGGCAAAGTTTCCTCAAGAAACTGCAGACAAGTCAGTGTCAGAACATTTAAACTGAGAAGGCAAATCCGCGACCGCATCGACAGTCCATGTTTCTGACAACCAATGCACTCTAACAAAGGACGCGGGCGAGTCCGTGAAACCAGTGTGCGTGACAGACGGGACGGCAGTCCGTGAAGCCAGCGTGTGTGACAGACAGGACGGCAGTCCGTAAAACCAGTGTGTGTGACAGACGGGACAGCCAGGGGGGGGGGGGGGGGGGGGGGGGGGGGACCGGCGAAGCCTCCTCAAGGAGAACAAAATTGATGGCTCTTGCTGCCTGCAGGAAGTCAGTGGGGCCGGCAGGGCCGTTTCCAGAGTCGTTGCCTGGCTGGGGGGCAACAGGTGCCATCGACTCCGTGAGGAATGACACGAAAAGCGCCAAGATGGGCTGACTCACCCCGCTCTCCCACCAAGCCTGGCCTCATCTTCCAAAATTTGGGGGAGACCAACTGTTGCGTGGCCTCACTTCCTAAATTCCCCGGGGGGGGGAGATGATGACAACTGTTGCGGCAAACGAGACGGGGGTTTAACATGGGGTCGAGAAAAAGGTATTAAGGCGCATAACGCAACGCCAAGGGGTTTTAGCCGGTTTGGCCTAGCAGAAAGGCGTTAGGCTGGTAAGCAGGAGGACCCGTTCAAATCCGCTTCGGTTCTCCTTCTCTTCAAAAGTTAAAAAAAGGAGATAAAACGGGGAGTTAAGAACATATTTAAACCCTTTAAAAAAAAAAAAGGGGAAAAAAATAAACCCAAAACCCCGGGGAAAAAGACAAAATTGAGAACAAATGACATGTAATCAGCACGTAATCCCGCTTATCTTAAGCATGCTAGGCTGTAGCGTGGTAAATGAGATTTTAAGTAAGACAAAGAGAGTGCGACTGACACGAATTTCGTCTCACCTTGACAAATGCGATGTCTCATACGTGCGGGGACGGAAATTAAGTTCAAAGGCAAGCAGAAACACCACTTACCTCCACTTACGCTTGTACCAATACCTTTACAAACACAGCGATTCGAGTCGGCCGTAAACTGCCTTGATTGTCAACAACTGAACGGCTGAATGGATGGATGAACGCCCGCTGGGTCCATTCTTGTCACAGCTGACTGTCTACCTTGCCTACAATCCCGTCACGGTAGAAAAACGACTGCCCACAATGCCTACGCTGCCTAGGCAGTGTATACTTTGTCACTGTGGAAAAACCTACTACGTATAATCCCGTCACAGCAGATAATACACGCGTACTGCCGACAACCCTGTCACCGCCAAGCGACACCGTACAAGTTTGCGAACGACGGGCCGTCAAAGCACAAACAGTGGCCAATATACGGAAAGCGACACTGCACAGTGTTGTAACACAGCCACAGGAGAATCGCAGTGGTGGAGAAGGAACCAAGAAATTCAAGCACTTCATGACTGCAACGATATCCTTTTTCTGTTGTGTGTGTGTGTGTGTTTTGGGGGGGGGGGGGGGGCGTGTGTGTGTACTCTGTGTTTGTGTGTGTGGGGTGGGGTTCTTTCATCTAAAAAATAAATTAATTAAATACCATGAACCACCACCAAAATCTCAGCCGATCAGAAAACAGAACCACCTAACGGTTAACAGCAACGGGAAAGCCAGCAGCTCTGCAAGGAAGGGCAGTTCCAATGGATAGTGACACTGACACAGTGGCAGGCCAAAGGCGATCACGACCATCATCTGATTGCTCCGTTCAGCGCCAAACGCCCCGGTCCGCAATTGCATTAGTTCCATTAGCGCTCAAAGAGGCCAGCGATCGTCGAGATTTGTCCATCAGACGGCAGCCACAGCATCCCCATAACCAGATAAAACACGCACTGCCGGTGTCTCTTCGGCCTTTGATGCCAGTTCCCATACGCTGTGGCAAAACATGAACTGAAATAATATTGTGATTTCGTTTTCCGAATGAAAGCAGAGAGGTTTGGGGGGAGGGGGGGGGGGGGGGGGGAGGAGGAACGCCCGCCACGAGTCACCGGGATCAGGCTGGGAAAAGAAACAATGAATGAAAGGGGGCAGAAGGAGGAATTTTAAGCAGACTGCAAGATGGCCTCTGGCGGAAGAAAGGAGCAGGCAGACAGTCTGCCGCAGGAATCGGGAACAATGAGAGAGAAGTCGGAACTCAGAAATTTATTACACAAGGATTCAGATTTTAGGCAACTGCTTATTCTTACAATCCGTCCCTACTAATCTACATGCCATCAGACTAAATAATAAAAGAGCAGTAACAACATTGACTACCACAGTAATGATGACGGAGAGAGAGAGAGAGAGAGAGAGAGAGAGAGAGAGAAGAGAGGGGAGAGAGAGAGAAAAAGAGAGAGAGAAGAAGACAGACCAGACAGACAGAGAGAAAGAAACGAAGAGCAGAGAGACAGACTGATAAAGACTTTTTGTTTTGTTGTTGATTTTTTTAAATAATAATAATAATATTTCTGTTCCTTTTCTCATCGTGCCACATCATCAGGTCGACGCAGAGTGAACCCACCTTCATAATCAATGAAGCCCTGCTCCCACCACTGATCAAGGACCAATCAACTTCCATCCCAAGGTCCGTCTATTTTGCTCCATCCCATTCCCGCAGGCCACCGCCCCCCACTTCAGCTGCACAAGGCAGTGCAGTCAACGCAATCTTGCCCCCGACACCTCCCCGGAGGGACTCACGCAAGGAACTAGCTCGGAAAACGACAGATAATGAAGCCCGCGTCCAATTTGGCCAGAATGAAATCTCCCCTGAGAGCTGACTCATTTCCATGGAGACCTCGCTGCTCAGGCTCTTGCCGGAGACACTTGTGTGTGTGTGTGTGTGAGTGTGCGTGTGTGTTTTAGGAGCCAAGAAGCGAAAAGGAGCAGAGGCGGGGGAAAAGAAGAAGAAGTAGAGCACAGAGCACACCCCAAACAGATACTACCCCGGCCTACCAAAGGAATGCCGGTTGCTCAACGGTTTTGGTTGGCTGCTTGTTGTCGTTACTTGAGAATTCACTTGAGTACTGAGTACATTTGCTCTTTCGGGATCTTTTGATTGGTGAAGGATATAGAATGATTTTTTATTTTTTATCCACCACCCAAAACTCCCTGTCGGTGCGCCAGAACAAAAATGTTCTGTCAGACACTCCAAACAAAGCAACAATCACCAGAATCAATAATGAAGACAGACCTCAATCCAAAAAAGAAAAGAAAGCACTTGGATCACCCATAAGTTATAATCATCTGAACCGCGACCCCCAACCCCCGCCCAAGAGAGAGACAGAGAGAGAGAGAGACAGAGACAGAGACAGAGACACACAGAGACAGAGAGATCAGATGATCTAGACGCGGTCTCTGCAGTCTAGATAATATTTTTTTCACGAAAGGCTTATTGATGTAGTCTAAAACCTAAATACGCCGAACAGCCCTTTGCAGACGGACATTCACTACAAGTACAAGGAAACGATATGACCCAGACAGGAATTGGACCCAATCCTCAGCTTAGACGTAACACCCGGACAGAATGTCTTCTGCCCCCATAAAAAATCAGTGGTACATTGCTCAGACGAAAGGTCAGCAGCACGTCAGAATCAATACTGAACACGTCCACTCCATCCTCCTCCACGGTCTTGAGGTGACACGCATCACCCCCCCCCCCTCCCCCGCGTCAGGTAAGCAATGGAATAAGGCCGTCAGGTAATCACTCTCCCCCGCGATGTGCGATCGATACAAAGGCATAGCTGACATTCCAGCCCCTTCACAGGTGGTCCCTCCCCACGCGACCGGCACGCGCCAAGCTTCTGTCCGCAACCAGAGAGGGCTTTGTTGGTTTGTGGTGATGTGATGAGTCAGGAACAGACAGACACTAAAAATAGCGGTCCCTGCTACAGAGTTTCAGGGTGACAGTATGACACAGTCGTTCACGGAACCGCTTCGGTGCACACTATAAACACACGCGTGATTCACCAAACCCACATCGGTTGTTTATTGCCAACCTCAACTTTATATTATATTCGGGACGCCATGATGTTGTAAACGGATGATCTATGTAATTCGGATCATTAAGTCGAACAGACACAATGTAACAGCGGCAAGTCAGGTTTGTCCGACTGCGGAATAGCAATTCAATGATCAGCAATGTATAAATTGAGAGCTCCTGAACGGGAGCTGTGGGAAAGTCTGAGGCGGACGTCCTGAGCTCCCCGTCCCTAATAAGCCCTACGGTTTTTGTGGACGTAAAGGAACACAGTTTGAAGAAGAACAAGTATAAACACAGAACTAAGGAGCTGTGAAAGTCGAGACGGACGTCCAACCCCCCCCCCCCCCCCCCCCCCCACTCCGAGCATCGCTTTCCGGCACCATCCTCTAAGAAAGGATGTCGTAAACCAGTGCTTGGAGTTTGGGTTGGGGGACCCCGTCCCTAATGACAGTACGGTCTCTGTGAAAGTCAGTAAAGCAACAATGAACAAATGTATGATTTATAAACTACTGGACAGGTTATCTTTGTACGGGTGCGGCCAGCATTCTGGTCACCCGTTACATACTGAAGGGCCAGTACTCACTGCTCTCTGTGAAATCCCCCTTGGCCGTCATCGCCGTTAATAAGTGAAGATTCCATGCCGCGGTACCGACAACGCCGATTCCAATCGATCAGCTCGCGAACTTGTCCAAAACAGCTTATCGCCGATCAAAGCTAAGCAGCCACACAGACAAGTTTTCAGAAACTGATGCACAAAATAAGCGTGTGATCTGTCTGTAATAGTGTAAAGACCTCCTGGGAAAAGCGCCCTGGGACTCTGTACCAACACGGCAGCAACGGTGTATACCTAGACGGCCGTACCAACACGCAGCAATGGTGTATACTACAGCCACAGGTTCTGGTCGAGGAAACTACTGGAAGGCAACTAGTCGCTACACCAGAAGAGGAGGAGGGGTGGGGGGCGGAAGGAGGACAAGGTGGAGGGGGGGGGGGGGGGGGGGAGAGAGACTGAGGATACTGGAGGAATGGCTAAAGATAAGTAGAGAATCTGCTTCACATAATTAACTGCAGAACATATTTACAGGTCCTGTGACCCGTTCCTTATCTTTTGCCGATACACGAGGTACACGAAGAGGCCACTTATCGGTCAACTGGTGTGAACGAAATATTTCACGGATTAGAGCTCCTTCACAAGCTACCTCTGCTCTGATAACTTGCACACGTAAAGACTGCTCGTATTCATTCAGCGTAGTAAGCTCCGTAGCGGCCGAGTCCACGTCTGTGCAGGGAAAACAACTTGCAATCAACGTGTGTATCATGAAGACGGCAGACATTACAGCGCTAAAAGCCTCCTGAGTATACACTGGCGAAAGCCTCCTGAGTATACACTGGCTGTTCCCTGCCTTTCTTCCGCGTCAGCCGGTTTGGCCTAGTGGTAAGGCGTTAGGCTGGTAAGCGGAAGGGCCTCGGCTCGAATCCGCTTCGGCTCTCCCTTCTCTTCAAAAAGGTTATGGTTTGTGGACACTGTCTTGCGACTTCGTCCCTCACAATTAACGAATCATTAAAATGGCTCTCATCGCTGCCCATCTTAATGCAGGAGTCATTTTGGTGGTGACAGTGTAGCAATTGGTGTGTAATCTACACCCCCCACCGCTAATAAGCGTTATGGTTTCTGTGGACGTAAAACATCATCAAAGAAGACGAAGAAGAAGAAGAAGAAGAAGACTTCCTTCCGCCAATGTCTTTGATTTCGCCAGAGGTGAAGCGTGGTCGGACGCCGACCAACCCTCGACAGGAGAGGCACCGAGGTCAGCACATCAGTGACAGTCAGATTGAAAACAGGAAAAAGGCCGACACCTACCTACCAAGCACCACAGGTGCACAAGGACTGGGCGAAGACCCAAACATCATCATTAGGGTGTGACCCCCCCCCCCCCCCCCCCCCCCAGGCCTGTCTGCGGAGTACGGTATGGAACTTTAGTCAGGGGGATGTGGACCTCGGAGCAACATCCCCATCCTCACCCTCTGATTCCCGGTCAACGCCTACCTCTCGCTAGCAAGCACGGCAAATGAAACGTCTGCACAGCTGGCGGAAGATTGCGATAACGCGCAAAACCCGGGCACGTGACACACATTCATAACTGATACTGATAACACTACAGCGCCTGAGCTGTTTACAACACTTATGTCGACTATCCTCTTACTCTTAGTGGTCCTGGAGTCTAACTCTAGTCTCTGACTCTGCTGGCACTAACCTAATTCACGATAATATGAACACGAGACGTTCTGTTTTGGGATGGGTGCGGGGCATAAACACGGTTGTCCTGAGCGAGAGAGAATGACGTAATGTTCTCCTCAGAGACACACAGAGAGAGGAGGCAATGTGGAAGAGAGAGAGAGAGAGAGAGAGAGAGAGAGAGAGAGAGAGAGAGAGAGAGAGAGAGAGAGAGAGAGAGAGAGAGAGAGAGAGAGAGAGAGAGAGAGAGAGGCGTCAGTTTTATTATCACACAATGTGAGTTAGTTAGTATGCTACGTAAATACTAAACCTTTTCCTGTAGTACCGGGTTAATAAGATTATACGGGTCTGGTAACAAAGAATGACACTGACAGTACTCAACACGTCACACAGCCAAGATCGAATAACCGTTGGCACGTGCCGAAAAAGAGCACTGACACCGACAAATAGTTTAATCCGCTACCGTTGATTGCAAACTGCAAGTGAATCTGATCAATTAGAGAGCATACCCACTGAGGTCTTCGACCTCTCCTACCAATGCTGAAGTTACCATGCCAGTAATGGTCCTTCGTGGAGGCAATCCGTAGCATACTAAAGCCTGGGCCTCTAGACATCCCACGAGTTTTGCAGTACCCCCCCCCCCCCCCCCCCCCCCTTAGCGTGATCACTAAATTAAATGGTGTCATCAGAGCCCCGAAGTATGCTAAAGACGAAGTTCATGAATAAAACATGACCTAACTCGGTGACGTTCAAATCGTCGCAACTTGTTCCCTGACTTGATCAACCGGCCTGCCGGCTGAACCCAGCTTCTGCCATCTCCACGGCTTGAGCCTGCATGGTAATCAGGGATTAGGAACAGGAGAGTGGCGGGTATGTACACTATGTGTGTGTGTGTGTTGGGGGGGGGGGGGGGGGGGGGGCGTATACGACGGCCTGTGGCGTTATTTTCAGTCACGAAGTTCGCAGAGGTCGGGTTTGTGAGCCATCCATGTTGGTAATACATAATAAATATAATTCTGCAGTGACCAGGTACAGCTTATCTTAAGTGCGTTCTTATTCTCAACATCTGTGCGTCAGAGTCTGGACTACATTAAAGTAAATAGCCTACTCAGACATGTTTTGTTCACGATGTAGAAGAGAGGGGGGGGGGGGGGGGGGGGTGGCCTCTGTGTGAAAGACTTTCTTTTGTATTATTCCATTACTCGTAATGACGAGGTCGTTTTGTGTGTGTGTGTTTTTCATTTTTCATAATAAACTTCTTGAGTGACTATAACTTATAAACAGGGTCGGATACACCAACATCAAGTGTTACAGAAAGCCTGGAGCCTGCCCCTGCGGCCCGTTTCATATTCTCCTCGAACGGTGAAATGGGGACGCGCATCATGTGTCAGTCAAGCACCGAAGAGGCCGCGGCATGCAGTCAGGACACTTGATGATTCTTCGTTCAACCAGACCAGCCAAACTGTCACGCACGAGGCTCGGTTTCTAAATTTAAAACGAAATCAACGGGAATTTAAATGCTTTTGAATTCATTGTTTCAGTCTTTATAGATTGTCCCTAATATGCTTTCAGCATCTGAGGACATTAAACAAAAACTCAACAACAACAACAACAAATTGTTTCAGAATTTTTATTTTGACCTTTTCCACCTGTTGGACACTGAGACATGTTTCGAGACGGCTAGTGCCTTTCATGGAACGTGACCCAAATTTTTGTTCAGGGTCCTCACGTGTTTCTCTTGACAGGTGATAGTCACGTGTCAACCAGACGGCAACACTTTGACAGTGAAGTTCTCGGTTCAGCCTCGCCCACAACAGGAAACTGATGTCAGCTACTCTCTTTTCATCTTCAAAGCAATGTACATGACTGAACCACGCGGGCAAATGCTGCAATCCGACAGCACATCTAACTTAAACAAACAAACACTGAAGTTAACGTTAAAAATTCACTGAACTGACAGAAGAAACAATGTGATAAAGACCGGAGTCAACTCGACAAGGCCGTGGCGTTTGTACATCACTTTTGAGGCAACAGCCATTCCCTCAAGTAGTTTCTTACCGCCTCTCTCTCTGACTGGCGGTGGGAGCTGGGGGGGGGGGGGGGGGGGGGGGGGTCGGCCGCATTGAAACCAAGCACGCTGTGGTTGTACTGGGAGTCGGACTAAGCCAAGCCTGGAAAAACTGTCTCGGACGAC
This sequence comes from Alviniconcha marisindica, assembly GCA_018857735.1. NCBI lineage: Eukaryota > Metazoa > Mollusca > Gastropoda > Provannidae > Alviniconcha > Alviniconcha marisindica. Next base: position 498,952 of record JABMCL010003607.1, on the reverse strand, counting down.
ACCTAAACGTTGACCTATGAACTTTTCAGTTTTTATGCCAATCGCATGGCAGACTTCCCAAAAGTCTGCCCCCCCCCCCCCCCCCCCCCCCCCCCCCCCCCCCCCCCCCCCCCCCCCCCCCCCCCCCCCCCCCCCCCCCCCCCCCCCCCCCCCCCCCCCCCCCCCCCCCCCCCCCCCCCCCCACCTCTCTTTCCCCCGGCTCTTCCTAGCTATTTCTATCTCACAGAGTCTGAGCTCCCGTATCACAGTGTTAGTTTTAACGGCGGGAGATTGAGTCTTGGAGAGTTCAACTTCAAAGTACAAGTGTGTAGATAGGACCATAGAGGGGACATACATTTTCTGTCTTCTCTACGGACGGACTATAGAGCGGACAAAAAAAATCCGTCCTCTCTACGGACGGACTATAGAGCGGACAGAAATTTTCCGTCCTCTCTACGGAAGGACTAATCTCTGGTGGCATAGGGTGCAGGGAGGAAATAAAGATGCATCCGGCACAGTGACAATGCCGCGGGCAGACACCGAGACGGCAGGGCAGGCCACAGCGCGTCTGCAGCAGATGGCACTGTCACTGCGTGTCAGAGCGCACGTGCAGTGCATCCGACACTGAACAAACCCGGCCAAGAGATGGCAAACAACGCACAGGGCAAACAACGCACAGACTAAATTCATTAATACCCCCACAGCTCTAGCCCGGTGCAACTGGCAACGCCGACGCTGTCTGTGTGTGACACTAACAGTAACAGATGGTTCTCTATCTCTAGATCACTATATGAGTTCGCTATGCTGCACAACGAGTGTATGACACTGCGGACACAGAGAGGAAAATGGGTCGACCATCGCAAGCTTCCACGGTGTAGTGACGCGCTTTGTTGTAAAACCGTGCTGTGGCCGGCTCAGCCAGGTGGAACCCACTACACAGTACAGGTATCACTGTCCATGTAGACCGTATACAAAGCAACAACAAGATGAGCACACCAGCATAGTGTGTGGAACTAGACAAAGTGGATCCCTTTTAAGCGTACATTCAGTGTCTGCAAAGGACAAGCAAGGAGCCAACCCTTTTCTTTTGAAAAAGCAGAAGAGTCCTCAACAAAGAAAGTTCTGTACTAGTCCACGCCCAGTCTCCTCTTGTTGGTCTAGAAGAAGCTGCTTTTTCACTTAACCCGATTATTTAGGCCTTGAGACAAAGACTGCATCTGTTGCGATTTTGAAATGACCAGTTTACTGCTTTCACAGTTTCAATGGCACACCTGTGCCAATAAAGACAGCTGATGAAAACCACTGGATGCCATCTTTCCTCCCCTTCAACTCCCTCGCCCAGAACACTCACATTTTCCATTTCATGCTTAAAGTTAATGCAGGTCAGGATAAGCTGAAAACTTTCACCATACAGTGAGTACAGGTCAGATCAGACTCACCCATCCACAGAGATCTACTGCACTAGTACTCACATTCACAGAAGAGCAGGTACAAATATCATGTGTAACACTGCCTGTGTGTGCAACTATAATACTTGGATTTTGGAAGCACTTGCATCAATACCAATAGAATAAATGCGCTTTGTTTGGACTTCAAAGTCTGGGGCACCAAAAACTGTACCAGTATTATATACTATAACATAGCTATACAGTCTTTAGGAACAGCTCAGAACTTATAAGCTTTCATTTTCAATACTCTGTTCTCAAACAAAAAAAGAAGTAAAAAGTAAGTTCTGAATAACTAAGCTTTAGCTACACCACTACTGACAGTGTAGTACTCTGTAAGTCCCCTGTCACAATTTGTTCTGTCAGTCAGTAATAAATCCTCAAGCTGGAAGGCAACACGGATATATTATAATGCATATAGGTGAGTGGGTCAAAACAGACTTGCAGGACCAGTTTCTTTAACGTCTTCATTACAACGCAATACTTAAAATAGTCAAAGTTACACAGCCAACGTTCTACTTTGACTATGGGTAGCAAAACAGAGGGAACAAAAGAAAAGTATTATTTTTCATCTAAAGCTCCTGTCAACACAATAAAAGTAGGTTACAGATGTTTATCAGAAAATGCTTAAAATGAATAGGCGCCCTCTTTGGAGAAAACTCTACAACAGACTGCCAATAAATTCTGACCATGACCAGGTTTAAAAACACCATTTATTTCCAAGCCCGTGGAACAAGCGCGCCTGTGACAAGCGTTGTAGTCACAACAGCCAGGCAGTTTTCCCACAACAATTAATTCAGTTCCCCCGCTTCTGCTGTGAAAAGCGACCTGCGGAAGCCCGGCTTAATTAATCACTGAAGCGAAAAGACAGTAATAATTCAATAGACCGAGAAGCCGAACTGACAGCGCAAGTGCGGGGAGAGAAAACAAACAAACAAAAAGCCCACAACTGTGCAGACGACCACACCCTCTATTCCACCAGCTAGCCCTCTCTCCGACCAGCACTCTCCGACCAGCAACAGAACGGGCAAACGGCTGGGGCTCGTAGACGCAGCATTGTGAACAGGTGCACTAGAACAACGCCACATCACTGACAGAAAACACAATGACTTACTCAGCCTTCCAGCTGTAGCCAGTCAAAGTCACTGGCTGCTTGCTGCTGTTGGCGGCGGTGCTGTTGGAGAAAAGGCTGAACCCCGTGCCTCTCGTCCACTGAGACATCGTGAAACCCTTCACCGCATTGTCCATTCATCCGGTCACCACGAGTCTCGTACAGATCTGGTACAGATCCTCCAGTTTTCTCCCTTCTTCTCACGAAAAGTGTCGTCAGGTGAAGATGCCGTATCATAAGTTTACGCCACACACACTTTTGGCACACAGGTGCACATCTAATGTGTGGAGACTGAGAAGACACAACCCCAACTGACTCATGACTTGACTGACGCTGAATGTGTTCACAACTACTCGAAAGTCAGTCTTGGTCGCGAAAACGACGGCGTGCGGCCTGACCACACCGCAGCCGCTAGTTTTTGAGTAGATCCAATAGTTCACTTGTGTGCACGCAGAACCGAGCGCGAGGCTAACCTTTCCACTGACCTACCGAAACCTCAGCCCCAGACACTGCTTTCACTTTCCACTGTACACATGACAGACACCGCGCACCAAGGGAGAGAATCCCCGCCTGCATAGTTTCGGGAACAATTAGCTTGGGCCAATGGCAAGGCGCGTTACAAAAGCGCGCGTGTCTCCGGCATTGTTGTGTTGCAACAATTTGCCGTGCTGCCTTCCCGCGCTGACGGGGAAGGGATGCACTGTCACAAGGGACGCCGTATTTATTCCGCTATACGCACTTCTCGTATTTTTCAACAGTTGTTTCCGCCGACACGGTCTTCGTGTAGCGTTGTACCGGCAACGCCGGCGGCCCCCGCCGCTGCCGGCCGCACCGACTGAGGGGAAAAAAGAAAAGACTGAAAAAACAAAGAAGGTTGGTCAGCCGCCGTATACCGTCGCTAGAGACAGGAGATAACTGATGTTGTCCCCGGCCGCTCCACTGAGTTCCGGCACGTCCCGGCCGCTAATGATGACTAGTGAATACTGTAAACGGCCACGGACCTATCGAAGTCCACGGAATAAACCGTCGGTACTGACGACGAGGTCAAGTTTCTCATGTGTGGACGTCTCAGTCAGAGCATCACTGATCTCCGGCTACTGACCTGGCCGCTAAAGTAGTCAGTGACTGCCGCTACAACTGACGAACAATGTGTGTCAGTCTTGGCAATTCCCGCCGAGAAACCATCACTGACTGAAATTCAGTGGCTCACCGCGACGACGGTTTCACTAGTCACTGTTCGGCAGACGGCTCAGTGACGCCGCCACGATGAGCCGCTACTGGTGACCGGTGACGTCTTGTCACAGCCAACTTGAACAATATTCAAACTAAATGTTAGTACAAGCCGCTCCCCCGCGGCCCCCTTCTGTGTGAAGTAACTTCAGTCTTAGATATTTTCTTCTTCTTTTTTATGAAAGTTAAGATTTCAGTTTTTAAGAGACAATAACTTCTAGACTGAATTACTGAAGTGAGACGAAACTGACCGGGCGGACACTGACTGACCGGTGGCACGGCCGCCTCTGCCGAGCGTCCGCCAACACGGACGGCTGCGGCTAACAACGCTCAGTGTCTGTCGCCTTTTGAAACAAAAAGACTGTGAAGGGATCACTACCGAGACGAAACTGGAAACCTACTGTGTTGAACAAAAGTTCGCCACTGCCGAATGTGTTATTGTTACAGGGAAATGGGTAAGCGCTGTCGTGGCCGAAAGGGTTTAGTCACAGACCGGAAAGGTGAGCCAGTGGAGGGGAGGTAATCCCCCACTGGGAAGGACTCGGTGAACTGAGGAAAGACAGACACCTACATGAACCAGCCTGTGTCAACACTGCCGGTCCTTTCCCCTGTCATGACACTGCCGCGGGTCGGCTTTTCAGTTGTCTCTAGCGGCGTGCCTGTGTGTCGACCCGAGTCAGCGTCAGTCGATCCGCTTTCCCCGACTGATTCTGTATTAGTCACTGTGCTTGTCAACACCCACTGAGCTATAAACACGGGTACCGGCGGCGATGGCCTTGGCTTTTCCCCACAACCAATATCACTGTGCTTCACTGAACACTAGCGGTCCTATTATTTTTCCCCATGACGGCACTGCCCGTCGTTTCCTCGCTCATTTTGTGTGCCCGTGTCGACGAACACTCGGACTGCCGGTCTTTTACACCGACATCTGTGATTTTCCGATTGACCAAGCCGCGGCTAAAACTGTCTATTAACAGCCGCTAAACTTCTTGTTGGTCCACCTATGAGCTGCCTATGAACGACCTCCTGCTTTACTGTAAGTTCTATGCTGGCTTTTTCCCCGCCGCTTTTCCCCCCGTATGCTTCGGGCCGCTGCACGGCTTGTGTCACTCTGACACTGCTGTGCTAAAACTGATTTATCCGCAAATGAAAATTAACCTATCAGTGTATGGGTCATCGGCTACAAATGCCAGTCAGTAAAAAATGAAACTGTCTGACCGTGAAAGTTCACGGCAACTATCAAAGCAAGCGCCGGAACGGCCGCGTGACCTGAAAACTTGCAGTAACACGATACTGACCACCACTTCTGCATCATGCAGTAACTGGACAGCGCTGGTACAATAGTGTCCAAGAAAGAGCAACCGATTAGGCTACGGCTACACTGGTGTAGAGACTGACAGTTTTCAAGTCAGTTTTCAATGCAGTATTTAACCAAACCATCGCTTTTCTTTTTTTCCCCTTTTACCCCCTTAATTAAATTTTATTTTAATTTTAAACTGATGTCACCGAGTATCCAGCCTGCAGCCGTGCATGAGAACAGAAGTCATGACTCGACACAGGTGATCCTAATTAAAACGCACACAAATTGATCCCCATCACGGCGCTAACAAATTAAACTGATCATCAATCCCTGTGCTGTTAAAAGAAAAAGTCAATGCCCACTTCACCTTGCTTCATGTTACTTGACACACACCGTACGGCCCGGGCTGTGACATGACAAGGCGGCACAGGTTGACACTGACACAACTCCCGTGCGGCTGGCCGCTCAGTGAAGTCTGCAATGCTAACAGGGCAGGCCAGACATAACATAACTGCCCGTCTCACACGCACACACCACCCAAGCTTTCCAGTTCCACTCACCTCAGAAAAACTCTTGGCCACTCACATTAATACACGCGAATGCGCAGAATTGTTTACGCACGACAGCTCACGCACCACAACTAACAGGACGCCGCCATGTAAAGTAAAACCGAGACGTGTAATGAGTATAAGACCCAGACTCGCCGCGGCACACTGGCTAGTCAGTAAGACCTGCCGTCAACGTCCAACCAGGCCACTTTCAATGTAGCAGTTGAAACTCGAGGTTTTTGGTCCGCGATTCCACTATCTGGGGTTTAGAACAATGGTTTTCAACGCCCCCCCCCCCCCCCCCCCCCCCACCACCACCACCCGACCCGCACCTATGGAGGTAATTCAAAAGCGGCAAGCTGATCTGTATGTACACCACCCAACACCCAGACTGACACACAGTTTTACTTCCAGCGTCCGTTACCTAGCTGGCGGCACCGACACAATGTGACCTGTGCACACACCGACTGGACTGGTCCAGGGCACATAGTACCAGCTGGCGCAGGTATTATTATTAACTAGGCCGCAAGGCAACTGCTGCACGCTGGCTTATGAATAATCACTGAAGGTCACTACAAGACATATTCTAATGTTGTGTAACAAGAAGTTAGAGAGAGAGAGAGGAGAGAGAGAGACAGACAGACAGACAGACAGACAGACAGACAGACAGACAGACAGACAGAGACACACACAGAGAGACCATTGTAGGCATAGGTAAGGATTACACCTCAGTTTAGGATTAGGTCACTGCATGCCTTCCAACGATATTGTAAAGATCCAATGGCAACAGACCATGCATCATTTCATGCCTGACTGCAAATTTATTGCTCCCCTGTGCCATCATTTCATGCCTGACTGCAAATTTATTGCTGCCCTGTGCAAACAGCCCTCATCATAACTGAATGTCAGTATTGGCCACAGCAGCTAACCACACTGAACATATATATGCCAAGGCACTCCTGATCTGTCAGATCAGATTATGGCCACCAGACAATGGTTGTGTTTGTGGATTTGCTGAATCTGAACAGGTTGGCTTCCAAAAAAAACTAAACTGGAACATGTAAATTATGACAACCTGGCTAAGCTGCTTTTTAGGAATGTCAAGTTTACGTCAATGAAGAACCAAAACAATATTTTTTTATTTTGTTTGTTTGTTTGTCGAAGAAGCCATGATCTCCATTCTGGTTATTCTCTCCTACTGTGATGAATTATTCTGTTTCCTGCTACCACCTGTTATGACTGCACTTATCAAAAGGTTGACCATGCAGTTTTTAATGTGCACAAAGACCCTTGAGTCTAAAACAAAAGTGTGCAATGTTGGTTGGCTGCATGAAGGCAAGATGGAAACTGATGATGATGATGATCATTTTTATATAGCACTATTCTTCATCCGCTCTTGAGCAGACTAACTGCGCTCGCATGTGATGAGTCTGCACACTTGGAATTTGACTCAGGATAAGTGAAAACTCCTTCACAAGTGTGCGTGCGAGCGTGTGTGTGTGCATGCGCACACATTTCCCGACTGCTGAAAGTTACTGTCATTTTATACTTTCAAAAAAAAAAGTTAAAGTGTTTCTATAAGTGTAACACTACAATATTAATAACAGTTTTGTTTTTGCACACTTTCTTTCACCATTTTCATTATGATCTCCCCTCCACCTCCCCTTTAAAATTTATTTTCTTCTTCTTTTTTGTTGTTTGTTTCATTTCTTTTCCCCCCTCCTTTATCATTATTGGAGATGGGATGCTGGCAATGTGTGGTAAAAGCTTCTCTATGTGTATCAATAGAAAACACATGAAATTAGTTACTTACCCATCATTGTCTTCCTCGGAACTGTGTAGTGAACCTCTGGAGTCTTGCTCTTGTCCCTGTAATCAAATAAATCACCGCAGAGCTGAAACCTCACAAATATGATGTAAATGAACAAGTACGGATACACACTTAAGAAACAAAGCAAAACCACAACAAACAAAAATACTATCAACCCATTTCAGATTTATCAAGGCACTCAAACTTACCTATGAAAAATGTTTTTTGTTGTTGTTGTTTGTTTTAGAGGAATATTCACTGACAGTTCAAGCTTCCAGAAACAAACAAAAAAAGACCACACACACACACACGCACACACACACACGGAGGCCCTGTGTCAACTATATTATTTGTTGAGCATTCTCTATACAGAGTCAGCAGTTTGTGCATCAAGGGAGACAATCGACCAGCACTCTGCCACACACACATACAGTGTAACAGGTCAGTTACAGACCCTTACAAAAGCACCACTAATACTTGCGATGTATGCGAAGGATTCACAAGTTGTGGATCAGGGGAGACAATCTACCCGCAGTGTGTCCCACACATACAGTGCACCGTGACAGTTATAGAACCTTACAAAAGCACCACCATTAACCCTTTCACTGCAACGGCTGCCTGCTGTGGTGTTACTTGAAAACTATCAGTAAAGTGTGAAATCTGAAACACTTAGTTTTTTCCACTTTCTTTCTTTTTTCTTTTGAATTAGCATTTGAAAGGATTTCCATCAAAATGCACAGTATTTGAAAGTCAATATATTATAGGACTGGAAAGTAAGTACACTGTTTATAGGTGTGTGTGTGTGTGTGTGTGTGTGTGTGTGTGTGTGTGTGTGCTTTTCAGCCCAGAAATTTTACAGGCTGGGGCAGCGAAGGGGATCATTCTAATAATATTAAGACTGGTATTAATTTAATCAGTGATACTTTGTATAATACTTTGTATCACTCCAGATGACCATTGCATTGCATTCACAACTGCTCTGAAGACCAATCTGTTTAAAACATACTACCACCAGCAACTTCTCTATCTGCCCCACCTCCAACACCTTCTCACCCCCCACTTAACTGTAAAATAATTTCAGCTGTGTTCTGCGTGTGCATGTGCGTGTGTGTGTGTGTGTTTGTGTGTGTGTGAGCTCACTCACCGTGGAATAGCGCTATAGAAAATTTATGTATTATTATTATTATTATTTGTGTGCATGCATGCATGTGTATGTGTGTGTAATACAGGTCTTGCCTCTTGTGATTTGAATTGTTTGAAGTCATAGTCAATGTTATTGCCATTTTACACTAGAGGTGTCTCAGCAAGGACGCATCTTAAAGATCTGAATTTTGTACAGCACACTGAGCTGTTTTTATGTTACAGGTTTGGGCTTTATAGACATTTCATTATTATTATTAATACTATTAATGGAAAAAGCAGCCTGTGCAGGGTATAATACTATAAATGGCAAGACCTACCTCTGCATTCTTTGGCACTTCCTGGGTTGATCCACGTGGAGTGGGAGTGGCAAACACACTTATATCCTCGTAGGTGTTCTCCGAGCACAAAGAACTGCGGTTTGAACCATAATGGATGGAACCAGAGCTCCTCAAGCGGCTCCACTCGGTTTCCTTGCGTGAGCGTTCCTGCCGGTTCATGTCAATGTAATCCGAACTGGAGGCACGGGATGAGGATGAGCCAGACCGGCGAATGCTGTCGGCTCGTTTGGCAAGGTTCTCATTGGTCTTTGAGATCAAGTCCGACACAGACTCTGAAGTTGGGGAATGTGGTGAGCGGGGAGTGCCAATCGATTCATACAGCGACGATTCCGGGGAATGTTCCATGGAGGCTGATGCCTTCCCAGTTTTGCGCTGGACAAAGTTCAGGACGGCCTGCTGCTGGAACTTCTTCAGCTCAGCCCCTGTGGCCTTCTCCAGGGGACCTGGCTGTGAGGGCTCTGATGGTGTGGTCTGACCGTCCATCCTGGATGAGGTCTCTGACCCAACACCTGAGTCGATGCTACCGTCAAACAGCCGCTGGGGGCGGGAGGAGGGTTCGTACATTTTTGCAGAACGATCCCTGGATGACGGGACCTGCTCCGATGACATCCACTGTGAGCGCCCAGTCCTCTTGTCCAGGTCACTGCGCCAGCTGTCCAATCTCGGACGCTGCTCTGAGACGTCTCCTTGCGTTGGGTGTCGCACTAGCTCACCTAGTCGCTGTTCCTTCCCGACCTGACTAGCACTCACGTCGGCTTCCTCCTGAATCTGATCCAGCTGCTTGGTGTCGGAGTAGCTTCCCCTTGTCTTGCCCCCTGTGTCGAAAGAGGAAGAGGCGACGCTCGCCTTGCTGTCCTTGGTGGGACTTGACAGCAGGCGATCATTCTCGTCATAAATCCCGTAGGCCTTTTTCATTGAAGGCTTTCTGCCAACCATCTCCACAGCCCCTGTCCTTCCTCCTCCCCGACCCGGACCACTGTCCACACTGGTCGCCTTGGCAACCCCACCCCCGCTGCCTCTCTCTCTTTGGCTGGAAGAGCTGTGCTCGCTGAACACAGAGTCAACAGACTCCACTCTGGCATGACGTGGAACAGTGTAGGTGGAGCGGGACCCTGACTGGCTGGGGCCTGAAGCAGACTCTCCTTGGTTGCTCAAGTGGCTGCTGGTGGAGGTGCGAGCATCTGGTGAGCTTATAGGCTGGGACGGGGAGGAGGTTTCTGATGTGGAACTGGAACTCCGGTACGATGACCCTGAGCTCCGCCACCGCGTGTCCACAGAAAGCGCATCCTGGCTGTGGGGCAGGGAATCCTGGGATTGAGCGGAGAACCTGCTCAGCGCTGGTGCACTGCTTTCACGCTGGTGGCTGATGGCGGAAAGGGAGTTGAACTTCTTGGATTCCTGCAGAGGCCTGGAAGCTGCCCTGGGAAAGAACTCCAGACTGTTTCGGCCTCTGGGTGCTGTGTCACGCAGGCTGGATCGGGAGCTCGACACAAAGGACAGGTCATGTCGAGAATCGGTGATGCTGGACTGAGAGCCGAAATCATCTCTGCCAAAGGGGCCAGCACTCTCTGAGGGGTGGATGACTACACTGCTGTACGACTCGGCCTGACTCATCGTCCCACTGAAAACACTGCTGCAGTCCAGGGGTTTGGGCGAGTGTTCTTGCGATGAGGCCGAAGAATGACGCTTGTCTCCCATCAAACCCAGCTTATTGCTCCCGTAAAACTCCTCCGACAGTTTGCGCATAATCGAAGCCTGATCCCCCGATGGCATAGGGGTAAACACATCCGATGGCTCGGAGGACATGGCTGAGTCTTCGTCCGTTGCATACTTGGCCTGTATGCTCTGCATTCCCTCGAAAGGGTAGTGGAAATAGTTCCTCTTGTCCGCTGGGGACAGCTTCTTCGGGCTGGAGTGATCCAGCTCCGAAGGTTGGAATTCTCGAGACATCCTTGCCTGTATGGACTTTTCCTCACGCTCGACCTGGTGGGGAGAGGTCTGACTGCTGACCTCGCCCACCTGAATCTCCACATTGCACAGTCGGGTGCGGGGATCCGACATCTTCACCGCGTATGATTGCACATCTGTTTGTGTACTGGTATTGTAGTAGGGCGTCTGCTTCACTATGAATGGTTTGTGGGACTGCTTGCCCATGGCACCACCAGCTGAGTCTCTGTGAAAATAATCTCTGTGGGAGGTGGAAGGGACACCCCGGGGATGACCATCTCCAGGACCGGGCAGTGAATTGTGGGGACTGGCCAAAGGACTGGTGGCCATGTCGACTCGCCTGGTGTCTCTGGCTGGCTGTGAAGAGGAGGTGGGAAGGTACCCTGGCCGCTTTTTCTGAGGGGGGCTGTGGGAGGGGCTGGTGGCAGTGGTGCCCCCTGGTGGCAGCCCCCCTCGCTGCGGCAAGACAGTGAAAGGAGCGCCGGCATGACTAGGCGGCTTGCTGGGTTCCTGGGGCTGGGCTTGTTGTGGCGGTTTGTGCTGCGGTTGTGGCTGCTGTCGCTGATCGCCTGCCTCTGTCCCCAGTGCCTGCAACAGACAACACAAGGCAAGGTAACGCAGGACAATGGAAACGGTCTAAAAAAGGAATCAGTTCCCTGCCCAAGGAAATGTGGTCTCAGTCGAGATAGCTGAGAGAGAGAGAGAGAAAGAGGAGGAGAAGCTGCATGTCAGGGGCAGGATGCGTATATGGGTCAGGAGAGTATGCCTGGTTTTGATACGTATTTCGTTGTCTCTGTAATAATGATAATAATGAAGTATTTGTAAAGCACAAAATCTTGTCCATAGAGACTATTCTAAGCACATACACACATGCACGCACGCACGCACCAACACACACACATGCACACACATGCGCACGCGCGCACACACACACACACACACAGGCACCAGCACACACAAGCATTCTAACTATACAAATCTAAATTTACACAGCTTAAATTGTTTTTAAGTATCATTATACTATAAGCACTTGTGAAGCACATAGTGTACACACTGTTACAATAGACCACACATGGCAACATACAACACACTGAAAGATAACACTTGAAACGCATGACATCAGAAGCACGCAGCAAGGTAAAACACACAATGGTGGCACCAAGAGACTGTGCAAGGCAAAGGTGGCACAGTACAACAGCAACAGATTACACACCACAATGCAATGGACATCACACAGCCAGAGACAAGTCAACACAGGGCAACAGACATTAATGCAATACAGCATAACCAGTTAGTTCTTAGACTTTAACTTCCTGTCAACAGCAGTGGGTCAACTCAGGATGACTCAACACAATGAGGACAACATGGCAAGTAAACACATGTCAACAACATTGTGAGCCGGTTTGGCTGAGCAGTAAGGTGTTAGTCTGGTAAGCAGTAGGACCTCGGTTCGATTCCACTTTGGCTCTCCTTTCTCTTCAAAAGTTGTGGTCTGTGGACACTGTCTTGTGACTTTGTCCCTCACAATTAATGAAACATTAAAATGGCTCTCATCACTGCCCATCTCAATGCAGGAGTCATTCTGGTGGTGACAGCACAGCGATAGGTATATAATCTCCCTCTTCCCCCACCTCTCCCCATCCCTAATCAGCTTTATGGTTTCTGTGGATGTTAAGCACCATGTTTGCTTACTTACTTATTTCAACAACATGGCAAGTAAACACAATGAGGACAAAATGACACATAAACACATGTCAGCAGTCACTAAGGGCAGGCTGCATGATAACGTAGGACTAGCACAGTGCAGAATTTTGAAACCTCATCTGCACATCCAGGTCAATCTCACAAGTATCAGAATTGGAGGCTACAGGGCTAGCAACCTATCTGGGTGTACAAGCACTTGGAGAAAGGTGACTTGGGTACAGAATTTTTCACATGTTCAGATGGAATGAACCAATGGAAGTCACATCTTTCCTGTAATCTTTGTCTTTTTTGTGTGAATGACTCTTCAGTCACAAAACTGCAGCATTTTCCTGGTATGTTTGAGCTTTGGTTGTACCCCACATGTAAAGGCTTGTGGGGCGGAATCAGTATTTTTGGCAAACTGAAAATACCATGTGATATATATATATATATATATATACTGTCTAAAGCTCCACTATTAATAAGTATTATGTATTTCTGAGTTTCTCCTCCAATTCAGTCTTACCCCTGACAAGGCAAACCAGTAAGTAACTCGGTGTTTTACGCCCAGTCAACACAAGGAAACCCACCAAGCCATGAAATCCACCAACCTGAGACAGGGCATGTCGATCAACACCAGCGACATCTCGCTCGGGTGGCGAGGGGGCGCTGTACTCTTTGTCCCCATAGCTGTGTCCATCAGAGTCAAACCTGGGGGGCAGGTAGCCAGGCTTGGAGTTGTGGTAAAAGTCCTCAAACCTCCCCTTCATCTTGTCCTCTTTCTGCTTCTGCACAACTTTGCCGTAGCGGTCGTAGACAAACTCCGGAGTCTTGAAGCCGGGGTCGCTGCTGTTCCTCAGCGCTTTCCCTCCGCCCGACTCTTCTCCTTTGCGTTCCGAGGTCGGGGAGTTCTTCTCCAGGAGTGGGCGGAGACCTGGCTGGTAGGCCAGTCTCTGCTTGCTGGGAAACTCCGTCTGGGTGTTGGTGTGGTCCGTCCACGACTGGGCGCGCGTGTTGATGGGCTGCGATGGGTCAGTGGCAGCACTGGGCTGGGTGACCGGCCAGGAGGGGTACTTTTCGTGGTTCTGGTTCACCTTAATGTACTTCAGGCTGGACGGATCTCGCTGAGGAGGGGTTGGGGAGTAAGGGTTCTTGGAGTCGGTCACACACGCCGGCCAAGGGGGCACAGCTGGGACATCACCATCCACACCGTCATCAATGTCATCAATTTCTGAGATTTTCTCACTCTGTAGTGAAGCAGTGCCTAGCATGGACACGTTCTCGTAGTCGGGTTGGTATTTCTGCAAGGAATGTGATGTGATGGCTTGGGGTTCACTCACGCCTTTCATGTCAGACGTGTACATGTCTTCAGAGTAGCGCTTAGACTTCTCGCGGTGATAGTCCCCCAGCCCTGGTCC
>JABMCL010003607.1:460000-480000 GCA_018857735.1 Alviniconcha marisindica | reverse complement strand
GTGTGTGTGTGTGTGTGTGTGTGTATGCGTGTCGTGGTGTGTGTGTGGTGTGTGTGTGTGTGTGTGTGTGTGTGTGTGTGTGTGTGTGTGTGTGTGTGTGTGTGTGTGTGTCTGTTAGAGAGAGAGAGAGAGAGAGGGTGGGGTGTGTGTGTGTGTGTGTGTGTGTGTGTGTGTGGGGTGTGTGTGTGTGTGTGTGTGTGTGGGATTAGAGAGAGAGAGGGGGGTGTGTGTGTGTGTGTTGTGTGTGTGGGGGTGTGTAAGGGTGTGGGGTGTGTGTGTGTGTGTGGAGTGTGTGTGTGTGTGTGGTGTGTTGTGTGTGGTGTGTGTGTGTGTGTGTGTGTGTGGTGGTGTGGTGTGTGTGGTGTGTGTGTGTGTGTGTGTGTGTGTGTGTGTGTGTGTGTGTGCGCGCGCGTGCGTGCATGCATGCATGCGTGTGTGCGTGCGTGCGTGTGTATGGCCACAGAATCTACAGTCACATGCCCACAGCAGTCTATTTCCAGCACCGTAACGACAACAGCCCCGACTGGCTCGTCCACACAGCCAAGGGAGGGGCAGAACCGGCCTTAAAATAGCCAACCTGAGTCAAAATAACCAAACCGCTTCCGGGTACTGGTACATAACACCAAGTTTCCACTGCACGCACAGGGTAATGAATAGCTCATACTATGGACCCCACAGAATAAAAACAACAGCAAAAACAAAACAATAAAACAAAAAAGCACAGTTGCAAAGAGAGGGGGTGGGGGGGGCAGCACAGCTAGACTTTTCAAACCCGTTGCGGGACGGTGGGATGGGGCAGGAAGGGAGGGAGGGACACTGAGAGGGCTACAGGGGACACGGGATATGGGGTAAGTGGGAGGATAGGGGGGAGGGGGAATCAATCGGTGAAGAAGATGAGGTATGATTTTCCTAACTGTTGGGGGGGGGGGGATCTAAGGGAGAAGGGACGTGGGCTGAGGAGAAGTTGGAGGAAGGGGAGGGGGGGTGGGGGGTGGAGGGGGTGGAGGGGAAGGGAAGGGGAGGGAGGGAGGGAGGGGGGTTGTTGTTGCTGAACTACGAGGACAACCTCGAGGACTGTGGACGACAAGGCGGTGTTGAGGTGACACGGGCAGGAATCCCGTCCCGTCAGTTTGTCTGGCCCCAGCCGGCGATTGAAGGGCGCACGACTCGCAGGGTCAGGCCGGCAGCGACACGGCACTGCATTTAGCCGTGCACCTCCGCCGTTTTGTAGGGACACGCCACCACCCTCGTCACAATTAATTACCATATCAAACCCCTGCATGGCTGCCTCTGGTACAAAGGAACTTGCCGTCCTAAAAGGTTTAGTCCAACAGGTAGAACAGATCTGGGGGTGGGGTGGGGTACCTACCTTTAAATCAAGGTGTTTGTTTGAATAAACTCCTTCGATTTGATATTTATTCACGCCGCACTCGTAATAATAGGTAGAACAGATTGTGGAGTTGGGGGGGGCACATCTTTAAATCAGCGTATTTGTTTTAATGTACTCCTTCGATTTGATATTCATTCACACCGCACTCGAAATAATTACCCTATCAAACCCGTGGCTGGCTCAGGTAAAGCCGGTAAAGCTCTGGGAAAGCTGATAAACCACAACTAGCCGTCTCAAAAACGCCCCTCCCCACCCCAACCCCACCCCCCAATCGCCAACCCAACAGGTAGAACAAATCGATTCAAAACATTAAAATCAGTGAGTGCCCCTTTGATTTCATATTCATTTTTCAATCCGACTCCGGGAGTAACCATTTCGCGGGACTAGCAGCACAGACGACAAATGTCCCAGCTAGGCCGTGTTGCACGCATCGCCTCTTTTATACATGATTGGGCACGCCACGCTGCGTGCTCACGACGCCCCAGGAACAAGACTAAAGAGGCCAACTTTGACCCTTTTCGGTGTTTTCTCCTGTCGCCTTTCGCTAACCGTCACTAACGCAGGAAGATTCTAAATTGAAAATAAAATCAGCATGATTCCAACACATTAAAACAACTTGAAAATCTTCGATCTGAAGTTTTTGCTTTTGGTCTCAGCTCACCTGCCTGTTGCGAAAGGTCGGCGCGTTTCGACTGAGAGGGCTAGTTCCTTTAACAGTCACGACACGTCGCTGGCTTACTCACGCCGGCGGCGTGCACAAGAATGTCAGGGGCGACAAGTCGCCATACCATTGCAACTGCGCCTCGGTAATTATTGTATACATGTACCATTACAGCCTACGCATTCAGTCCAATGCACGGCTCTTTTTCAACTTCCCCTTTCTCTCCACTCCCCGTTCCCAACGCCTCGTTCTCGTCTACTTTTTCTCTTCCCCCAGTAATGTGCCTGGTGCTTTCGTCTAATCCTCCCAATGCCTGGTTCTTTCTACACCCCCCTCCCTCCCCCGGTTCTTTCTACTGTTTCCTCCCAACGCCTGGTTTACTTTCCCACTCCCCACCCAATGCCCGGTTCTTTCTAACCCCCCCAACCCATTGTCTGCTTCCTTGCCCCTTTCCCCAAGCCTGTTTCGATAACCTCACCTGCAACACCCACCAAGCCAGGTTCCCATCGGAACCGACCTCACCCACCGTAGGTAAAAAAAAAAAAACCGATCGTTCTTATTTCAAGGGTGGAAGAGAACTAGGGATAAAAAATTAAAAAAGGCAAGTTCAATGAGCCGGGAAGAGAGGCACTGCGGCTGGCTGGATAATCAACAATATAAACGATCCAGGGACAAACGTATAAAACAACCAGTTAACCGCACAGATTATAGAAATGAGTCTGTAAATATGTCACATGCCTGGCTCTTTCTACTTTCCCCTTCCCCTTCTTATCCCGCCGGCGCCTGGTTTTTAGTTTTTTTCCCCATCGCCCCTACCCCAATGCCCGGCTCTCTACTACCCCCCCCCCCCCCCATTCCCTGCCCCCTTGCACCCAAGGCCTGGTTCTCTTTCTTTCCCATCTCCACCTCCCCTCAATGCCAGGTTCTCTCCCCCCCTTTCCCCGCCCCCTTGCACCCAACGCCTGGTTCTCTTTCTTTCCCATCACCCCTTCCCTCAATGCCCGGTTCTATACCCTTGCACCCAACGCCTGGTTCTCTTATTTCCCATCTCCACCTTCCCTCAATGCCCGGTTCTACCCCTCCCCCCTCCCCCGCCCCTTTCCCCGCCCCCTTGCACCCAACGCCTGTTTCATAATACTGAACACCCAACCAAGCGCAAGGTTCCCATCAGGGCGAGACACGACTCGTCAACTCACTCGTAGGTAAAAAAAAAAAAACCGATTCGTTGCTTATTTCACACGGGTGGAAGAGAACTAGGGATAAAAAATTAAAAAAGGCAAGTTCAATGAGCCGGGAAGAGAGGCACTGGAAAAAGCTGCATGAATTCCTGGCGGTGGCTGGTGCGTGCAAAGCAATTTTAACATTACATTAATGCTCCGCGCTTTTAAAAGCGAGAGAACCTCTGACGGCCGTCTGGACCTCCCTGTAGATCCATACACTCTACGGCCCTCGGTAGGACCTAGTGAGAGAGCTCGTTTCGCCCAAGCAGATCGGAGTGTCGTTGTGATCAGCGAACGCACGCCCAGAGTATCGCTTTCCGGCACCTTCCTTTCCTCCAAGGAGGAAGGATGTCGTAAACCTTTGCTTGGAGTTTGCAGCGAACGGCAAGAAGACGACGAAGAAAGCAGTCAGTTGGTGAGTTCTTCGATCTTAACGTCCGGTCAACCGCATAAGCTCACCCCGGGACAGAAGAAGAAGAAGAAGAAGAAGAAGAAGGAAGAGGAGGAGGAGGAGTAGGAGTAGGAGGAAGAGGTGGAGGAGGAGGAGGAGGAAGAAGAAGAAGAAGCTGTCTGGGTTCTCAACAGAGGTGATCGAATTTCTGCATCCGCAGTTTCCCAGGACACGGGCCATCGTCTGCCATCAGCACCCAGAGACCCAGTGGGTCACGACGAACCCACAAGGGTATCGATTCCAGTAACACAGGAATCGATAACCAAACTGATAAAAAGAAGACGGTTTTCAGCCTCAGTGGGTGACGATGGACCCAGCAGGGAAAAACAACAGCCCAGTATTTTTTCACCAGGAATCGACAACCAAACAACCAAACAGATAAAAAGAACACAATATTTCACCCTCAGTGGGTCAGAGGCGGAACACTAATAAACTCCCAGTTGGGGTAGTTTAGAAGGGGGTATATGAAATGTGGTACTGGTACTAAGTTGTGCTTCCACACCGAGTTTAATCATTGTCCCTCCACTGGAAGGATGCTTGGGTCTCGGTGGGCTAATATTCCAAAACCACTGCAACTTGTAATAAATATTTAACATTCTGAAACGACGGCAACTGCTTGGTTATTAGTATTCCACACGACTGCAAGCTGCGCCTCAAATATTCCGAACAAAAGAACAACAACAACAAAAAGACTTGTTTTCGTTGAAGCCTGTACATTAATACTCCCAACGTATTCCAAGCTGGGCGATCCAATTCCGTTCCGATCGACTAGAAATGAATGGACCGTGTGTATGTGTGTGTGTGTGTGTGTGTGTGTGTGTGTGTGTGTGTGTGTGTGTGTGTGTGTGTAGTGTGCGTGCTCGTGGTGTGCGTGCTGTGTGTGTGTAGTGTGTGTGTGTGTGTGTGTGTGTGTGTGTTGTGTGGTGGGAGGGGGGTAATTCGCCGACAATGTCAGTTTTGACTGGGCAATCTGCCTTTTCGCCTGTGTGTGTGTGTGTGTGTGTGTGTGTGTGTGTGTGTGTGTGTGTGTGTTTGGAGGGGAGGGGGGTAATATAACAGCCGACAGATGATCAGTTTTGACTGGGCAAACTGCCTATTTCGCCGGGGGAGAAAAAAAGTCTAATTAACAAAGAACTGCAGCAGATCAAAAGGGTGGCAAGTGTGCTCTGTATGCAATACAAGTCCGCGTCACGCTGTCACACAGTGACTGTCACCTGTCCTGGTCCATGTCACGTAGTTGTGACCTGCTGTGGTCCAGGTCACGTAGTTGTGACCTGTTGTGGTCCAGGTCATGTAGTTATGACCTGTTGTGGTCCAGTCATGTAGTTGTGACCTGTTGTGGTCCAGTCATGTAGTTGTGACCTGTTGTGGTCCAGGTCATGTAGATGCGACCTGTTGTGGTCCAGGTCATGTAGTTGTGACCTGTTGTGGTCCAGGTCATACGGTGACATGGTCAGTTTCTTCAGCCTTTTCTTCATGTTGTTGTTGTTGTTTTTGCTAGCACAAGATAGGACACATCTCTGGAGACAGAAAGAAAGGGTGTGGGGTGGAAGCAGGTGGGGGTGTGGGGGTGTTGGGGGTGGGGGGAGGGGGGACTGAGGCGTCAAGCAGACAGAGGGAGAGACAGACATCTATACATATTCACTCCGTCTCGTGTTGTCCAGAAAAGACCATCAACCGCATGGGTCACGCACACACACACACACACACACACACACACACACACACAACACACACACACTGACACAGCACACACACACACACACACACACACCTGCAGGCAACAGACTGATAATAGAAGTCACAACACACACACACACACACACACACACACACACACACACACACACACACCACAACAGACTGCACTAATAGAAGTCACACACACACACACACACACACACACACACACACACACACACACACACACACACACACACACACACACTGCAGGCTACAGACTGATTAGAAAAGTCACACACACACACACACACACACACACACACACACACACACACACACACACACACACACTACAGGCTGATCAACAGAAGTCACACCCACACACACACACACACACACACACACACACACACACACACACACACACACACACACACACACACGTAACAGCAGTGCCCTGAACTAATCACTCAACCCGGGGCGTTTTCCTGTTTATGAACTGCGCCGGAACAACGGTAATCGAAGAAAGCACGCAAAGTTCAACTAAAGAGCACTTCAGCAAGCACGGGGTACACACGCTGCAAGCTTTCGGCTCCAGTGCCATTCTCTCCCCCTTTTCAAAACGTAAACAAAGAAAAGGACATGCGACAGCAGCGCTCAAAAAAGCCTACTCCTCCCTCTCACATGCCCCCCACCCCGAAAAAAGAAAAACATCTGACGGACGACAATAATTATCGATTATCGACACTCACACGCACTCTCTCTCTCTCTCTCTCTCTCTCTCTCTCTCTCACACACACACACACACACACACACACACACACACGCACACACACACACACACTCACACAGCACGTCGATTATAATTACCCATCATGCTCACCTCACCCAGAGAACAAAGACTTTAAAATTAAACGTCCCGTCTCGGAAGCCTCCATTTTCGCATCAAACAAATGACGACGACACGACACTCCGAGCATCGCTTTCCGGCACCTTTCGCTATGACGTGGTCAGTGGTCGGAGGAAGGATGTCGTAAACCAGTGCTTGGAATTTGACGACGACACTGACTGACAAAACGGCACAAAGCTGCAGTCAGCCGAACCGACTGACTCGGCTAAAGACTGATAATAAACAATGTCCGGAGCTCAGGAGCTCAGGAGCTGTGTGAAAGTCGAGGTGGACGTCCTGGGCTCCCGTCCCTAATAAACCTACGGTTTCTGTGGACGTAAAGCAACACTTCAACAACAACAATGTCCGCGGGTACTCCCGAACCCACCCGGCCTCAGTCGGTGGGGGATGAATAGCCTGGAGCGATGTTTCCCATCAACACAAACCAGCACCCGCTGAACCGTAGGAAAGGTCCCACAGTGCATTTAACGAAAGCACACGCGGCCAATACTGAAATTATACCCATTATATAAACGAATGTACAGATAGATATGGGCCGACATACACACTATTGTACTGCAGCAAAGGCGTACTGTGAGATGTGGGTCAGCAGACGAGGGGTTGGGCCCCGAGGACGAAAGAGCGGAGTACGTACTGCATGATGATGATGTGGGTAGGTAGACAGGTGTACTTGATGGAGGAGAGGCCATGATGTGGGTAGGTAGACAGGTGTACTTGATGGAGGAGAGGCCATGATGTGGAGTGCGTCCTTGTCAAGCCACTGGGCTATTTATTATAATATACATATATACAATACAGCTAAGCGTGTCACTGCTCACTGCACGACCCACGCAGGCTGGCTGGGAAGTTCCCGGCCACTACCGTCATCGTGATTAGCTCTGTGGCGTCAATCGATCAAATAGGTGCGTCGAGCATTTGCGGCCCAACTATAGCGCGTTCTTTAAGCGAGAGAAGCAATGCTCAGTGCGTGTTTGTGCACTGCGCCTGTAGCAATGGCTAGAGCACTACGCCTGAACTGCCTACAGCACTATACCTGAACTGCCTACAGCACTACGCCTGAACTGCCTACAGCACTATACCTGAACTGCCTACAGCACTACGCCTGAACTGCCTACAGCACTATACCTGAACTGCTACAGCACTATACCTGAACTGACTACAGCACTATACCTGAACTGACTACAGCACTATACCTGAACTGCTACAGCACTATACCTGAACTGACTACAGCACTATACCTGAACTGCTTATAGCACTATACCTGAACTGACTACAGCACTATACCTGAACTGACTACAGCACTATACCTGAACGAACAACAACACTACACCTGAACGAACTGCAACACTACACCTGAACTAAGTACACCATACCACTAAAAAAAAAGACACATGAACGAACCTATAGCATTACACCTGAACGAAACACAACACTGTCCCGGATAAAACCGTACAACTTTACATCCAAACTAACTATAACTCTACACTGACTAACTTGATTAAAACACTACACCTGCACGAACTACAACACTACACCTGCACGAACTACAACACTACACCTGAACGAACTACAACACTACACCTGAACCAACTACAACACTACACCTGCACGAACTACAACACTACACCTGAACCAACTACAACACTACACCTGCACCAACTACAATACTACACCTGAACCAACTACTACATTGACGGCACGGACTAGGCTAGAACGCTGCACTTCAGCTGACGAGCTTCAACACCACTACACATGAACAGTTTACATTAGTCGCCACACCTGAACGGATCATACGTACCACACTAGTCGCCACACCTGAACGGATCATACGTACCACAATAGTCGCCACACATGAACGGCTGATACGTACCACACTAGTCACCACACATGAACGGCTGATACGTACCACGCTAGTCCCCACACATGAACGGCCGATACGTACCACACAAGTCACCACACATGAACGGCTGATACGTACCACGCTAGTCCCCACACATGAACGGCCGATACGTACCACACAAGTCACCACACATGAACGGCGATCGACCACACTAGTCACATGAATATACGTACCACACTAGTCACCACACATGAACGGCCGATACGTACCACACTAGTCACCACACATGAACGGCCGATACGTACCACACAAGTCACCACACATGAACGGCCGATACGTACCACACAAGTCGCCACACATGAACGGCTGATACGTACCACGTTAATCACCACACATGATCTGATACGTACCACACTAGCCCCCACACATGAACTCCAGATAAAAGGTACTACATCATAGTCACTAGAACTGAACCGCACGCGATAGTCTTTCAGTTAGCCGAGCTATCAAAACTACCTGAGCAGTCAAGAAGAAAACTACACTGACGTGAATTAGCTAGGTACAAACCGACCACGCCCACCAGACCCGCACTGCACCGTCTGAAGTCAGCACCACGTACGTGCAGACAAGTCGGAGAGAGCCAGGAGGGCAGTTTGCAGGAACACGGGATTCAATCAGCACGACCGAATCAGGCAACTAATACCCTCTCCCCCCCCCCCCCCCACACACACCCCCATTCAGCGCCTGTGTGTGAAATGACATGGTTCTGATCCGATAGCAGGCGAGATAAAGCTACCTGGCTTTGAACCGCCCTGTCTGTCCCAACAACTGAGAATAGGTCGTATCATATGCCACAGACAATCAAAAGGGAGCATTCCAAAACTTGCCAAAAAGGAGCATTCGTGTCAGTATACGTCGTTATCATATGCCACAGACAATCAATAGGAAACAGTCATGTCCCTATAGGTCGTATCATATGCCACAGACAATCAATAGGAACATCGTGTCAGTATACGTCGTATCATATGCCACAGACAATCAATAGGAAACAGTCGTGTCAGTATACGTCGTTATCATATGCCACAGACAATCAATAGGAAACAGTCGTGTCCGTATAGGTCGTATCATATGCCACAGACAATCAATAGGAAACAGTCGTGTCAGTATAGGTCGTATCATATGCCACAGACAATCAATAGGAAACAGTCGTGTCAGTATAGGTCGTATCATATGCCACAGACAATCAATAGGAAACAGTCGTGTCAGCAAGAATGAAAAGGGACAAGAACATCAAATGCTACTTTTCAGAAAACAAATGGAAAAGTGCCCCAGTCGAAGTCCCCAGTCAAGTGCAGCCAACAAGGACCAAGCGTAAAAGTCTACTTCCTGTTTTCTTCACGATTATCAGTAGGAGTTATAATCAGCTAGCCTGTGATCTGATGTCAAATATGACACCCCCCCCCCCCCTCCCCCCCCCCACCCCCAACTGTTTCCAGATGCAATCTGGCAAACAGAAACAATCACATACAGATAAAAAAATCAAAAAAATCAACAGATCCCTTACTGTTGATTCCATATACAATCTGACAAACAGAAACAACCAACACAGATCGATAAAATCGACAGAGCCCCTACAACTGATTCCATATACAATCTGACAAACAGAAGCAATCAACAAAGATCGATAAATCGACAGATCACCTTCGTCCGCTCCAGTCGAGTCGCTCACGTCCTCAGACGACAACGTGCTCCGACCGCGGTGCAACGGTGCTACGTAACCACACACCTGCGACGACGTCCACGCGTGACAATCAGCAAGCAATGTGGCGTCGACGACACATTCACTCAGGTGGCGTCGACGACACACTCACTCAGCCATTGCTTGGAATGATATCCAGACAACGAGCTCAACTCATCAGATCACACAGCCTGTATCAACGTACAGCCACCGACTCCTACTATCACAGCGGCCGATGCCAATGCCGCTAGAGTGCTGACAGTCCGTGACGTTGACAAGCATTCCACAGCGGCCATGCAGGTCAGGTCACATGAATAGTTTATCTCCCTCCACCTGAGCGGAGCTTCCAACAACGACGGCGGTGGCGGTGGCGGTGGTACCGGGCTCCCCAAGCACGCGGACCCAGTCATCAAGGAAAATTTTCATACTGAAGCGATAAGGGGGCGACCACGTAATGTGCCCTCCCTCCCCCTCTCTCTCTCGCGCGTTCACTGAATGTGCAACAGGCTCGGGGACACAATGAAACAAAACTCAAAGCTCACGTTTTTTCCGTTCTACGTTCACCGTCTTGAAACTAAAGTGCTGTGGTAATGCGACATTTATTTTCTTTTTTCTCTCTCTCCTTCTCGCCAGTTGTCTGTTGCTGTTGTTGTTGTTGTGGTGGTGTTGTTGGTTGGTGGTGGGGGTGGTTGTGTGTGGTGGTGTGGTGGTTGGTGGTGGGTTGTGTGTTGTGTGGTGGTGGTGTGGTGGTGGTGGTGGTGGTGGTGGTGGTGGTGGTGGTGGTGGTGGTGGTGGTGGTGGTGTGTGTGTGTGTGTGTGTTGTGTTGTGTGTTTGTGTTGGTTGTTTATTGGTGTGGTTGGTTGTATTTGTTTTGGGTTGTTTTTGTTTTGGTGAGGTGGTGTGTTGTGTGGTTGTATTTATGTGTGGTGTGTGTTGGTGTGATTTTTGGGAGTGTTTTATGGTGAGTGTGTGTGTGTGTGTGTGGTGTGTGTGTGTGTGTGTGTGTGCGTGGTGCGTGTGGTGTGGTGTGTGTGTGCGTGCGTGTGTGTGTGTGTGTGGTGGTGTGTGTGTGTGTGCTGTGCGTGCAGTGTGTGTGGTGTACATGTGTGTATAAGTGTGCTTCGCGTGGCTGCATCAGGGAAACGTCACAGTCTGACATTGCACCAGCAGGGGAATACAAGGGAAAGACAGTCACTTCACTCTCGTCAGGAATATGTTCAGAAAGAAGTCATGAAGGTAGGCTCAAGTATGTCCAACCAGGAAGCAACAAACAATGCAGTTTAAAGTTTTACAATGACTGCCTTGGGAAATTCCCAAAGTCATTGGCTCTTCTTTTCTTTTCTTTCTTTTTTCTTTAAAAAAATATATCAAGCGGGAGTTGTTTTTCTGTTCCGGGAAAACCAGATACGACGACAGTGTGACGCAACCCCGCCTAATTAATTCCCAACCGGTGTTGCAAAGTCTCTGCAGAATTCTGCCAGAACATGATTTTTCCCATACCGTGGAATCTTTAACGTGCGCAATCCTGCAGCTCGCAGGATCTTGGTCAGTAGCTCGTCTTATGCCGAGGTCACACACTTGGTCCGACATCCTGAGACCTAAACGGGTGTGGGTGGGGAGTGCCTGTCCGAACTGAGATTCGAACCTGCAGTCTCTCGATCCCATGAGCAGTGTCCTAAACTAAAGGGAGAAGAAGGGAAAGAGAGTTCGGGAAAAGTGGCCATAGAACAGGGCATGGTTTCTCGTAAGAGTGGTCTTTGATTGGGGTGGTCTCTCACCAGGGTGATCTCGGTCTTTCACCGGAGTGGTCTTTTACCTGAGTGGTCTCTCATCAGGGTGGTACTTCACCAGGGTAGTCTTTCATCAGAGTGGTTCATCACTGAAGCGGTCTTTTGCCAGCGGTCTTTCGTCAGGGTGCACTCTCATCAGTTGTCTTTCGTCAGGGTGATCTTCCATCAGGTGAATGAATGTGGCGTATAAGCCACTAAAGCGTCCATACCATCGCACCACCTCTCGCGGAGGGGGAGCGGAGGGGGGGACCAATGGCTACAACAGCTGGCCTGCGGTCAGATAAATTGAAGAGCGGATTCCATTTGTCGCCCGAAGAGTCTGCCCCTGTCAACGCGCACAAACAATTACTAACTCGTTTCTCTCCGGCCCGCTGACAAACTCCGGCTCTGTGACGACAGCGAGGCCAGCTCGCCCGCTTTCCAGTCAGAACGGGACGTTGTGGTGAGACTCGTGGCCTGGGAAACATGCCAGCCGTGGCCAGAGCCATGACACCGCGACAGCGGTCGAGTCAATGTCGTGGAACACTTAAATAAGCAGGCAACACTTAAATACTTAAATAATCAGGAAACGCTTCAAATAACACTTAAATACTTAAATAGCACTTCAAATAACACTGAAATAAGCAGGTAACACTTTAAATAAGCATACCGCTTAATTGTGTTTCCTGTACCTGTTGTTTGTGGAGTTTATGATTTTCACGATGTACGGATACATTTTGTTTTTAAAACGAATGTCGTGGAACTTGCCGGCCGTTAGTTAGACAGTAGTGTAGGTCTGGGAAGACTGCTGCACTTTGCGAAGCCAGCCATCGAGTGAAAAACTCACGAAAACGACAGGATCCGACTTTAAATATGAAGCTTTCACCGAAAAATAGCAGCTGACGACTTGAAATCATCTCCGGTGTGGGTGTTACCTGTGGCCAAACAGTGCGCCTAGTCGATAGTGTTATGCTGTGTGTTTGGATGCTGTGACAGGTCGATTCTGCGTGACCGAGCCTGACCTACGGTGTACAACGCGAGGCCAATAACTGGTTGGCTTTGCCATTAGCAACAGGTGACGAGACTGAGTGACAATGACTGAGCAGTGCGGAATACCTTTGCGTCAGAGGGCGGAGGGGGGTGGGGGGCGGGGGCAGGGGGAGGGGCGGGGGCAGAGGGGGGAAGGACTGCAGGAGAGAGAGAGAGAGAGAGAGAGAGAGAGAGAGAGAGAGAGAGAGAGAGAGAGAGAGAGAGAGAGAGAGAAGGTGCGTGGATTGATGTTATTAATGATAGTCTAAAACAAAACACTCAAACGCCGCACGATCATCAGTCATTCCTTCCCCATCCACAGCAACAATCCTCGGGGGACCTAGTGGCCACGTTGATGCATTGAAGAGACCACAGCATTAGCAAGCAGGGCGAAGCCTTGTTGTATCCACACACACACACACACACACACACACACACACACACACACAAATGGGCCAACACCGGCTTAGCCTCACGACCACTGTCAGGGAAGACGCGCCAGAACGTCTCCCAAATGAAAACCAGTCGGGTACGGGTGTATTCTTGCGTAATGCCTGAAGGACCCCTTGCAATGTTGCATCACGAAAGGGCTCCTGTTATGCAAAAACAGCAACACAACCCCTCCTCCCCCAACCCTCGCTGCCTGTGCACGAAAACACGTTCGACGAAGTTTTTAATTTCATAAAAATAGTTGCCCCACGCCCTAAAAAAAAAACTACTCCAGAGTGGGAAGGCGAGGGAACGACACTTACGCAATACCTCCACAATCAGCGCAAAAGTCGGGAGGACGGAATCGGCAGTCTCTGGTCACTTATGGGAGGTAGTGAGAGGACTCTCTCTCTCTCTCACACACACACACATATATATATAACCTGGCCGCGTACTTGTCTCTCGATCTTTGCCATTAACCTCCAGTCTGATCTTCCGGGACGTTAGAGGACTTGGAGGCAAGGTGTGATTCCGGGAAGGGAGTCGTGGTGTGAGTGTGTGTGTGTTTTCGAAGCGAGTGGGGTTCAGGAAGAAAGAAAAATAACGGGGGGGGGGGGGGGGTGGAGAGAGATAACGAGGTATCTCCCTAACGAGATAACGAGGTCGGGGACTCAGGAAAACAAAAATCAAAACAAAATATACCCTGCAAAAAAAAACACAAAAAAAACACACCGGAAGAATGATTTGGTGAGGGAGTTGGGGTTGCGATCTCCGGAAGAACAACAGAAAGAAAACCTGATGTCTCGAGGACAGCAAAGGGGACCGGTTGCATTTGACGCACCGAAGACAGACACAAACACAACCAGCCCCACCCCCAGTTCCCCACGTCCCTTCCGCAACCCCCTCCCTTACTTTGCCTTATTATTGCTCTGTTCGTATGATGTGATGTTTTAGACAGAAATTAGTTTTGTTTTGTTTTTAAGTCGTTTTTTTTCTCTAGCGTATTTAATGGAATTCTTGTTTGATGTATTGAGTGTTGCTGTGTTTGTCATCAGGGACAGATTTGTAAAAAAGCCGACTCGTGCTTAAATCTTTATCCCTGTGTAATAAAGTATTATCTTATCTTATCTTATCCATAATAATCATTTCAAGAATAAGAAAGAAAGAAAGAAAGGGAAGAGCCTGAGCCGCTGCAAGGCCCAACACACTCAGTCGAAGACAAACACGACAATGGTCCACCAAAGCAGTTCCACCACAACCAAAGCGAGCTTCGGTGACGCCTTCGACCAGGAAACAAACACCCTGGTGGTGAACAATACTATAAAAAAAAAATGAAAAACGAATCCCTTCGGTGTGGTAACGGGGCGCGACGTGATAGCTGACAGTAGCGGAAACGGCGCAGCCCGCCTAATCCTGCTGACTAGCGTAGCTTCCCTTGGCTGTTTGAACGAACAAGAGGACCGGGTCCACATCAATGGCGGCCTTTGTGCCTCGCTCACCACCAGGACAGTGGCCGCGTCCAGCGGGCCGCGGGGGCTCTCCTGATCCCGCCAACAAAGACACCCGCCGCCGAAACGCGAGAAGATGTCAAGGGGCCGTTTTGAGGGAACAAAAGGGCGAAGTAAACGACTAGCAAGTCAATGGGATGTGAGGGTCGTAGGGGCACCGCAATTGGACTCCGGCACCAAGGGGGGGTATATGTATATAGGTATCACATTATCAGTCCATGTAACACTTTTTTTGCTTGTAGGAGTACATGGGGTTCGGATGTCGCAGTCGAACCTCTCAGGCAGAACAGCAATGCACTGCCGTTTGGAGCACGAACGTACAGTTTTGTACCGGGTATGCTGCATCACTGCACGTGTTTGATATTAATTTTCAGCAGCGAGTGAAAGTCAGGCCCCCCCCCCCCAATTTTCTTCTTCTTCTCATGTGTGTGTGTGTGTGTGTGTGTGTGTGTGTGTGTGTTAAGTTCAAATTAACTCCTCAGCACGATAGACACGAAACATTCCATTGCCTGTAATTTGCTTTAGCACCTCCAACTCCCCCTCCCCCCTTCTTTGAAATCGTTTTTTTTTTTTTTTTTTTTTTGTATTACTGCCCGATAATGTGTGTGCGTGCTCTGCATCTGTTTGCTGTGACATACGCGGCTGACTGGGCATTAAAACCATATCTCCCCCTTCCCCCTCTCTATCTAACCCCCCCCCCCACACACACACACACCCCACCCAACCCCCTCCCTCTCCTCTACCAACCCCCCCCCCTCCTCTCTCCCTTGCCCCTGATGAGACAGGATTTCAAGCCCCGAAATTCCTGAGCCGATAAAATCGGGTTGCAGACACGGGTCGGAGCGCGGTAATAGTGCACGAGGTGTCAAGCAGAGCCCTGCCTTCTGCCTCTAACGGAATTTCGAACTGGATGTTAGGAAACACGACACTATTGTCCGGGCTCGCAGAATTGTTCAAGCCGCCTCGGCTTCCCGTCGCTAGCTGTTACTCACTCACAGCCTAAAAAAAAAACTAAAAAAACGCATTATGTCAGCGGCTAGCAAAAAAAAAAAAAAATTTAAATGGGGGGGGGGGGGTGGGTTGTGCATGGGTGACGAAACTAATGCTGCTGTTTACTGTTTGGAAAACTGCAAAGCGGGCTCTTTTTTTCTTCTCTTTTTTGAATAGCCATATTTTATGACAGTTGAGAAAGGTTTTGAATCATAATGAGACGCGTACGTGTCACCTTGCAGAAGTCCCGGGTGTGTGACAATGGCACACAGAAAACTAACCCTCTCTCGTGCCAAAACACGTTTTAATTTGGGTCGGTAAGAAGATTAGTGTCAGCAGGAGAGGATAGCAGGGACTCTCTGCGTGAAATTCACGCTGATAAAATTAATGTTACGTGACATTCCTGCTCTCTTCTCATAAAAGCAACGCCATAATATTTTCGTACGCCGTTCAGATTACGACTCAGAGCGAGCTTAGAGTGGTCAATGAAGTTGACAAGCACTACAACAACAACAACAAAAATCCATCACTGGTATAACAGTAATGTACACAACGATTTGTTTTATTGGGGGAAAACCTGCCTGCCTATATATTTTGTCTGACCCGTTTCCTACACACTTGGGCCGATCCAGATGATCATGGAAGCACACAGTCCATTTGCAGTAAGTAAAAAGTAAACATGGTGCTTTACATCCACAGAGACCATCAGCCTTATTTGAGACGGGGAAAAAGGGGGGCGAGGGGAGGGGAAATAAAACACCCCATTTGCAGTTATAGGCAGTCTACTTAAGGGGTAAAGTGCTACAAAGTGACACAACAGAAACTGAATTCCCCATAAGTATGTAATTGTTTGCGTTAAACCTCCCTGACTGGCATGGAAAACTCGCACAATCTTGCGTAGACTTGAGCCAATGTAGGCAGTGCGTTGGTACACTAGTGGACAAACGGCACTCCGGTTTAGCCTCAAGTCCCTGCAGTCTGTCAGAGCTCAGGAGCTGTGTGAAAGTGGAGGTCGCCGTCCAGCCAGGGCCCCCCTCCCCGTCCCTAATAGTCCTTATGGTCTATGTGGACGTAAAGCAACACTGAACTTGCAGTCATCCGGTTCGTGTCTGTCTTTCTGGCGTTTGATGACGTCTGTTCCACCTGCTTGGTACCGACAAAGGCAGCCGGCTCGTGATTTGGCACTGATCATAATCTATCGCTGAATCAGACAAATATGTCCTGGGAAAACTTCCGTCAGAAGAATAATGAGTCACTTCGGCGCTTGAAACATGTACAGGGCAGCTCGGAGCCGCCAGAAACGGATTATCAAATTCGTGTGTCTATAAAAACAAATCACGGGAACCGTACACCAATACTATCGTTAAACTTTAAATCTCTCTCTCTCTCTCTCTCTCTCTCTCTCTCTCTCTCTCTCTCTCTCTCTCTCACACACACACACACACTAGTGACACACACCGTCGCCACAGACTTCCCTTCCACTCTTCCCTCTTCACCGGACAGGAGAAGCATTCAAAGGCAAACACACACACACACACACACACACACACACACACACACACACACACAATTATGACCGCATGTAGAACCGTCCCACATAATTATGTACGTACCTGCATCACCGTGATTCTTTCAACAACGGAACTGCAGCTCCGGCCCAACAAACTCAAATTTATTGTGACAATACCCGCGTCACAGTCAGATTCGGAAACCGAGTCGGAAAAACACACGGACACTTGAGTCAGAAAATCACACTAAAAGTGGCAACTGGACACTGAGTCTGAAAAACACTGAAAATTGGCAACTGGACACTGAGTGAGAAAAACACACTGAAAATGGCAACTGGACACTGAGTAAAAAAAAACTAAAAAAACTAAAAATGGCTACTGGACACGGAGTCGGAAAAACGCACTGAAAATGTCAAACAAGTGTGAAGTCCTTCACAAACACCAAGTAACAAAACACAGCCACTGACTGTGACTGATAACCCCGCGCGTCTGACACTAGGTGGACGTCACTTTGGCGAAAACTGAAGCCCACGAGCAGTATCAACTGCCCCTTCTCCGCCTGCCCACGAACAACGGCAGGCGGAAGAGTCGATCGAGTCCGTCCCCCCGGAGCCCACATTCCTCCACCAACCGGCAGGCAAGCTTTAATTAGCCTCAGCGAAAGCCCGGCTCACCTTGATTAATTCACTCTCCCCGTCACTTCCTCCAGCTCTCCATCACTCTCGCCCTAACACCGTTGGACTCTCCGCGTCTCCCGTTGAGCCAAGCGGTAAAAGGCTTGTATTGCTGATGTCACAGTCAGTCAGTCCTGGCACATGTTTTTTTTTCCCTTCTCCCCTGTCGGTGGCCACGACTTTAGAGCAATCGTTAAGGTGTGCATTATTATTACATCAGAACTCTGGTGAAAGTCGAGGTGGACGTCTTGTGCTCCCCGTCGCTAATAAGCTTTATGGTTTTTGCGGACGTAAAGCAGCACTGAACATCAGAGCTCAGAAGCCGTGTGAAAGTCGATGTGGACGTCCTGGGCTCCCCGTCCCTAATAAGCTTTATGGTTTCTGTGGACGTAAAGCAACACGAAAGCAGAAGTAGCATCACTAGCAGCCGAGCGGTACGCTACCCCAGGCGCGCTGCAGTAACGACCGGGAACAACGACAGTAACTTACCGATTGGTCCAGCTGCGAGCGCTTAAGAGACGTCGCTCGCTCCGAACAACTATGACACCAACTATGCAGCAAAGTGTCTCCGCTCCCTCCCAGTCACTAAATTCTCGTCAGGATCATGCACCACCACCCCCACCCTCGCCTAACCCTCGTCACGCTGACGACGGAAATAGTTTCCGCGCTAAACAGCTCTAGGTCACAGCAGGGGAAAGTGGGGTTCTAAAGACAGCGCTATGCATACCCAGTGTACCCCGGGTTGTAAAGACAGTGCGACATACCCAGTGCACCCCGGGACATCCTATACATCTACATCTCTCTGTGTCGTGCGACGGTTACAGTTAGTAGGAATAGTTAATCGGGTTGGCAGGGCTAGGAGATTCATGCCTTGTTGAATACAAATGAAACAGAAAGGCCGACGAGGCTAGGTAACCGCAGTGGTAGGTAGACTACGTACCTAATGTAGTACTTAACTTACAGGAGTTTGCAAATCTGAACGTGAACAGAGTGGAAAGAGAGGGGAAATAACACGAGGGAGTATGTGGGGGGTCGGTGGAGGGGGATCCGCAGGGGGGATGGGGAGGGTGGGGAGGGGGGGTGCTGAGGGGGGGGGGGGGGGGGGGTCTGAGGGGGCATCCATGCTGTTGATGTTCGTGACTAGGAACGCCAATAACGTCTGTCCAACCACTGAACCCCGTTGTGGTGTTGCCCTGGCCAGAGAGGATTGCCATCGGCACAGCCTTTAGTCTTACTGTTAGCTGCAGTCCCCAGCAAGCCTCTAGCCTTTAGTCTTACTGTCAACTGCACAGCCTTTAGTCTTACTGTTAGCTGCAGTCCCCAGCAAGCCTCTAGCCTTTAGTCTTACTGTCAGCTGCACAGCCTTTAGTCTTACTGTTAGCTACAGTCCCCAGCAAGCCTCTAGCCTTTAGTCTATCAACTGCCCAACCTTTAGTCTTACTTTTAGCTGCAGTCCCCAGCTAGCCTCGAGCCTTTAGCCTTACCGTTAGCTGCAGTCCCCAGCAAGCCTCTAGCCTTTAGTCTTACTATCAACTGCACAGCAATCCTTCTGCCTTTAGTCTTACTATCAACCTGCAGTTCCCCGCAAGCCCCTACCCTTTGGTCGTGTCAGCTGCAGCAACAGCAGAACCCGCTTCACGTGCGAGTCAACGGTCGGTGAGATGGATAAGCGCGAGAGTATATTTATCAACACACAAACAAGTCGACCTACAGAACACTTTGGAGGCTCTTTGGGGTAAGCTACAAAAAGTCAGGTCCATCTATGGGACTTACCAGACGTTCCAACTCAATTCATGCAAGATCCAAGCCTAAGACTTTATGGAAAACGGGAAATACAGAAAAGCAATGGCATCAAAACGGCGCATGCAGCCTCGTTCTATCACACTGGTTAGACCAACCACCCGAGAGCTATGCACAGGTTGAGTCTGGAGAATAATTCTCTTGACAATGCAGGCCTCCCTTCGCTAAGGCAACCAAACAACTCGCCCGGATGTGATATGACCCTCGCTAACTGGACGTTAATAGCCAACGATTTATATATCCCTACTACAAAGACTTGAGAGAGGTACGCTTGCAAGCCGTGTATGACAAACAGCTCTAACTAACCCCCTCCCCTGAACAAGATGACGGTACAGTCATGGCAACAGGCCAGTGCCACACGGTCAGCAAAACGTGGACAGAATCCCCGCCCCGAAATAC
>JABMCL010003607.1:400000-455000 GCA_018857735.1 Alviniconcha marisindica | reverse complement strand
TAAACCCCAGGTCGGCCGTTTCTGTTACAGGCATGCGCATGTTAAAGATCCCCACCGCAGCGAAAAATGCGACCAACGCCAAACGCAACTAAAATTCCCCCAATCCCAGGTAGGTGTTGACGTTCTCGGTAGCGAGTCCCTGAAAAAGCCCATTCTCCTCGACCTGATTATTTTTTGTAAGGAAGGGGGGGGGGGGGGGGGGATCCTATAATAAAAACGAAACAAAAAACAAACAGAACCCCCCCCCCACACACACACACACACACACTCGTTTAAAAAAAAAAAAAGCCCTTGTCTAATTTCTTTTCATGAAAAACTATCTCTCGTTCTGTCTCAGCATACTAAACCGAACAGTATTAACGTCACCGAAAGCCGTCTAGATGCGGGCGAGTGTCACTTGACACAATAAATAAGGAGGGTATTCCTTGTCTTGGAGTGAAGTGCACTCTCGTGGCCGGCAAGGTAGGTGGTGGTGGTGGTGGTGGTGTGGGGGGGGGGGGGGGGGGGGTGAAGGGACCGAGAGACCCCACACTAAGTGTAAACCTGTCGTTTACAGCCTGGCTTTGACAACCGCTGCTGACGTCAACAAGTTTATTGCTGTGCAGTGTAACAAGGTCGATCTAAAACAAAGCGACGTGTATGTCTTGCATAGGACTCGGAGACACATTAGGGCCCACGAACACAATTAGTCAAACAAAGCCGAGTGTAAGTCTCACATTCCATGTGCCTCAGTATAAGAGGTCTACAAACATAATTATCTATTTTTGTTTGTTTGCTGTTGTTGTTTTGCTGTTGTTGTTGTTTTTTGGGTCAAACTTAGCGCGTACAAACCCTGTACATGCTGCGGTGTCTGAGGTCTACAAACACAATTCTGTCAAAGACAACGACGTACAAGTCATGCTTATGCCGCAGTGTCAGAGGCTGCAAATTTGAATGCAAACAATCGGTCAAACAAAGCGGCGTACGTACCGCACAGATATTATTGCGGCCTTGGAGCGAGAGCTAGGTCTACAAATGCTAACAATCGCTCAGACAAAGCGGTGAGGATGACTCCGGTCCCTGTCTCTCGTGAAACTGAATAAAGTAAGTAAAACATGTTGCTTTACGTCCACAGATGATGTAGAGCTTAATGTCCTCGGATGTCGGTTGACGTATTAGGGCCAGAACGTGACCAACTTTCCTAAGCATGGTTCATGTTGCTTTACGTTCACATAAATCGTAAGGCTCATTAGGACGGAAAGCCCAGGAGGGCCACCTCGACTTTCACACAGCTCCTGAACTCTGACGTCCACAGAAGCGAGATGGCTTATAAGTACTGGGAAAAGGGGCGGAAGGAGGAACGTGAAACTGAGCCGGTCGTCGTCGTCGTCGTCAATAAAATACCGCAGTGTCCATGCAGAAGATGACATCATTCCTTTCCGCTGTATTTGGAGAATGATGATGATGATGATGCTTTTATATAGCGCTATTCTCCGTTCTCGAACAGACTCACTGCGCTCGCATGTGATTCTACATGAATGACTAGCTGATTTTATAGCGTGTATTTTAATATCCACCAAAGTGGTGTACTTACAGCGCTGGCATGGCTGGTGCCACGTGAATCTGCTGCCGTCTCGGCGCGTTCTGTGTACACCATACAACCATGCATCATGTCACTTCATGCAAAGCCACATACGTAAGGTGTATGCGTGTTTAGCTGTAACCTGCCACCTGCACTTTGGGCAGGATGAACCGGATCTTTTACGTGCTACTGCGGTAACACGGGGGTGGAACGGATACCGAAATGAGTCAGCACAGAAAGTTGACTCTGGAGAAGAAAATTCTCCCGCCGCTCCCGCAGGGATTCGAACCCGCGACCTTTCAATCACGAGTTCGGCGCTCTAACCACTGAAATAAGTAAACATGGTGCTTAACGTCCACAGAAACCATAAGGCTTATTAGGGACGGGGAGTATGGGGGAAGGGGGTATGGAGGTGGGGAAGAGGGAGATTATATACCTATCGCTACACTGTCACCACCAGAATGACTTCTGCATTAAGATGGGCAGCGATGAGAGCCATCTTAATGTTTCAGTAGGAAGTGATGGACAAAGTCACAAGACAGTGTCCACAAACCACAACCTTTCTGAAGAGAAAGGAGAGCCGAAGCGGTATCGAACCGAGGTCCTTCCGCTTACCAGCCTAACGCCTTACCACTAGGCCAAACCGGCTCACCTAACCATTGAGCTATTCCCGCCCCTAACGATCTATCGATCGTGCTGACGCGTCAGTTCTTGAAGAACATGCAATGACAAGAGACAGACAACTAACGCCCTAAAGTTCCCTTAAGGGCGCGCGTCGATTTTCACAAGGCTAATGATGACCTTTACTTTATAATGAATGCGCACATACGAACGGTGCTTGTAATTTTTACATTATGGTATGTTTTGCTACTGTTGCTGTTGTTTTTGCTTTGTTTCTTTATATCAATGACGAACGACACTTCCATGTACATATATCACATCAATACTGATTCATTTTAGTTTGAACCGCTCAGCTTCCAGTTTCTGTATTACCGTTACTAGCACAGAGTCGTCAGATCACAACGTCGGTCAGCCATGGATCCGTCAAGAATGATATCCAAACACATAAACGGATAAAAAGAACGCTAATTTAACATGATAATACAAAACGTGTCAGTACCAGCCCAACACAAAACGGCGGTACTGAACTGAAAGGCGGCATGCACCGTAACCTACCTCCATGGCAGTTTGTAGAAGTAAGACAAATAGTAACCACGTCTTCGAAAAATATGACCATCGTCTTCCATGGTGGCTGGACAGAGCATCGGTCAGTCAGACGGAAGCAGGTTTCACCGTCTCAGTGTCAGTTTGACCGTAACAGCGTCAGCAAGACCCTTGAAAAATCACCGTGTTATCAATCCTGTACTACACTGGCAACAGCGCGGATCTGCCAACGTCGGCACAGGTGAAATTTATGAATGGAGCTGATGCTGGTTCTCGGAGGAGAAATTGAGAGAGGGGGTGCGTTGAGGAGCGAAGCGGGACGCGGGGCAAAGAATCCTAGGGCTGTTTGCCACCACTGCATAGACGTCACGGCCCAGGCTACGTTGCGGCAGACAGACAACGAGAGACTGGGAGCCAGGACTGCATCTACTACCGTCAGGGAATGCTTCTGGTTTCCGTCTCACGGGACCCCGTAACAGCTATTATAAAGCCTGTAACTTCACACGCTCTCTCTCTCTCTCTCTCTCTCTCTCTCTCTCTCTCTCTCTCTCTCTCTCTCTCTCTCTCTCTCACACACACACACACACACTCTCTCTCTCTCTCTCTTTCACACACACACACACACACACACACACTACTCTCTCTCACACACACACACACTCTCTCTCTCTCTCTCACCACACACACAACCCCACACACACACACACACACACACACACACACACACACACACACACACACACACACACACCGCACGTGCAAAAGCTTATTTTTTGACAGCCCTCCCGGGCCAGAAGTAAAAACGCCTGTAACTGACGTCTGCAAAGTGCTTCCAACATGAAGTGTCTAGGCCAGAGCCGCCGTGACGGAGGGGCGCGAGATGCTATTCCTCACCTGCGCTACCTTTGATGACGTGAAACAATTTCCCTCCTCTCCGCCCCCAACTTAGTTTTGGTGGCAGATTTCCTGCATCCTGTCTGGAATTTATCTATAGCCAAAGTGGGCGGGTGCGAGTGACGGGGGAGGGGGGGGGGGCCTAAACTCCTTGCCCTGGGGAGAAAAAACTGCATTTAGCAGAAGAACGGATACAGCGGTTGAAGAGTTTCGCGTCATTAGCTCACTGAATTTAGACTCCTTGGCCATCGCTGTCTCTGTTTCTGTCATAAACATCTCGTTAAGATGGGAGCGACAGCGTTTCTTGGAGCGTGAGGCCGTGATGAAAACGCCTGATGAGTTCTAGGGCTGCCGCAGAGTATCAAGAATGTGCTTTGCTGCCTCTTTATGTTCCGAGACAAAGGGAATTCTCTCACGTCACCGCCTCAGTTATGAACACCTGAATGCCGCCAAGAATGAGTTTGGCAGTGGTGCCAAGATGACGTCACGTCACGCAAATTAAAGCTAAAAATCCGGTGAAAACAGGCGTGTTTTTTTCTCTTCTTTAAAATTATCGTCGGCTACTTGCCATCGCCCATAACTGATAAGCATTCAAGCAGAAACCCAAACCCACAAAACAAACTAAACCTAACAGTCGAAACACGGTGACCCAAATACTGGAGAAGAACAAAATCGTGAGTAACTTGAAGTAACGCCCAGTCAACCAAGACGGTTATATGATATACCAGAAATCGTGTCCCGTTTTGCCACCTGTTGCCACGTGTAACAGAAATGACCCACTGTCAGTGAACAGGCGATGACCATCAACAGAAACTCAGGCTTCAGCTGACACGAAAGCGTGTCACAAACTGGGGACTGCAATTTGATACTGTAAATTGGTGTCCAGCGCTACGGCTGTAAGATGACCTGGTCATCGTCACGCTGAGGACATGGCGGGATGTTGAGGACATGCACGCTGAGGACATGGCGGGATGTTGAGGACATGCACGCTGAGGACATGGCGGGATGTTGAGGACATGGCGGGATGTTGAGGACATGGCGGGATGTTGAGGACATGCACGCTGAGGACATGGCGGGATGTTGAGGACATGCACGCTGAGGACATGGCGGGATGTTGAGGACATGCACGCTGAGGACATGGCGGGATGTTGAGGACATACACGCTGAGGACATGGCGGGATGTTGAGGACATGCACGCTGAGGGCATGGCTGTTGAGGCTGCACTACCAAGGACATGGCCCCTCATTTTGCGGACATCACGCCGGACGTGGCGGGATGGGGGACATGAGGGGCTGAAAGACAACGGATGTTGGGGCCCATCTCCGCCATTTTAAACATGCACGCGGGGCATGGCGGGATGTTGAGGACATGCACGCCTAGGACATGGCGGGATGTTGAGGACATGCACGCCTAGGACATGGCGGGATGTTGAGGACATGCACACTGAGGACATGGCGGGATGTTGAGGACATCACCCCTAGGACATGGCGGGATGTTGAGGACATGCACGCTGAGGACATGGCGGGATGTTGAGGACATGGCGGGACGGGATGTTGAGGACATGCACGCTGAGGACATGGCGGGATGTTGAGGACATGCACGCTGAGGACATGGCGGGATGTTGAGGACATCACGCTGAGGACATGGCGGGATGTTGAGGACATGCACGCTGAGGACATGGCTGGAAGTTGAGGACATGCTGAGGACATACACGCTGAGGACATGGCGGGATGTTGAGGACATGCACGCTGAGGGCATGGCTCTAACTGGCTGCACTACCAAACGGACAACGCCCCTCATCTGCGTCAGTCAGCGCCGCCGTGAGACGGGACGGCGACAAACGGGACTGAAAATGACAACGGACTTCAGACCATCTCCGCCAGTGACATACTACAAGCATCACGTAGGAAGGACGTCGTAAACCAGAGGTAGTGTCTCTGCGTAAACGGATGCTTGTAGTTTGTCTCAGTGGCTTTACGGTGAGTGCACCACGGCACTCAAAGTTGACTTTTGCCCACAGCAGACACAGAAGCCGGCAGCAAAACAAAACAAACAACAACAAAATGCCGAGGGCTAGGGCTTATTCAGAGCTCAGGATCTGTGTGACAGTCGAGGTGGCCGTCCTGGGCTCCCCGTCCCTACTAAGCCTTGTTTTTGAGGACGTAAAGAAACATGAAAGCGCCGATTCACTGTCGGTACCGCAAAAGTCACTGAAACGATGCCAAGGCAGAAAAGGTCAAGACATTTTCCAAATTCAAAACGCTGGATTACGACATACATGCTTCCTCCAACCACTGCCACAATTGATTATGCCATAGGTCTCGGAAAACTATCAGCTAACGGAAAGTTTTTCGTTGGTGCTGAAATAAGTATGCAACAGACAACCCAGATAATATAAGGCGTTTCTTTTATAACCGGACACGTTGCTTACGCCAGCACAAATAAAACATGGTGGAACTCTTTTTTCCCCGGGCGGACGCGTCTCGTGTTTACGTGCGTACTTGGACGCTATGTTGCTTCCACAGTCTTATTAGTACTCAAACCTTTCGGAAGGCGCTGACAGCATCGGTGGACAGCTGCGCGGCGAGAAAGAGTGCCCCTTCTGTGGCGTCACCAGTTCTGGCAGAGTTTGGAGGAAGGTGCCGGAATGCGATCCTCGAGGTGTGGACAGATTCATGAGGCTGGTCTCCGTCAGGGGAGCAGACCAGACCGCACGCGTTCCTCCTGATTGTTTTCTTCACCTGAAACCTACCTAGCTTTTGCTGTTGAGTCTAGCCCCGCCTGCTCCCTAGTGCGTGTGCTGCAGTGTCTCCGTACCGACAAAAAACAGCTAGGCCGCTCGTGACGCACAGTCTATAGACTGTCCGTGTCGCTATTGATCGACACATTTCATTGACAGTTGCCTCTCTCTCTCCTCCTCCTCCACCTCTCCGCTCTCTCGCACACGCACAGCTGGAGACAGGTGGTCAGAGGCTGTCGCTAAAGAGACGCGCAGTTTACCGGCGGTGGACGTTCTAGTGGGTCCAAAGTCAGTGTGGATGGCCAGTACGTTGTGGACACAAACGGAGCGCCAACGGCGAAGCCTACCTAACGTTTTCTCCTTCTAACTGCTGAGCATGCATTCGTCGCATACTGCGTAAGCGGACCACGGGAGGAGGGAAGAGGGAACGGAGGAGGAGGGGGGGTGGGGGGTGGGGGTGGGGGGGGGTTGAGGGGGGGAGGTTGGGCGGCAGGTAAATATACCGCTGCCAAACCAAATGCCTCCTTACAGCTGGATCTTGCAGTCCTGCACGCACGACTATTAGCCCCGTAAATGTCTGCCAGGTACGCCGTTTCAGTCTTCTCAATCACGCAAAGGTCACACACACACACACACACACACACACACACACACACACACACACACACACACACACACACACACACACAACACACACACACACAGAAACGCCGCAACAACAGGGGCCCGGACTGTATTGAGGCCCCGACTACATGTAGCCAACCAACCAAGCAACCAACCAGACCAACTTAACTATAAACTATTCCACCCACGAGTCCCGCACAGTCAGCTCTGCAACTTTACGTAGGCGTTGCACGCGCCATCCCCCCCCCCCCCCCCACTTCCCTGACCCAGCGAGTCAACTCACTCCAAACCAACCTAAAAAAACAAAACCCCGAAAAACTGAGGTGAAAGAATTTCACACCTACCTATCAGCGGCCAACAGGTGGCGGTACTGCGGGGAACACACAGTCGGGTCACAGTCTCCACCGAGCATCTGCTTTCTGTCCGCATCTCCCTCCCGTCCCCCCACCTGCCGGCGTAATGGTCGGCGCCGCTCCGCAGGTTATACCCACCTACCACTGGACCGGAATCTCATTACTTCAGGAATGCGCGCAGACCAGGTAAGCGGCATTACCATAGATAAACAAGGTACAGCTAGGATAGGGGTTGGGGGGGGGAGGGGGCAAAGAGGCGGGGGGCAGGGTGAAGGGGGGGGGCAAAGAGCGGGGGCAGGGTGAAGGGGGGGGGGGAGAGGTCTGACCCCATGTAAGTGACAGGTAGAACAAAGGCAAGGTGTTGGGTTCGCCCCTTAGGGACCACTTAGACCCTTACTGCCGCGCAACGGCGGACTGTTGTGTGTGTGTGTGTGTGTGTGTGTGTGTGTGTGTGTGTGTGTGTGTGTGTGTGTGTGTGTGTGTGTGTGTGTGGTGTGTGTGTGTGTGTGTGTGTGTTGTGTGTGTGACCGCGCGCGTACCAGCGTGGGTGTCAGTGTGCGCGAGCGTGTGTGTGTGTGTGTATGTGCGTGCGTGCGCGCGAGCGCCTGTGTGTGCGTATGTGTGCGCAAGCGCGCGTGTGTATATGAAGAATGGTGGGGGATTGAGGGGGGGGCGATGGAAAGGACAGTGGTCTGACGACAGGCGGAGTTTTCAAAGTATTTGCCACGCTTGACTCACATTAGACACTTACTTGCGCTAGCTCTGTTCTTCTCCAAGCGTGAAACAAGGGTCGGAGAACGCTGGGGTTGAGAGAGGAGGGGGCGGGGGGAGGAGTGAGGGGGGAGGGGTTGTCGCTGAATGACGTGAGCAGCGGTCTAACGGTGTTTTAGTGAATTATTTACATGGCCTGGCCGCGAACAAAGCGGTGGACGACGGACAGTCTGTGACGACGAGTGCATGGGGACTTAACTGACCGACTGTCCAAAGCTGTCTCCCACACCACATACATATGCATCACACACACACTGACACACACCACATATATATGCATCACACACACACTGACACACACCACATATGTGCATTACACACACACTGACACACACCACATATATATGCATCACACACACACACACACACACCACATATATATGCATCACACACACACTGACACACACCACATATGTGCATTACACACACACTGACACACACCACATATATATGCATCACACACACACACACACACACACACACACACACACACACACACACACACACACACACCACATATATATGCATTACACACAGACATACACCGCATATACATGCATCACACACACACACACACACCACATAATATGCATCACACACACGCACTAACACCACCACCCCATATATACACATCACACACACGCGTGCACAACAGCTATGGGTCGGTCCCCTGCGCCCAGGAGAAAGAGGGTCTGTAAGTAAACAACAAAACAACAACAAAATGCGCCTAGTCATCAACTAATACAAATATATCAGGGCGAAAACAGGTGATGGGGGGGAGGAGAAGAAGGATTTCATTTCTGCGTCCGCCGTACCCACCGTGGGGGTCCAGTACCCCAGAAAGAGTCGTCGTCACCGAGAGGCAGTTAACACAGTTTCTCGGTTTGAGGGGAGGCCAGCCGAGTGAAGCTCAAGTGTTATTGTCCACGCTATAATTAAGCTGCGGACGACGGGAGACCACGAC
This sequence comes from Alviniconcha marisindica, assembly GCA_018857735.1. Classification (NCBI taxonomy): domain Eukaryota; kingdom Metazoa; phylum Mollusca; class Gastropoda; family Provannidae; genus Alviniconcha; species Alviniconcha marisindica. Next base: position 445,929 of record JABMCL010003607.1, on the reverse strand, counting down.
CGAGTGACCGGCCCCTGCCGACCACCAGGAAGACTGGCCAAAAACCAACAAACGGTCAGCGAGGGGACCGCCGGACTGACAGGCACCTGCCGGAAATGACAACGGCCTTCGGGGTTTTCGGACGTTGCAGGAAAACACCGGTGAAGAGCGACAACCCAGGGCTGCAGCGCTCCGACGGTTCCATTGTGGAACTGTTGGAAGCTTGTCAACTATCTGAAGCCCCCCTACTTCGACCTAAGGAGCGAATAATATCATAAACAACGTTTTCGGCGAATTTGCCACCTGCGTTTTGTTTGGACGCGTGTTCGCGTTGGGGACGAGGTAGGGTGGTGGTGGTGGTGAACGTTGTGGGTTTTCCGGCCGTCTTCAGTTGCTGCCCCGGTGAAAGGTAAATTTAAAACAAACAACCTGCCGGCAGAAACTGACAAAACTGGGATTTGTATTTATTGCACGTTTCCCCCAAGTATTGAAGAACACTTATTTTCACACTGCTCTTTCAGCAGAAACAGTTTCTTGCACACACACACACACACACACACACACACACACACACACACACACACACACACACACACACACACACACTCACACACACATATGTACACAGAGTAACACTTCGGAACTCTGCATCAGCAACTCTAGGTCAGCAAATCTACGTAAGTGTCATATAACCTGGGAGACTGCTCTCTCTCTCTCTCTCTCTCTCTCTCTCTCTCTCTCTGTTTTGACGAAGTTGGTACGTATGAAAACGTCCCATCCTTTTTCTTTATCGTTGTTTTTCGTAAGCCAAATTCTCATAATTACCTACAAGTGAAACTTTGCCGGCACACACACACACACACACACACACACACACACACACACACACACACACACACACACACACACCCCGATTCCGTCACAGATCCACCCACCTCAATAACGCCCATCAGGTCCTGACCTAGAACCGTCGTCATCAGCCGGCTGACATCGGATTGTTCGTAACAAAATTACGTGACACACGCCACAAACACTTGCCCATTCACGCAGCTCTGAGGGCCGGCGGACCTTCGCTGGACCAGTAATCGTTACGGACGCTCGACATGAAGACACCAAACCCAGCACCTTACACTGCAGCAACCACCCAAACAGCCGACGGACGCCGAAACGAACAAAAACTCCAACGGCAGGCAGTCCGCTTTTTTCCAGAGCTCAGGAGGTGTGTGAAAGTCGAGGTGGCCGTCCTAGGCTCCCGTCCCTAATAAGCCTACGGTTTCTGTGGAGGTAAAGCAACACTTCAGCCAACAGTCCGCTTTCAGTCTTGACCACATCGACGAACACACCGAGCAGTGCTAGTCTTCTTCTGTCCAAGCCGAGTCAAGACACCACCAGATATAAATTATATTACTACTAGTACTACAGCCAAGCGGTGGGAATCTCAGTGGTCCGGTCCCAGCCCAACGACGACAGTCCCGCTGCTATCTGATGGTATCTGGCGGGCGGCAGGTGACCCTGGCCGGCGGGGCAGCGCCGGGAGTATGTAGCCAGCGCCCCACTGTCAACACTGCACCACCGCCAACAGCTGATAAAAGCAGGCAAACAGCAAAGCACCGAGACCCGAGACCCAGACACGCAGGTGCGGGTCGGCTACAAAACGGTTCAAACTCCTCCACTCTCTAGCGAAGGGGGCTTTCAAAGAAGTTGCTAGATTAGCCTAGCCGGGGCCACAGCTGTGTCACTCTTGAGGGGACCGCAAGAAGTGCAGCGCAGCGAGTTCAGTGTTGCTTTACGTCCGCAGAGACCGCAAGGAAGGGGAGCCAAGGACGGCCACCTCGACTTTCACACAGCTCCTGAGCTCTGTAGCACAACAATCACACGGGAAGCTGTTAAAAGGGGCCACGGCAGTTCCTGACGGCCGGAACGATTCAAGTCGATCCGGGCAGCTCTCTCCGCCCCTGAATAGACGCCGAAAGATCCATGTTGTCGGCGCAGACCTTTGTGCCTTGGGAGGCAGAGTAAATAACAAAGGCCATGACAAAGTCAGTCAGCGTGCCAAAGAGGCACGAAGTCAAAAACGTCTCAAACAAGACAGCAAGTTAGTGATGTTGTTGTTGTTGAAGTGATGCTTTATGTCCTCAGATGTCAGTTGACATATTAGGGACAAGTTGTGACCAATGCCGAAGCACGGTGCAATAAATCTTTACGTCCACGGAAACCAGAAGGCTCGTTAGGGCGGACAGTCCAGGACGTCCACCTCGACTCTCACACAGCTCCTGAACCATGTGCAAGTTAGTGAGTGAATAATAAAGGCCATGACAAAGTCAGTGAGCGTATCAACAAGTCAGGAAGCCAGTAAGCGTGTCAACAAGTCAGGAAGTTAATGAGCGTGTCAACAAGTCAGGAAGTTAAGTGAGCCGTTGAACAAGTCAGAAAATTAGTGAGCGTGTCAGGAAGAGGGGAGGTAAACGGAAACAAAGTGCGTCAGCAAGACCGGAAGTGGTCAGCAATGAGCGACTTTGCTGGCTTGAGCATTGCACTGCCCAAATAGGCCCAGCGCCACCTGGCTAGTGTAGGGGAGATCATTTGCAGCTGACTTGAGCTTTGTCAAAGCCCCAAATATGCCCAGCGCCACCAAGCGGGGCGATCCGCAGCTAAGTCGCCCATAGCCCTGACTGGAAGAAGTGTCATAAAGACTGGACATCACTGACAGCAACATTGTCAGCAAGATTGACAGCAACAGCGTTAGCAAGACAGGAAATCAGACAATGTCAGCAAGACTGGACAGCAGGCAGTGTCAGCAAGACTGTCAGGAAGATCGGAAATCAGACAATGCCAGCAAGACTGTCAACAACCCGAGACTGACAGCAGGAGTGTCAGCGAGACAGGAAGTCAGGAAATGTCAGCAAGACTGGACATCAGGCAGTGTCAGCAAGACTGTCAACAACCCGACACTGACAGTAGGCGTGTCAGCAAGAGAGGAAGTCAATGACGGCGTCACAAAGCGAGGAAGTTATGGTCCGCCTGGTTCCAGTTCAACGACCCCAAGCGTGACGACACCGGGTTCAACCAGGGCTTTCGTTAGGGCTAGGGTCTTAATGAAGGCAGCTACCGCCCACTGACTTTGTCATGGCCCTTGTTATTCATTCACTAAGTTGCTGTCTTGTTTGAGACACTCACTAACTTGCTGTTGTCCCTAATAGTCCGCACGGTCTCTGTGGACGTAAAGCAACAATGAAACGAAAAGCTTGGTCAAAGTTCAGTTGCTGACGTGGCTTTGTGACGATGACAGGCCCGTTACAGCGCCTTTCACACATGGGCTGTAAGTCCGTGAATCCATACCCGCTCACCTGCTGCGGTCACGGTGGTATCCGTATATGCAGGTCCATGGTGGTATCAGAGCGAATGACATCACGCCGAGGAGGCGAAACTCCACAATAGATTGTACAGATGACACCAGCACTTCCCCAACACACACGCGATATTTTAATGATTGGCTGAAACCCAGCTTCCAATTGGATTTCTTCTTGTCCCTGCTGCCCTAAATCTTTCTAAATGATTTTGCTTTATTTTACTCTCTCTCTCTCTCTCTGGGATCTCCCCCCCCCCCCCCCCTCTATCTTCGTCCCCTTCTCTCTCTTCTCTCCCCCCCCCATCCCTCGCTCTCTTCTCTCGCTCTCCTCCCACCCACCCCAAAGCAGACGCAACCCCTTCAAAGCGACAGAGCCTTGATTGAGAGAGAGAGAGAGAGAGAGAGAGAGAGAGAGAGAGAGAGAGAGAGATTGTTGCAGCTGGTCACGTACGGAAAGAGGGCATATCAGTTTAAGAACGAAATTCATCAAGCCACATGTCACCAGCCGTCGCCATCAGCTAAAGTCCTCCACCCTGGAAATCAGAGTAACTCACGTGAAGGAATCCCCGCGGCGAGGTCTGGAAGGCTTCATGGCTGCCTGCTGCTGACTGGCCTTGGACTGTGTGTAGAGGGCGCTGTCATCGTGCGCCGCGTGACGCCACTGGGCCGACGACCCGGATCTCTCGCGCCTCGGCGGTGTCTCGCGAGTTCGTTGAAGGTACGCCTGGGCACGTGCTCCTCGGCTAGCGTCCCAGCCACCTCTGCAACACGACGAGGAAAGGTGCGTTAGGCAACAGCAAGGAAGAGGTATGCTAGTGTGTGTGTGTGTGTGTGTGTGTGTGTGTGTGTGTGTGTGTGAGTGTGTGTGTGTGTGTGTGCTAATGGGTGGGTGGGGTGTGTGTGTGTCTGTCTGTGCGTGTGCTTGCTCACGGGAGAGCTTCTTTTGACTGCGTTTTGTTCTTTGCCTTTTAAATGGCTGTGTGCTCCCATTTGGAGAAATACCACATAAAGGAATACATTATTATTTATTATACAGTGTTACAACGAAGACGCTGCAGTAAAGACAGGTTCATTAAAAGGTTAAATTGCAGACATGTGATGGCTAGGTCTCCCCGTGACCATTCCACTGGTCATGTGCTGAAAAAATACGAAAACAAAAAATATTTAAAAATGCCCCAGTCAGATCTTTATTGCATAAGACACTTCGTTGCATTCACCGTGCAAGTGACTAATACGACTAATACTAACAATTATATGCACCCCCATGATGCTTGTCCAAGGTTGTACATAACTCTGTATAACCTCCACCGAGCTAATGACCTGCTTGTCTGTTTTACAACCTGACCCGACCAACGTCCACAGATGTACATAACTGTGCTATATAAACCTCTGCTAAACGAGTGACCTGATACCCGTCCCTAATAAGCCGTACGGTTTCTGTGGACGTTAAGCACCATGTTTACTTACTTAGTGACTTGATCTGTTTTACAACTTGACCCAATGTCCACAGATGTACATAATTGGTCACAAACCTCTACCAAGCCAGTGACCTGATCTGTTTTACAACCTGACCCGACCAATGTCCACAGCTGTACATAATACTATATAAACCTCTACCAAACCGGTGACCTGATCTGTTTTACAACCTGACCCGACCAAGGTCCACTATATAAACCTCTACCAAACCAGTGACCTGGCCGTCCCTAATAGGCCTTCTCGCCTCCGTGGACGTTAAGCAACAAAGTCAGTCTGTCGGTGACCTCATCTGTTCTGCAACTTGACCCGACCAACGTCCACAGTTGTACATAACTGTACATAAACCCCTACCAAGCCTGGTCTGTTTTACAACCCGATCAATCACCAATCAAGCCCCAGACCCCCGGTGGTGGCCGCGTAATAAAGACTCAAGCCACACGCACACACTCAAGAGAACACCACTGCGGCACACGAAGCGCAGACAATCAAAGTGAATCACGGTGGTGAGACCTGCCCAAGACCGTCGTGGGGGTCCCTGCAAGGCTTGGGGAGGTCAGGGACACGAGAGACTGGGGGGGACACTGCGGTGCTAACCAAGCTTGCCTTGTGCCAGCTAGCCAGTCGTCTCCACGGCCTGCGCCGCGCTCGACCCGTTGGCCCGGGGGCTGTGTGGACGCTGTTCGTGCTAAGTGGGACGGAAAACGAGACATGGTGTGTGGCTTATTGGCCGTGGAGGTGTCAGAGGCGGCGATGCCGGGGACGTATGTATGTATGTCTATAATATGTATGTAATATATGACGCCAATTCACGGCTCTGGGAGAAGCTCGGAAGTGTACCTTTTTTCCTGTTTTGCACGTGATTAATTACTTATAATGCCCGTAAAGTCATCATAAATGCGCCTTTTTCTTTACAGGGGTGCACCTTCTGAGTTGCGTTGCACAGCCAAGAGCGAGTGAGAGAGAGAGAGAAAACGCGCACTATAGAGTCTGCTCTCTCTCTCTCTCTCTCTCTCTCCCCCCCCCTTCCTCCCTCTCTCCTCGGCATCCTCATGTTAAGAATAAACTACTAACTAAACAGTCAGTCCTCTCTCTCGCTTCAAACGTAGGATCTGGTTGTGAATTTTTTCATTTTGAATTCCGGGTGCACATCAGTTTGCAAACTAAAAACTTTTTTTTTTTAAATGAGCCTAGCATATTACTTAATACTATGCCCAAAGTGTGGTTGGTCGAGCAAGTGAAATGCTCCGCTTAAGACATGCTACAGGTTGGTACGGCTTCAATACAATATTTGCCCAACAACTTAATCACAGAAACGTCAAGAACACGGGACAGTGATACCTGCAGATCTCCAGTGGGTAGTTAATAAACCTCGCGAGGATGCAAAAATGAGCAAGATGAATCTCTCGTTGAAAATCTAGTTACAATGTTACCCTACCCACCACATCATATACTTGTTATTTTGAGCGTCTCAGATAAGTTTACTTGTCTGACCCCCCCCCACCCCCCCCCCCCCCCCCCCCCCCCCCCCACATAAATATATTATAATAAATAATGTGTTATTGTATGTTGGTATGCTTTCATTAACAAAAGCTGTTCGAACCAGCAACATGAATCAGCGCTCACAGTAACTTGGAGAAGTCCAGCATTCAGCCGGCCGCCGTCAAGTCCACGAAGTCCGACGCACCTTCGTCCCTATCAGTGAGAAACGGCGCTTGTCAACAGATCCGATGCTCTAAACGTATTCCGCCCCGTAGTGTACACAACTCTTGTGTTCACAATTCAGCAGAACATGCACACCCACACTATCCGCTCCGTACGGCCACAATTCAGCAGAACATGCACACCCACACTATCCGCTCCGTACGGCCACAATTCAGCAGAACATACACACCCACACTATCCGCTCCGTACGGCCACAATTCAGCAGAACATACACACCCACACTATCCGCTCCGTACGGCCACAATTCAGCAGAACATACACACCCACACTATCCGCTCCGTACGGCCACAATTCAGCAGAACATACACACCCACACTATCCGCTCCGTACGGCCACAATTCAGCAGAACATACACACCCACACTATCCGCTCCGTACGGCCACAATTCAGCAGAACATACACACCCACACTATCCGCTCCGTACGGCCACAATTCAGCAGAACATACACACCCACACTATCCGCTCCGTACGGCCACAATTCAGCAGAACATACACACCCACACTATCCGCTCCGTACGGCCACAATTCAGCAAAACATGCACACCCACACTATCCGCTCCGTACGGCCACAATTCAGCAGAACATACACACCCACACTATCCGCTCCGTACGGCCACAATTCAGCAGAACATACACACCCACACTATCCACTCCGTACGGCCACAATTCAGCAGGACATACACACCCACACTATCCGCTCCGTACGGCCATCCCAAAACCTTCCCGTCACATCAGTGCCCAAAACATAATGGATACACACGCCGGAGAAAAATGTCCTGCAGTTACGACGACGACGATATGATGATGATGATGATGATGATGATGATGATGTAGAGCTTCATGTCCTCTGATGTCGGTTGACATATTAGGGACAAACTGTGACCAATGCCTAAGCACGGTTCAATGTGGTTTTACGTCCACAGAAACCGTAAAGCTCATTCGGACGGAAAGCCCAGGACGGCCACCTCGACTTTCACAAATCTCCTGAACTCTGCTGCAGTTACCTTGGTAACACGGGCAAAAAGGGGAGACGGAGGGGGCTGACGCAGAGAGACGTGAAAACCCGCAGACGACACTTCAACTTGCGGCATTTTTCAAGAGGTTCTCCCAAATTCCAGGTGGCGCTGACATTTGCACAGCCTCCGACTGGCCACAAAACAGCACCTTTCAAGTGGCTGCCCCCTTCTCGGCTGGATCACCCCCCCCCCCCACCTCCATCCCTTCACCTCCTCCTGCCAGACCAACCTTGCTCTCTCTCTCTCTCTCTCTCTCTCTCTCTCTCTCTCTCTCTCTCTCTCTCTCTCTCTCTCTCTCTCTCTCTCTCTCACACACACACACACACACACACATGCATACACAGCGGCACAGTCACACATATACGTCCATACCACACCCACACTACCCCCCCCCCCCCCAACACATACACACACCTACATCCCCATCCCCACCCCTCACACCCCCACACATACACTGACACACACATAATTATCCGTTATACTACACACAGACAATACACACCACACCCTACAACCCCCCCCCCCCCCCCAACACACACCTACATCCCCATCCCCCCACACACTACACCCCCACACATACACTGACACACACATAATTATCCGTTCATACTACACACATAGACAACACACACACACACACACACACACACACACACACACACACACACACACACACACACACACACGCCAGAAGAGACTCATCTGCACCCCCTCCTCCCCTCCCCCGCCCCCTCCAAGGGAAGTGAGCAGGGCGGCGAGGCAGAGGTCGGAATGCAGATGAACGTAACATGTCAGCAGGTCGTGGGGCAAGAATTCAAACGTCCCGCATCATGCGCACCCCAACGTGACACAAAGCGTGGAATATATAATCGATATATTAGTCCAACTCCCTCACACTGAATGGCCTCGCAACTAACAGGGCCAGCAATACCTTCATCCCAGCTCTCCGGCTGCCCCGTGATGACAAACCCGAGATTATCAATGAATATATACACATATAATGAATATATACACAACAGAAATATGCATTTCTCCTGCACTGAAATTGCAGTTTGGGGTTACAGTGAATATAATTGTTATATTTATTCCCAGCTTTCCTGCAGTGTTATTTGAAACACCTTAAGAACTTGATGACTATATCTAAGTATCCAACTCTCTCGCGCTACATGCGTGTGTGTGTGTGTGTGTCGGGGGGGGGGGGGGGGGGGGGGGGGGGTAAATTCTGCCGTGCTACGATGACAAGTTCTGATGTCAATGCCATACTGATAATATATGTCTAACATATATATGTATCCAGCTATCCTGCATTGTGCTGACAACTCGGGGTTACACGCAAGACCGTGCCACGCGCTCAGACGGGGCACACGGGATAGTGTTGAACTGCATGCGCTGGCGCCTTAGACAGTGAGTGATGTGCCGGCAACGATCACATGAACTCCAACGCTTTTTTTTTTAACCATTACATCGCCATCAAACAAACACGCAGCGCGGCTGAACGTCCCATTAAAAGCTTCACACAAAATGCAGCTTGTTCCGAACAGTAATATTGGCACGGCTCTCTATTTGAAGTTTAAACCCACGACAAAAGGGAGTAAATACATCAGTATGTCGATGTCCGCTAACGTTACAAATTGCCAGCCTGCGAACACACCCACGGCATTGGAGTTCGTGTCTGAAGACTTGACGCAGAAATCCTAATTCAAACAAAGATGATCAGAATGAAAAACCGAAACATGCATGCTCATATCATAGCACATAGACATTCTCCATCGTGTGAGTCTTGTGTGAATGGGCTTATACATATCAATTATAGTTTAACAAATCAGGTGACACCGAATGACAAAAACATCACTTCTAATCAGACAGATTATATTCAGTTGTACATTTGTATCTGCATGACCTTTTTGTTTGTTTGTTTTTTGTAGTGTGTGTGTGTGTGTGTGTGTGTGTGTGTGTGTGTGTGTGTGTGTGTGTGTGTGTGTGTTTTTTTAAATGTTAGTGTGTGTGTGTGTGTGTGTGTGTGGTTTTGGTGTGTGTGTGTGTGTGTTTGTTGTTGTTGTTGTTGTTGTTGTTGTTGTTGCTGCTGCTTTTGCTGAACAAATCTTGAGGGGGACTCGCTTTCCATCTCGAACACCTAAGCGATCTCATCTCATGGATACTCCTTCGGGAAAGGGCCGTGTAAAACCGAGCTAGCTCTCAACTTTCTATCCAGACTGCTACAACTCTACACCATAACTAGCCCAGGCACTGGTGTTCTTAATCCACGTCCTCGTCTGACCCTTTTCTACCAACTGCGGTTACTACACAACGCTAGCCATAGTTACAGTGGTAAATATTAAGCTAATTAATCAAGATAATAACAACAATTTCTGACACGCCCAATCTTGAAGAAACAGCCCTAAGCGCCTGCATGCTCGAATGGTAAACACGACAGACAGTCTGCACGACAGACAGTCTGCAAAGACAGTCGGAATACATCAATCACAAGCCACAACACTACCAATACGTGTGCAGACAATCAGACCACCACTCTCACCCAACACAGTGGCAACAGGAGCGCTACAAACATGGTGTCCGCAGAGTGCAAATTAACACGGAGCATGCAGCCGCACGACACCGTTACCTGTGAGGTGTGCCGGGACACCGTTAAGCCAGGTTTGACGTTCAGAGAAAAGCGAAATGAATAATATCTACAAGGCCGCAGTGCATGCCCTGTAGGCTGACACCCTGATCACTTGGTTTGTACCGGTACGCGTATTCCCTAGAATATGTCCTTATATTGGATTTGGGGTGATGTGGATTGGTGATTTCATGCGTGCGTACGTGCGTGCGTGCGTCTGTGTCTTGTGTTCAGTTCAAGATGGTATCTATGCGCTCGGAAAAGCCCATATGCGCTCCGCCTCGTCTCTCTCTCTCTCTCTCTCTCTCTCTCTCTCTCTCTCTCTCTCTCTCTCTCTCTCTCAGAAGTTTCCCCAACGTTGTGCCTTGTGTACGTGCGTGATATCGATGGTGTGTGTGTGTGTGTGTGTGTGTGTGTGTGTGTGTGTGTGTGTGTGTGTGTGTGTGTGTGTGTGTGTGCGTGCGTGCGTGCTGCGGGCGTGCGTGCGTGCGTGTGTGTGTGTGTGTTTGTAAGAGAGAGAGAGAGAGAGACACACACACACACACACACACACACACACACACACAGGCAGACAGGCAGACAGAGACAGAGACACAGGCAGAGAGAGACACAGACAGACAGACTGGTGGACACAGAAAAAAAACAGACACTGACGCACACCTGGAGTCTGAATAAAACGAGATGTCAATCAGAAGAAGAAAAAAAATAACGGACCAGGTCCCTTGGCTTCAGACGCACACTGAAACATAACATTATAATTACATCCTTTGTCCCGAACTGTGACAACCACCTGACTGTCATTGATCCTCCGGATCACCCACGCTAACTGTCCCGTCCTCATGGCCTGCTGCACACACCGACAACAAACTACACTCCCCTTCCTTTTTTCCTTCTTTTTTCTATATATATATATATATTTTTTTTACTGGAAAGGCCGGTTTTTGTTAGGTTCAGCCGCCCCCATCATCCCACCCTACACACACAAGCAAGCACGCGTACAACTCACTCTAATGTATCAAAATTGTACGCGAGCGTTTGTGTGTGTGTGACAGAGGGACTGTGTGTGTGTGTGTGTGTGTGTGTGTGTGTGTGTGTGTGTGTGTGTGTGTGTGTGTGTAAGCAGAACGAGTGTGCGTGCACTATGTGTGTGTGTGTATGTGTGTGTGTGTGTGTAAGCAGAACGAGTGTGCGTGCACTATGTGTGTGTGTGTGTGTGTGTGTGTGTGTGTGTGTGTGTGTGTGTGTGTGTGTGTGTGTGTGTGTGTGTGTGTGTGTGTGTGTGTGCGTGCGCGCGTGTGTGCATGTGTGTATCTGCAACATTGCGAAAACAACTCTGCCGCTGTTCCACTCCCGTTCTTTTCGTTTTTCAACCCTTCCTAGACCGTCGCCTACAGGCTTCCAGAACCACAACACTTCCATATATATATATATATATATATATATATATATATATATATATATATATTATCCCCGCACTTCACATGGGGACAGCCACCCCGACACGCCGCGACGGAGCTGCCCAAACAGGCCACGTACGTCCCATGCCCCTCCCCCCCCCCCCCCCCCCCCCACCCCCCCCCCGACCCCCAAGGAAGGTGCCGACGCAACCACGACAGGGATCAGGGGCACATCGACGTGCATGAGGACAGGCTGATTACGGCGCAGACCTACAAGGGCGAGTAAGGCGTAATGGTGCATAAAAGCGCCCAGAGGCAAAGGCCCCTTGCCCGCCCGCTGCATGCCCGTGAATATTGGCGGCGGGTGAAATGGACTCCTGTTTGTCCAAGCTGTCGTACCCCGTGGGTGGGTGGGGGTAGGTGGTAGGAGGGCAGGGGGGAGGGGAGGGGAGTGAGAAAGGGGAGCAGGCCGGTAGGTAGGTGATCGAGGCACGGTGGCCGGGGGGGGGGGGGGGGGGATCGCTATATGCCAGAAGGTAGAAAAGCAAGTAACTTTCTTTCTTTTTTTAACGTCAGTGTGCCGGTTTGGCCTAGCGGTAAGGCGTTAGGCTGGTAAGCGGAAGGACCTCGGTTCGATACCGCTTCGGCTCTCCTTTCTCTTCAAAAAGGCTGTGGTTTGTGGACACTGTCTTGTGACTTCGTCCATCACTTCCTACTGAAACATGAAAATGGCTCTCACCGCTGCCATCTTAATGCAGAAGTCATTCTGGTGGTGACAGTGTAGCGATAGGTATATAATTTCCCTCCCCCCACCTCCATACTCCCTACCCCCCATTCTCCCCGTCCCTAATAAGCCGTACGGTTTCTGTGGACGTTAAGCACCATGTTTACTTACTTACTTTTTAACGCCCTGTAGAGCCAGACGGGTAAAAATGTGCGTTTCGTGGATTCCCTGGCGAGGGGGGTGGGGAGTATAATAATAAGCTAGAGTTACGCAAGTAAGTAACTAGTTTTTTTTACGCCCAGTTGAGCCAGACGGGTAAAAATGTGCGTTTCGTGAGATGGTGTGGAGGGGGGAGGATAAAAGCCACTAAAGGGGAGAGGGTACAACGTCTACCAATATTACAAGTTATTATTACTGCCGTCTGGGTTTGGCGGGGTTGGGGTTGGGGGGGGGGGGGGGGGGTATAGGGAAGAGGGCGAAGGGGAGGGGGTGCAATCTCTAGCGTGCGTCTGAGTTTGAACGGGGCTTAATGCATCCAAAACTAAAAAACTAAAAATCCGACGCAATGTCCATGAACTGTATCACTATCAGGTACCATAATCAAACCTGAACAACCCTGATCAGCTGCCTCTCTCTCTCTCTCTATTTGAGGGTGGGGTGTTCGATTTAAACAAATGAACAAACACAAGAATAAATTAATAAACAGATAAACGACAGGCTGGCAGACTAACGGTTGGCCGTAAACGAACTGTCAACCGCGCTGGTGCTATCAGAACGAGATTTGACAGACTGACCCAATCGTCCAATACTGACTGACCTAATCAATCAATCAACAGATGAACGAACGAACCAATCCATCAATAAACTTCATGAATAAACATAGTGGACATCAGCACACAGACGCGGCCAGAGCGGGTACAATCAGATTACTTACGCGCTGATAATTCTCGGCGTTTTGACTAAGGAAGTACAGGCTAAGTGTTACTACGTACACCTTCGTACGTAGTAACACTTAGCCTGAACTTCCTCCTAACAAAGGCCGAGTCGCGGCTTGGAGTTGCCAAGCACAATCACAGCGCTAGTGTTGGTACGGAGTCGGAACAAAGACCCCGGGTCGTTGCTCTACCCTAGCCGTGTTCGTCTGTTTTTCCATAGTGTAGTGTTTCTGGTCTTTCTAACCGATCCAAACAAACGCGACATGCAACTCACGTCGTTTCAGCATGAACGGGACATTCCACGGTCTCAGTCGAAGTACCCAAAATAGACCTGTGCAGTGTACACACACTTGCAGTGTATACAGTGTATACAGACTGAACACGAAAGCAGGCACCCGGCAACGAGCAACAGGCAATTAAGGCACCCGTCGATTCCTATGAGACACGTACGTTCACCACTACCTAGACACGTTCGATGTCTCCGCGCTCGCAGTGGGACCTTACGACAAACACGTGAACACCGGAACAGCAGCTAAGGCTACCGTCTCGTTCTCGATTAAACTCTCCACCTAATACCGACAAAAGCGGAAACGCATCACTCACTCTTCCCCCACCTACATACCCCCTTACAAAGACCCCGTCTCTCCGTCCCTAATAAGGCTTATGGTTTCTGTGGACGTTAAGCCCCATGTTTACTTACTTACGCATCACTCAACTCGAATTCCAACTGCTGCTGACCACACACACACACAAACTCCAAACACTGGTTTACGACATCCTTCTTTCAACCACTGCCGTATTTAGTTACGCCATAGGGTCCAGAAAACTGTCAGCTAACGAGCAGTTTCTTGTTGGTGCTCAAACAGTAGTAAGTTTGTTACAAACAACTCACATAAAACAAGGCGTGTCATTTATGGCCGCCAACAAAGTTTACACCAGCACAAATATTGGAGGAAGATGCCGGAAAGCGATGCTCGGAGTGTCCACACACAACACACACACACACACACACACACACACACACACACACACACACACTAAATAAACTGACGACACCAAGAACCACAAACTCACCCCCTTAATCCGTCCCATCTCCTCTCGCTCCTTGCGGAAATATAAACTGCGACACGTACCCTGTCTGAGTCGTCACTGCCATATTTGGATCTCACAGTCTGCGTCATGTGCATATCGTATGTAGCGTTCGTTCTCCATCTCAGTCATCGACAAGAGCAGTGAGTTGCGTCGTCAACAAGACCGGTTATGTTCGGTTACGCCGAGAGAGGACTTTGCTTCGCATAGATCTCCGAGGGGGGTGAACTACATACACTGATATTCATCTGCCCGGATGTTCATCTGCCCGGATCTGCGCCCGTTTACTTCTCGTTCACGGTCAATGAGATCACGACTTTGGGCCGTATCAGTCACATTGATCAGCGACTGATCTCCCGTAACAAGCGCTTATCGCCCCAAAGGCACGCATCTACCTGCCAGCCGCCACGGGCGGCATCAGCGGGGTGACCGGCGACAGTGATGGAAGCTGCATGGTCTCTCTACAGGGGAACTCTTTACCTGCCAACGGCGAGAGAGAGGTTGGGGGAGGGGGGCGTGGTTGAGGAGACGTAAGATACAGTCTCGATGTGCAAACTATCTGTACGGAGTTACGTGCGCGGGAATCCCCATTCCCACCGTACCCTTTACACACACACTCTCCCCCCCCCCCCCCCCCTCTCTCTCTCTCACACACACACACTCTCTCTCTCTCTCTCACCACCACTCTCTCTCTCTCTCTCACTCTCTCTCTCTCACACACACCCTCTCTCTCTCTCTCTCTCACACACACACACACACTCTCATCATACACACACACACTCACTCACTCAGTCACACACACACACAAACATCCTGCACATAGCTGGTAGGCTTTCACCATAAAATCCCCCCCCCCCCCCCCCCCACAGCAATGAAAGTTGACACCTTGCATAAAGTTCGTATCTGTACGGGCTTGAGCGCGTGCCTACTCCATGACTTTGACCCCACCCCCCCCCCCTGCACAAGGCAATGGAAGTTGACTCCCCCTCCCCGAATCTAACACACACACACAGCACATAGTTGGCGTGCTATCTCCATCAGGTTGCACCCACCCCTTCTCACCTAGCCCGAGGCGCTGGAAGCTGAGGCAGTGCAGTGCAGGTTGTGGGCGGGGCAGACCGGTACGGTTCGCACTCCTCTTTCACCGCTCAGTCAAAGCATACCTGGTGTTTTAATCAGCTTCAGGGCAGATGTACTCGTTTAGCCTTTAGAGACTGTTTTTTTTTTTTTTAACGGAAACAAGCACGCACGCACAGACACACACACAGACACACACACACGAGCACACACATACGCACACACACACACGATTGCATACAAGCACGCACGCACACACACACACACACACACACACACACACACACACACACACACACACCACACACACACACACACAGGCTGATGAACCAGGAAAACGCCAATGGGGACAAGCAGATATGTGAATAACTTCTGACCAAAAACGTAGGTGAATGAACCAGGGACATGGCTTTTTAAAAATCTGAATCGTTCTTACAACAAAAACGAATGCGGGAAGACAGAAATATGGCATGCATGCAGAAGCCCTTGGAAGTTTGGAATAAAAAATAACGGTGAATGAACCAGGAAGATAAACATAATTATGAACTCTCTCTCTCTCTCTCTCTCTCTCTCTCTCTCTCTCTCTCTCTCTCTCTGGGCACGCGTGTGTGTTAATGTAGATGAAAGAACCAGGAAAATTATAATCAACCATAGCTCATGTAAACCCACCGTGTCATGGACACACCGAAGCAACGACAGAGTCTCAGCCACAGACCTCAACGCACGTCACCGAGACACCGAACAGCGACCACTCGAGTCTCAGCCCCAAACCTCAACGCCCCGTCACCGAGACACCGAAGCAACGACCACTCGCGTCTCTGTCAAAACCCTCAATGATAACCGACACGACAATCGCACTGGGCCATGGCCGAACCATGCCACGCCGCCTGGGTTAAAGCCACCTCATAAATCTTCCTCGGCGTGGACATGATGCACTAGCTACTACCGCAGGGGGAAAGGTCAGCGACACACTAGGCCGGCTGGATGGGTATCTCGGCCTGCTCTCTGCGTTCAGTTCAAGATGGTATCTATGCGCTCGGAAAGGCCCATATTATGCGTTACATCCCGTCTCTCGGAAGTTCTTCTTCTTCACTCATGCTTTATGATGATGATGATGATGATGATGATGATGTAGAGCTTCATGTCCTCGGATGTCGGTTGACATATTAGGGACAAACTGTGACCAATGCTGAAGCACGGTTCAATGTTGCTTTACGTCCACATAAACCGTAAGGCTCATTAGGACGGAAAGCCCAGGACGGCCACCTCGACTTTCACACAGCTCCTGAACTCTTACTGACGCTTTATGTCCACACTAGCCATAAGGCTTATTAGGGGCGGGGAGCCCAGGCCGGCCACATCGACTTTCACACAGCTCCTGAGCGCTAATCAAACGTAAGTAAGTAAGTAAACATGGTGCTTAACGTCCACAGAAACCGTACGGCTTATTAGGGACGGGCAAAAAAAATAATTAAAAATCAAACGTTCCCCCAACGTTCCCCAGCAGTTTCAATGTCTACCTGACAGTGGCCCTCTCTCGTCCTTTCAAAGATGATCGTCTAGCGCTTCCTCTTTCCACGCCTCTCTCCTCACCAGGCGATCGATGGTGTGATGCTTTCTGATTACGCCATAACTACCTTACTGTCTCCCTTTGCAAACTGGATACGCGTCACATGCTTTGGCCAATCGAGGGCAATCTCAGTTCTGACCAACTGGCTCATCTGCAAGCAAAGCCAGACCGTTCACGAAGACGCTCGTCGCGCTCACCGTTAGTGTTATCTCGTTCTGTTATCGGCACCATCGCTTGGCTTCTCATTGGGGTTGGGGTGGTTCTTTTGATTTCAGTGATTACTCTTATCCACGTCATCAGTTTTACCGACAGCTTCCGGTTTTCGAGTGATAACTTCCCAGTCTTCATCTTGACAATATTCGTGTCCGCCTTTGATCACTGCCGTGACCTCCAGGACAAAGTTATTCATCGTGGGTCTTTATAAATGTTAGCGTTTAAGGAGCACTGAGGTGGGAAACAAGATTTTAATCTGGGTGATAATGAACAGTGACATCTGAACAGCAAACATTCAAAGGGGCAAGAAGCAAAGAGCAGAACTCTCTCTCTCTCTCTCTCTCTCTCAAAAGTCGCAACAACAAAAAACAAAAAAGACTAGCGGATAGTCACACACACACACACACACACGCACGCACGCACACACGCACGCACACACACAAACATGACTATTTTCAAAACACTTACGTCCATTGCTATAACCGTGTCGCAGACAGC
The DNA here is from genome assembly GCA_018857735.1 of Alviniconcha marisindica. NCBI lineage: Eukaryota > Metazoa > Mollusca > Gastropoda > Provannidae > Alviniconcha > Alviniconcha marisindica. The sequence continues at coordinate 428,263 of JABMCL010003607.1, read as the reverse complement.
CAAGACAGAAAAAATGACCGTACCTCTAAACGTTTGTTACATTGGCCACGCACCAGACGATTGCAATAAAGTTGTGATGGACAGCCAAGGCAGAGAAAACAAAGCGCTGTATGTCTAAACATTTGGCCACGCACTAGTCTCGGTTGCTCGCACTGTGTCATAACCGTGACGTGTAGGTCAGGTCAGAAAACAAAACACCTTCTTTCACTGTGCTTTACGTCCACAGAAACCATCAGGCTTATTAGGGACGGGGAGCCCAGGACGGCCACCTCGGCTTTCACACAGCTCCTGAGCTCTGAACAAAACGCTTCTCCTTCAATGTTGCTTTACGTCCACAGAAACCGTAAGGCTTATTAGGGACGGGGAACCCAGGACGGCCACCTTGACTTTCACACAGCTCCTGAGGCTGCTCCGGAAAACGCCGTTCAGTTCAATGTTGCTTTACGTCCACAGAGACCATACGGGACGGGGAAAACGCCGATGGTGATGATGATGTAGAGCTCAATGTCCTCGGATGTCGGGTTGACATATTAGGAACAAACTGTGGTTCAATGTGGCTTTACGTCCACAGAAACCATAAGGCTCATTAGGACGGGGAGCCCAGGACGGCCACTTCGACTTTCACACAGCTCCTGAACTCTGTGGAAAACGCCCGAAGCCCGCCTGCCTTTAAAAACTCGCGGCCATGCACGCACTGTCAGAATCGTGTCACAGCCGACCGCCATGGAGGACCAGAAAACAAACGACTGTTCCCCTGAACACTCGACCAGGCACTGTCATAACCGTGTCACAAGGACTAACCGCAACCATTGTCAGCCACGCACCGATGAACACGAATCATTTTTACTACTTCACGCTTGGCTCCCAGTTTACTGCTGGCGCGATCCACATGAAAATGTTTCACGGTCCTTCCAGCGTGACGGCGCGTGAAAAGACCACGCAGACTAATACCCGACACGTACCCAACAAGCAGTTCATTGGTACTGCAGCACCGCAAAGATCAGATTTATGATCATCGGCATTCATGACCATCTGCAGCACCACGGCCGCCACGAGGCGGCGCTTCAAAGAAAGGTATGAAAAACGTCCAATCGTCCACACGTTCAAAGGGATCATCATCCCAGTGTTACACCAGAGCTTAGGAGCTGTGTGAAAGTCGAGGTGGCAGTCCTGGGCTCCCCGCCCTAACAGTCCTGGTGGTTTCTGTGGACGTAAATCGACGCTGAACTTGAACATGTTACACCAGTTCAACAGAAGCACTGTGAGATCAAAGAGCAAAGACCGTGTCCTCCAAGACTGACTGCAGACAACTCAAGCAGCTCCTTACCGCAGTGTCCACAGAAGGACCCCACAGAAGGGGTTCAAGTTCAATGTTGCTTTACGTCCACAGAGACCGGCGTACGGACTATTAGGGACGGGAAGCCCAGGACAGCCACCTCGACTTTTACACAGCTCCTGAGCTCTGTCACAGAAGTGGGACCCCACAGAATATTAAACTGATACCCTACGACTTTGCACCTTTGACTTGAGAGCAAGAATTAATATTTACACAGGGCAGTGGGCATGCAGCCTCCTTCAAGCGAGAACTTTTGTATTGGTCCTTAACTGTGACAGAAACAAAACTTTCAGATACGTACATTTGTCGCTAGAATTTGACAGTTACTTGCTTTTCAGGACGTGCTGGTTATTACCGGGATGACAACGCGCAGCAATGGCTGGGGGCACACAACAGCTCCCGTTGTTGACATTGTTAGAAGTTAGTAAGTGGAAGTTAACGCCGTGTTAACCGCACAGGATCACCTCGGGGCGAACAAACACCGTCCTAAGTCAACACACATTTAAAACTCTTCTAAAACCACACTCAAGTCGCATCTACAGATTCAGACTGAATACAAGTACAGCACGGGAAATCCCGCATCAGGCCAGAAAGGTTACACTCCCTGACGAAGCAATGGGGGAAAACCTAACACTAGAGCCCGAGCCAACAGCTCCGACCCCTCACTCAACTATCGTTTTTCGACGCGTCGTGGAAAGAAAACCTAAGTGAACAGGAGTACAAGAATATGAAGCCTAAGTGAACAGGAGTATAAGAAAATGACTGGTGCGTGGAGAGAGAGAGAGAGACGGTTAGCCGGAACGGCTGAAACTACGGAGACTGGGTCGAGCTTACCTCTCCCGCAGACGATGACAGCTAGACTCGAGGAGTGTTGCTGGGACAGGAGCAGCCCTTCCTATGTTACTGGCTATGTCAGAGGCACGCCACAACGAACTCGAGCCTCGCGTAGACAGATCCCTAAACAAAACCTAGTTACGTTGCATCAGTATCTGAAATAATCTGCGTGGCGTGGCGAGGCATGCGCATCGTTCCCGCCCCCGCCCCCAGGTCAACGCACAGCTAAGACATCAGAGCGGAGGAATGCCCCCGAGGGGCAGTCCGTTTCTGCTGCACCAGCAGCCATCCATCACAGCTGTCATCACGGGAACTTATATATCAAACTGTCCCATGACTTATCTACCCTTTCTATCGCTTGGATTGCATTCTACGCCTCCAGGGGTCAGCAGACAGTCGTTAATGCGACTGGGGAACTGTGATTTTCGTCACAATGCCAAGCAGTAATAATAACAATAAAAAATTAAAAAATCACGCATCTGTTTAAAATTTATGTACAATAAAGATTTATGTAAAATACTGCGGCAGATCAGAATAAGTTGCATTTTGCAGCTTCAGCTGACTGTCCCCGGATCAGCACGATAATAATAATAATAATAATAATAATAACAACAATAATAATAAAAATGCATTTCTAATGCGCCGAATCGCTATATGACTACACATATGTGATGCCGCGCAAAGCGCCGCTACCCAGTGAAACATTACAACAATACACAACCTAATTTAATAGTGCATTACATAATTATCTCACTGTATCCCTCATTCTTCCCCGCATACACACACACGGGCGCGCGCGCAGACACACGGGCGCGAGCGCACACACACGCACGAACACACACACACACACGCGCGCGCGCGCAGACACACTCTCTCTGTGTCTGTCTGTCTGTCTGTCTGTCTGTCTGTCTGTCTGTCTGTCTCTGTCTCTGTCTCTGTCTCTCTCTCTCTCTCTCTCTCTCTCTCTCGCAATCCCTCGCTTCCCCCAATCTCTCCCAGTCCCTCTTCCCCCTTCCCCCTCCATAATCACCTGTCAGCCAGTGAAAACGTCAGCAATAATAATAATCATCAGATACAGCATTTACGATCACACAGACTGAGGTTTTCAGTCCAAGGTTTCCTCGGTTTGAGTCATCACTGACAAACGGCCCCTTTCCAAATGTCATTTTATTCATCTAGATCGTCACCGACAGCATTATATGCTGCAATATAGAGGCGCCGTATAATTATAGAAAAATAACACAACGTGAAGGCAAAGTGTCAGAACCTCAAAATCAAACGGACAGAAATGTGTCACGAAGTTTTTATTTATTTATTTTATTTTTTATTTTTTATACAGGGCCTAAGAAGTTCACCACGATACGCCGTTTACGTTCCAAGCAACGCCGCTTTCTCGTATTTCAAAACACTTTCAGACATTCACTTCATCACGAAACAGATCAACATCCATGCACCACCGGGAAAACAGGAGCCTCGTTGGTCCGCGGTAGTCTAGCAATGTGGACCCTGTTGGTACAGCAGAGTCTACAGGTACAACTCGCTGATCAAACGGCAGTCATTCACAGTCAAATCCGCTTCACACATACCGAAGCTTTCTCAAACTCTCCACACAACCGGGCACTGCGGACACGTCCATAGAATGCTTATACATATACAAACACCAATGTTAACCCAGAGACTCCACGACGGAGCGATTCAAAGCGTATACGCACGAGGTTATAGCCTTGTCTCCGTGCTGCAGCGGTTGTCGCCGTCGGGGCAACGGCGGAGGTGTAGCTGGGCAGGCGGTTTGCAAAACACACGTCATTTATAGGCAGCACAACGCCCGTTCACGTGTTGTCGACTCTCACAGCATGCCGTGCGTGCCGCCGTTGACACCACTTCCCTGATCGCACGTCAAACGGCGGAGAACACCAGTACAAACTGTAAATATGTATCGAGCCTTGATCATCGCTTCAAAGTTCAGGAGCTGTGTGAGAGTCGAGGTGGCCGTCCTGAGCTGTCCGTCCTAACGAGCCTTCTGGTTTCCGTGGACGTAAAGAATTATTGAACCATGCTTCGGTATTGGTCTCAGCTTGTTCCTAATACGTCAACTGACATCTGAGGACATTAAGCAACACTACCTACCCGAGCCTTGATCGGCTGCGGACGCGAAGAACTCCAGTCGAAGCAGTACATATTCACTGAGTCAGTCTCGACCGGTTGTAAAATGCGAAGAACACAGTCAAAAAGTAAATTAAACATTCACCGAGCCTTCACCTCACTACCCACTAACGTTCATCATTTTGTATATAATATCGGTATTTTGTTCTTTTTCTCCCTATCTGTGTTTGGACATTCTTGACCCCCTTCGTCACTTTTAGCTCAGTGTTATGTTACCTGTTTGTACACTTTTTTTTTTTTTACTGCTCCTAGTAACTTACATTCGATTTCTTCATTAACACTAGCGCTGTAGCGACGGCAGACATGTCTGTTGGCCTTTGTGCTAATATTTATATTGTTGAGACATAAAACTTTATGAATCTCTCTCTCTCATATTTATATCGTTGAGACATAAAACGTTATGAATCTCTCTCTCTCTCCCTCCCCAGTATGGTGCGTTTGTATTTTATGCAATGCGTATTCGCAAACATTATTCCGCTGAAAACATGACCTCAGGAAATGACCGCTTGATTTGCTGTATCAGATTGTTTGTTTCGACCAAGTTACTTACTTGTTCTGACCATGCATGTTATGAACGTTGGAAATAATAATGTACAACGTTTTCCCCTTCCCAGGGGACAGAGGCCTAGGGAAATAAATAAACCCGTCTTGTTTCGTCTCACTCCCAAGTCACTCAAGGACTGCTTGATTCAAGCGGACAGGGAGAAGAGCGGAAATGCTGATTAAGTTCCACTAGTAAGTAAGTAGTAAGTAAGTAAGTATAGTAAGTAAGTAAGTAAGTAAGTAAGCATGGCGCTTAACGTCCACAGGAACCATAAGGCTTATTAAGGACGGGGAGAAGGGGGGAGGGGGTATGGAGGTGGGGAAAGAGGGAGATTATATACATATCGCTACACTGTCACCACCAGAACGACTCCTGCAGTAAGATGGGCAGCGATGAGAGCCATTTTAATGTTTTATTAATTGTGAGGGACATAGTCACACGGCGACAGTGTCCACAGACCACAACTTTTGAAGCTCTAGGAGAGCCGAAGTGGATTCGAACCTAGGTCCCTCTGCTTGCCAGCCTAACGCCTTGCCGCTAGGCCAAACCGGCTGACAGGCCCCACCACTGCCAATCGATCAGCACGCCTGAGGAACCGAAGCGCCGGCCAGAGACCCACCACCGTCCACCACGGTGACCTCCAGCTGCAGAGCAGGCAAGGCGTAACGGTCCTCCCCTCCGACCTTTGCCCCCCCCCCCTCCCCCACCCCCCGCAACCCAATCCAGCTGCTCGACCGTGAACGTTAACGGCTTCCTTCCTCTCCTGCACTATGCTGCTTTGGGGTCCTGAACAAAAAGACCCAAGAAAAGAGAAAACAATGCAGACGGCAGGGACAGACTAACTGAGAAGGGGAATGTGAGGAAGACAGAGGAGGAGGCAGGCAAGGAGGAGGGAGACAGAGCAATGGGTAGAAGGAGGGAAGGGTAGGAAGAGTTGGTGAGCGAGACAGAGATAGAGGGGGGGGAGAGATAGAGGGACAGAGAGAGACACACACACACACACACAGACAGACAGACAGAGACAGACAGACAGACAGACAGACTGACAGAGACAGACAGACAGTCAGACAGAGACAGACAGACAGAACGGGGAAAAGGGGAAGTGGTGGGCAGGGGGTGAGGGAAGCGGAAGCGGGGGCAGTAAGCCGAAAATGATAGTGTATGCACACTTGCGCACCTGGATCACAGACAGAGGCCAACACAGGGACAACGCGCGCACAAGCTCTCGCAGCTTATGTCTCCCCGGATAAAACACACGTCTAATAGTTGTGCGCCCCCAATTATCTCCCCCCTCTGATCCCAAAGCACGCAAAAGCTGAGGTCAGACCAGAGATACTACAGCTAGTGTAGTGTAGCGTCTCTGGTCAGACGTCTCTGGTCTCTGGTCAGACGTGAAAGACGAAAGGGCAATTTCCCCTCAATACACTTCAAAATGGCGAATCAATGGCTGTCGCTAAAAAAAACTAACTAACTAGTCGCATTTTTTGTTTTGTTGTGGGTTTCCAGCGTCGGTGGGTTTCCGGCGTTGCCGAGTCGATGTCAAAAGTCAGGCAATACTACTGTACAGTATGCTGCATTCTTTTTCTTTACATTCACAGCTCCTTAAAGCCAGCAACAGTCTGCATGATGAGGTCAAAGTCAAGGTCTAGGTCGAGGTCGAAAGCAAGAGCGATTACCCGATTTCCGAAGCATGATAATCAGCAGAGGAACATCGGAGACACACTGCGGTACAACATACTTTGTGCAGAGTTAAAAGACAGCAAACTGTTCTTGTTTTTCTGCACAGAGAGCAGATACCAGTTCTATGCTGAATTTGTTCGTTTGACGGATTGGCATCTTCAATATTGCTTTACGTCCAAAGACAACCACATCCGACCGGAAAAAATGTTTGGGCGTAGTCGGTCAGATAACATCAAGAAGTATATATCCCTAAGAGATCATCGGACTAACAACCTGCTAACAAGTAAACAAATCCTAGATTAAAAATAAAATAAAATCCATGGTCAAAATCTAAACTGAAGTCAACAACTTACTAATAATCTTGGCTTGGGCTGTCACAACACAGTGACATCAGCAAGAACACCAAGGCTACATTCAAACGTCGTTATGCACCGCATAGTCAAGCGGGGACTATCTTTAACCATGATAAGCTCTTTGCATAACAGCACCCACCCTCAAGAAGTGGGAGATCAATCCTCCGGAGAGAGAGAAGAAAAAAGAGAGAAGAAAAAAAAAAAAATAAAAAAATAAACAAAAAACAACAAAAAACAACGAGCCAACTGTTTTCTAAATAATAATAATGATCATTTTCCATGCGAAAATTCTTAAAAAGCCGCGAGCGCTTCACAAGGAACAAGGTGTTCTGGGCGCCGGCTCAAATTCGGCGTACACAAATAGCCAACCTCTTCTGCATAAATAGCCACAGAACAACCAAATAAAGCCGACTGAGGGAACTATCTGCACAGTTTCTGCTTTTTCGGGACAACTTGCGTCATCAGTTCGCGTCCCCTTTAATTAATTAAAGGTGATCGCAGTGACAGTGGACACTGCCCTCACCGTAATGCAAAAAGATCATAATTATACATTTACGTCAACGATCCTGTAGTCCATGTCCGAGTTCGGTGGATTATGGAAACCTCAAAATAGCACAAAACACAAAAGGTGTCAAGAGTCTCAGTCTTCAAAATGTTGAAGTTGAAGAAGAAGAAGAACCTTGAAGGCCAAATAATAATAATAATAATAATAATAATAATAATAATAATAGGGAATATATAGAGTGCTTTCAACGACTCAAAAGTGCTTGATAAACACACAAAAATACGGACAGAAAAATAAATGACAAACACATTTTTTTCTTAAAACAAAACAAAAACTGAATTCGCACAAAGCACGTGAACCCCCCCCCTCCCCCCACATTCGCAGGATCGCGCAATACCGGAGCAAAACACAGTCTATCGAATGACGAGTTAAAGTCTGATTCACTGCTCGTGTTAGTCGCACGTCACATTGTGTTTGTCTGAAGAAGGCGGAAGGCAGGGGGGCATCTGAAAGGCAGATACCCCTGGCTGCATGCAAAGCATGCAAAGCTATGTTCTGACCTATCCCAGGCTCAAAAGAGAGAGTTGGTTCACCAGCTCTAGGATTTTAACGTCCTGTCAACAGTACAGGGTCACCTAAAGACGAATTCACAGTTACTCCATACCAGGACGAACTCACAGTTACTCCATACTAGGACGAATTCAGTTACCCCATACCAGGACGAATTCATTTACTCCATACCAGGACGAATTCGGTTACTCCATATTAGGACCAAACGCAAGTTACAAAAAACACAAGTGAAAAAGCTGGCTCACACTTCTACGCACAACAGAATCAATAGCTAAATGCTAAACACTAATACGAGAAAGAAAGAAAAATCAACAACCAAATGCGTGACCAATCACAACTGCCCTAGGGGCGGGAAAAAAGGCAAACTTAACAGGAACACAGTTAACAGTTGACCCAAAAATCTTAACCTCTTTGTGGAAGCTGAAGAAGAATTTGAAATGTATCACTTAAACTACCTTCTACTCTACCTTTGAACTTGGGTAACCTTTAAGTGTCACCTTACTGTGTTGCTAAGCCCTACTCTGCTTTATTGTTATTCATGAATGAAACGCCTATCTGAAATAAAAATCAATGTAGTTTAACAACTCTGCTCACCTGCGTCGCCGCGGCACGGGGAACGTTAACGCTCGTACCAGCATCCTCGTTTTGGGTGGGCTGTCGTTAAAGTGCGAGATAAGCAGACACTAAAAACTGAATCTGATCATCTCTGCTTCTCATCACAGTTTAGCCCCACCGGACCACGGGGCGCTACTTCCGCCTGATGTCTTTCTGATCAATCATCCGTGGATTGGGAAATCACTTCCCCGACTGGCTGCAAGCTAGACGCGACCCACTGATGAACCACACCGACTCCCTGATCAGACGTATACATAACGCCCGTCACCTCTGACCCTGTCCCTTAAGCTAAAACGACAAGTGTGTGTAATTACAGTCTTGGTCAGACAATACGTAAAAAAGAAAAAAGTCTCTCTCTCTCTCTCTCTCTCTCTCTCTCTCTCTCTCTCTCTCTCTCTCTCTCTCTCTCTCTCTCTGTGTGCTGTCCTGCATTTGATGGTTAAGATACGAGTTTATACAGTCAAAATATTTCAATAACCCATTTCGGTTGGCATTGCTCTTAGCTACACAAAACAAACACGCCCTGAAAAATCTTGCTTTGTTTGTGTATAAAGCATTCAGCAGAAGGAAAGCCCTGCTATCGTGAAGAACTTACATGTACATTATGAACCAATAATTATTCAAGAACGTTATTATAATATTATCCTTCACACAAGCTTTCGCTTCCGCCTTGTTCATCTGCAACACTGCAACATTCCAACGTCAGTAACCTGATTACTGTGTGTGTATTGTCTTATAAGGTTTATTGTGCTTACACCCCTTCAAATGGGGCTATGGCCTTATTGAATCAAACTTCCGTATTCCATACTCTCTCTCTTTCTCCCCCTCAGCAGGCAGTTAGCCTCAGTATTGCCTTCACTTTCGGCCAGCCCTACTCCCCCCCCCCCCCCCCCGCCCCCCCCCCCCCCCCCACCCACCAACCTCCAATATTTTCTTATACGATTGGTTACACATGTGAATCCCGCTTGTCTGCGAAGCGGTACTGGTGGGGACCGAGAGACCACGAGGAGGGGGTGAGGAGGGGGAATAATACTTAACGCCACCAGAACGACTTCTGCATTAAGATGGGCAGCAATGACAACCACCATAACCATTTTATTGTTAACTAATTGTGAGGGGATTTCTGCATTAAGATGGGCAGCGATGACAACCACCATAACCATTTTATTGTTAATGGTGAGGGGCAACAAAGTCACAAGACAGCGTCCATGCCGACTACCCTCACAAGGCAAGCAGGACCAGCGTTGGGACGCCGGAACCCAGAGTCGTCCCTTCTGGCCGTCATCAGGTCACAGCCACAGAAAACCTCACGGGACCGGCGTTGGGACGACGGGAACCCAGCGTCGGCCCTTCTGGCCGTCATCAGGTCATAGCCACAGAAAACCTCACGGGACCGGCGTTGGGACGATCGACTGACGGTGTCCCGAGTCCTTTTCTGCATCGCGCTTCCCTGTGACGGCGACTTCAAAGCCGCTGTGACCCCAGCGACACCCAACAGAGCTGGAGGCAACGGGTGCGTGTTGTTCCAGTGCTAATTCCCCCTCACGCGTCCTGAAAGGCACAGGCACGGGCAGGCTTGCCGGCTTGACTGGTGGACCGGTGGGCGAGGGGGTGGGGGTAGGCCGGGGGGGGGGGGGGGGGGGGAGGGGTGCTTGTCCATTCCTTAGCCCCGTTTTAACGCCACGTTGTCTCTGCTCCGGAGAGGTACTGACGCGACCCGAGATCCCAGGAGTTTGGGGACTGTACACCACGTAACGCTACTCCTGTCGCCATCAGAAAATGACTGCATTCAGGTGGACATCGACAAGAGCCGTTTTAATGTTTCATTAATTTTGAGGGGTCACAAGACAGTATCCACAAGGGACCGGACTTCCTCCCCCCCCCCCCCCCCCCCCTTAGCCCGCCCACCAAGAAAAGGGGCTGGTAATTAAATTAGGTCGTGACTGGTGCTACAGAGGGCAGGAGGTGGGTTTGAAGGTTCAAAGCGGTTGGGCTGTAGAGAACATATTAACAGTGCCAAGAACGTGTGACAACCAGGTAACTCTCGCAGCTTTTATTTTTCTTCAGGGTCTATGTCGTGACAGTGTATGCTCTTGTGGGATGGGCATGATTTGCTGCACAGTCCGTCGTCTTGCATCTGATACTAGTCAAAAGCAAAAGCTAGTGACATCCTCAGTGTATACAAATCTATACGACCCGGCTGACAAGAGACATAACGTAGAACAACAGTACCGGCTCTGCACTGCATCACTGTAGTTTTCGCATCGGGTTTCCCGCTCGACAAAGAAACGAAGGCGAGGTATCCTTCAGTTATTCAGGTCGTGTAAAAGCTCTTCGGGGCATTCCGTGAACTCGTCAAGTGCAGCTGTATATAATGCATGTCTCTGCATGTAAACAGCGTCAGACGAATGCCATCACTTGTCAAGTGTTCACACTCAATCTTTAGGCGGCGAATCTATCATAATGCCACAGAAAACGCATAAAAGCTGCCCCTGCCTTGCTATTTCCTCTGTCACACCCAAGCCATTCACTCGTTCATCACCGCTTGGCAACGACGTGAAGGCCGTCCTTCTACTTTTGTCAACTTGGGGAAAACCGAGATTAAAGAATCCGGGTTCGGTTTCCACAGACTAAGAGATGAGACCATAAAAAGCATCGGTCCCGCGACCACGGTGTTACCTGTCTAGGTGGACCGCGATGGAGGGAAGGGGAGAGAGAGAGAGAGAGAGAGAGAGAGAGAGAGAGAGAGAGAGAGAGAGAGAGAGAGAGAAGAGACAGACAGACAGACAGACAGCCAGCCAGCCAGCCAGAGAGAGTGTAGTTTGTGCGCGCGCTCGCGTGTGTGTGTGTGTGTATATATATATGTGTGTGTGTGTGTGTGTGTGTGTGTGTGTGTGTGTGTGTGTGTGTGTGTGTGTGAGTCTGCGTGTGTGTGTGTGTATGTGAGAAGGGGGGTGCGGGCGGTATGACGTTGTATTCATGTAGCTGCGGCCCGTGTACTGGCCGCCGAAACAATTTTGTGTCGGCCATTCCCAGAGGTGAGAGTCACCAAGGTAACCGAGGTGAAAAGCGAGGTTTACGCCTGAGTACACTGCCGGCGACGCAGATACCGACCACCTCTACACGTTCCCGCCATTTTTTTCACAACCCAGCCTCGCTTTCGATGTCGTGACCAGCCGTGACCCAGCTCAGTTGAGAATGGTTAGTTTGAAAGGGACTGAGCGAGCGACGTAAGCCCTTCCGCTGTTTCGGGGTTGTGGTCAAGTGTAGAGCAAAATGACCACTGACCCGGCGATCGACTACAGATTGTATGGACCGGCCTGTGCTGTTCAGCTCTGTCAAAGGAGGCCCTCGAGTTGAAAAAGGGGGACTCTGTCAACATCACACACACACACACACACACACACACACACACACACACACACACACACACACACGCGCACACCGCGCGCACTCACCTGACACGCACACAACTGTCCAAACACCCGCAGGGGACACAATGGCCAAGTGTAGCGCCATCACCGAGTCGTACGTCCAAACGGACAAACACTCCAAGCGAGCTGTGGTTGAACAGCGTGCATGCTCCGCACCTCGTAACGGATCAACCAACACCAAATTTATTGACCTCCAGATACGCAGAGCGTTGGAAAAGACTATACGTGAAGTAATATTGGCCGGGTACAACTACAAGACCGTGGTGGTTGCAGTGTCCCAGCGTGTCAGGACGACCCGCCAGTCTATCCAGGCTTTGTTTGGTTGTTTGCAAGCTTCAACACCCATCCCTCAGCCAGGACAGGCGGGAGCCAAGGCCAGTCAGCCGCCTAGGCGAATTGGAGGGGTGGGGGGATGGGGGAAGGTAAAGGGGATGGCGAAGCAAGGAGGGGCTGGGGTGGGAGGGAATGCTGGCTTCAGTTACAGTTGAAATACGAAAATACTGCACAATGAAGAGCGCGGTAAGTCAGTCAGTAACTTGGTGGCCGAGGGTTCATTCTGACACGGGTGAATTTGAAAGACTGCACGCAGGGAAGAAACGGAAACCGAGACAGATCGGACATTTTTGGCCGAGCACGACGGCCTAATTAAAATGTACTGCCTGTGTCGTTTGGTTGTAGTTTATTTGACGGTGGAACTGTTAGCAGAATACCATGTGAGTTCGTCGTTGAATAAACTATCCACTCTACGATACAAATTTGGTCAAAGTTTGCATTTGACGTTCGAATAGTTCAGTTGATGTGAAATCTTCTTTTGTAACTGACACAGCAATGTCTCTGCACCATAGCAACTTCAAGAAGACATTTGACTGACCAAACTCAATGTGCACACCCATTTCCAGTTCAGTTCAGGATGGTATCTATGCTCTCGGAAAAGCCCATATGCGCTCCACCCCGTCTCTCAGAGGTTTCACCAGAGTTGCCTATGAAATTGTTTCCACTGGTTCCATGCCAGGTAGCAGGCATGTATAAAAAATAAAAATAAAAAAAACTATAAAAAAGAAAGAAAAAAAGGCAGTTTTTGTTGTTGTTGGTTTTTTTTTTTTTTTTTTTTTGGGGTGGGGGGGGGGGGGAGGCGCTGAATGTATTGTTTCCCCTCTCTTTGTCTGTTTGCATGGCCCCAAGGTACCCCCCCCCCCCCACCCTCCTATATAATCCCACCACTTCGAAACAGGACGATGCGAAATCAAAGACCCACATAAACAAGAACCGCGCAGTGTGGCCAAAACGCTCCTTTTTTTTTTTCCAACAGGAGAAATATCTGGGTACCCATCGATCGTCTCCATGGCGTCACGATCACGGCGGTAATGCAATGCAATAAGATAACGTAATGTACACCCGTAAGGCGCTCGTAAATAACGACGTGAACTATCACTGTGCACAGCATTCCTAACCACAGTCCCTTCGGCCATCGATCTCGTGTGACGTCACTTATCCCCCCCCCCTCCCCGCCCCCTCCCCCCCCCTCCCCAACCTCTCTCTTTCCCAGTAGTTTATCAAGGACTAGTTGTTAGACAGGTGTTTGACTAAACCTAAAATCCTTGTGAAATAAAGTTTTCGAGTTCGTGTTTGAGTTCGAGTCCCTATGTGGCTGACTGGGCTCAAAGCACCAATTAACCCTCTCTCTCTCTCTCTCCCCCCACCCCTCTATCTCCGCCCCTCTCCACCGTCAGATATATATATATACACACAGTGCATGCACGCACACAAACACGTACATACACACTCGCCAACACACACACACCCTCGCCGCGGCGTTTCGCGCTCGTGATACACACTGCCGCAATCTGGGACATGGCGGAGGTCCAAGTCAAGCGCTATCAAACTGCCAATCTCTCCACAAGGACAAGGTCCGGTGCAAGTCCCAAGCGATCGCTCAGCATGCCATAACACACGGTGCACCACACTGGGGGCGTCGCCAACTGCCACACTGGCCATCGTCACATATTGTTCCCAGTGACAAAGATCAAAGGCAACGCCGCTAAGGTTCCGAGGGTTTTCCTCCTGCGAGTTTGGCACACCGCGCCTGTTCTTACGGCCTACACTGGTGTCATCGTCGTCGTAATCATTATCCAATATCGTCGTCATCACGAGCATCATCGTCAGTTAGCTGGTTGAGTGTTGCTTTACGTCCACCGAAACCGTAGGATTATTCATTAGGGACAGGAGCCGAGGACGGCCACCTCGACTTTCACACAGCTCCTGAGCTCTGGTAGTCTGACTGATGGTGGTGAAGTAGAGCTTCATGTCCTCGGATGTCGGCTGACATATTAGGGACAAATTGTGACCAATGCCGAAACACGGTTCAATGTTGCTTTACGTCCACAGAAACCGTAAGGCTCATTAGGACGGAAAGTCCAGGACGGCCACCTCGACTTTTACACAGCTCCTGAGCTCTGCGTCAGTTAGTAGGTAGGTAGTGTTGCTTAATGTCCTCAGATGTCAGTTGACATATTAGGGACAAGCTGAGACCAATGCCGAAGCATGGTTCAATATAGCTTTACGTCCACGGAAACCAGAAGGCTCGTTAGGACGGACAGCCCAGGACGGCCACCTCGACTCTCACACAGCTCCTGAACTATGATGAGTCAGTTAGTAGAAGTAATAACACTTATATAGCAGCAGTAGTTTCATTAGTAGCCGATAGCGGTAGTAATGGTAGCGTTTTACCTTCAAGCTTCCTATCGCCATTACCATCACCACTACATCATCTTATTACTGGGGATCAGTCCTAATCGCCATATGATGCAGTCACTGCAACGTTAACCACCTCATGCTGCACGCAAGTCGGATTCAACGACTAAAGACAACTTCTGCGGACAGGCAAAAAACAAAGCACTGACAAAAAAAAAACACATGACGGAGATGTTAGGGTTGCATATTGTTAGTTATTCTATATATACACATATTACTCTCTTCTTTTTTTTCTTTTCTTTTTTAATTTTTTTACATTTGATGCCTTTCTCACATAAAGTTGAAAATGTCGGAGAATGTTGTAAAGTGGGTGTATATATCAGAGAATAGCGCTATTTAAACTGTATCCATCGTTATTATTACAATCTGATTCTAAAATTAGCACAGTCGTCAAGACAAACTCAAACTCCAAGCAGAGAGCCGGACCTAACGCACAGCCAAAGCAGATAAAAGGCGGATCGAAGAAAGACACTTACGACGTACCGGAGACAATGTTTCACGCCAAAGTCAGTGTAGTGTTGCACCCAGAAGCAACTCTATGTGTCCGCCGCACGCACGCACGAACGTACGTTTAGTCAGCAAGCTGGTCCGGCACACCGCAGGACGGCAAGTCCAGTATGTCGATAATGGTTTTTCCCCCAGTGTTTGGGTTTAAAAAAGGAAAGGGATGGGTAAAACTTTTGGTTGGAGTTTTTGGGAAAACATATATTTTTATATATATAAAATAAAATTATATATATATATATAAAATAAAATATATATATTTTTTTGGTTCAACTTTGGTTTCCCGGAATCACGCCGGTCAGGGGGTTCACCACGGCCTTGCGGCCCGGTGTTCGGAGAAGGGTTGAGGGGGGACGGGGGGGGGGGGGGGGGCGGGGGGGGGGGGGGTTAGAAAAGGGGGGAGGGGGGGGGGGGGAAAGGGGGGGGGGGGGGGGGGGGCACTTTCACATTGTCACTCTCCGCCATAAACAATTTAAACACGGCCGTCTCAGTGTCAGAGCGCCGCCCGCCGCCGCTGGCAGTGGGACGGTTGGAAGATGGAGCAGAGAGGCAGAGAGTGCGTGTCAACAAGACAAACACAAACCGGCCCCCCCCCCCCCCCCTCTCTCCCCTCCTCTCTACCTGCCTCCGCTGGCTTGCCCCCTCAGTGTGGCCTTGCTGGGCCGGGTCTGCACTGTGACCAGCTGGCGCTGCTCGCGCCCCGCCACCTGGCGGCTGCAGCAAACAGTCTCAACAACTGACCGCCCACCCCCAGCGCCCCCCGTGGCACAAAATGGACTAAAATTTCGGGGGGGGGGGGGGGTGTCCCGAATATGAGGGCGGGGGGGGGGGGTGTGAGTAATTTTGAGACGGGGGGGGGGGGGGTACTATAAGGACGGGGGGGGGGGGGGGGGGGAATTCAGTCTTGAGACCGGGGGGGGGGGGGGGAAAAATACAATTTTTGTGAGACGGGGGGTTTGGGGGGGGGGGGGGGGGAAATGTACAGTACTGTGAGACTGGGGACGAAATGTACTCAAACCGACCAAGAGCCCCATACAGTTTCATATAATAACAACAACAATAATAAAACAGCATAGCAGCGGGATGAAAGGCGGAAACAAAAACGGCCCGCGGTCCACAGATATATCGAACAACTGCGTCATCACCAGACCAGCCTGTCTAGTCGGCGTTAGATCATTTATCACACCTCAATGTTGTACATGATCCGCGACTCGTTTGATTGGATCTCGAAGGTCATCCTGACCCGACAACACGCCACAGGGAGGAAGTCACGATTCAATGCATGCGATCATGAAACAGAAAAAGGGGAAAGGGGGGTGGGGAAAATTTGAAGGATGGGCGAAGTAAGGGCCCACACCCACGCGATCAGGGTTTAGGGGGGGGGGTGGGGGGGGGAGGGGGAAAAATCGCGAGAAGTCACATTGTTTCACAGCACGCGATCACGGTATGGGGGGGTTAGCGGGGGAAAAGGGACAGACTTGATTTGAGACTACCCCCACCTTTCACAGGAAGATGGCTATGGTTGAGACCTCGGACACTACTACACCTTGTACAAGGCCTGAGCTCCACCATAATTAATGACCGAGATATCCTAATCAGTAGTCTGTACGGTCTTTGTGGAGGTAAAAGCAAAGCTGAAGAAGAAGTTCCACCATAATTAACCACTGATATTCCCCGACGAGCGCCGGGAAAACACAGCACAGAGTAACGCCAGTGACGAACGTGAGCCGGTGTGGCCTAGCGGTAAGGCGTTAGGCTGCTAAGCGGAGGGACCTCGGTTTGAATCCGCTTCGGCTCTCCTCTCTCTTCAAAAGTTGTGGTCTGTGGACACTGTCTTGTGACTTTATCCCTCACGATTATGGAACATTATAATGGCTCTCATCGCTGGCCACCATAACGCAGAAGTCATTCTGGTGGTGACAGTGTAGCGATGCGGGGTGTATATAATCTCCCTCTTTTGCCACCTCCATAAATCCCGTCCCTAATAAGCCTTATGGTTTCTGTGGACGTTAAGCACCATGTTTACTTACTTACCTCCATAAACCACCTTCCCTAATAAGTCTGATGGTTTCTGTGGACGTTAAGCACCGTGTTTACTTACCTACAGTGACGAACACGGAGGAGTCACTGAGTCCTTGTCCTCGCACGACAGCAGGTGCGGTTGGTAAGACGATCGCGACTTTTCCACAACAAGAAACTTCTCAAACAAAACAATTAAATTGAGAGTTTTTTGGTTTTTGCGGCTGGTATTGTCAGTCGGTTCACGAGTCTAGTCGGGATCAGTGAACAGGACCGGTGTACGTGTATCCTGTTTTATCGCCAGACACAGCTGCGTCACGGCATCGGTGTATTGTCAGCCATCACGCCTCTCTCTCTCTCTCTCTCTCTCTCTCTCTCTCTCTCTCTCTCTCTCTCTCTCTCTCTCTCTCACACACACACACACACACACACACACACACACACACACACACACACACACACACACACTCACACACATACAATCTCTCTCACCCCCACCTCCCCAACACACACACACAGTTTGACCTTAGAAGACCCCCCACCCCACCCCCCAACAACAACAACAACAACAAAAGAAGAAGAAAAAAACATGTTTTCTCCAACAGGTAAAACGGAAGGTAAAATCATTTGAACACGCCCCGCTGTTGTTTTACTAAATTTACTCAGGCCTAGGCTCTTTTTTGTGTCTTTCGACTTGAGATGATCCTGTCAGTGTGGTTGATTGGACGTTCAAATCCAAGCACTAACCAATTCCTCAGACAACGTGAGCACACCCCAATCATCACATCTTTTCGTATGCGTATACACACAGGGGGACATCGGTTTATAGTCTCATCCGAATTGTTTTGGTTGTTTTTATAACAATACCAACAAAGCAATATATCGGCGGTTAGACCTAAGCGTACACTCAAAAGGCAATATATTTCGTGCCACCCCACCCCGCCCCCCAGTCATCTGATCTAGATCTGATGTATTTTCTCTCTCTCTCTCTCTCTCTCTCTCTCTCCTCTCTCTCACCCCCCCCCCTCCTCTCTCTCTCTCCCCCCACCCCCCCTCTCACAACACACACACACACATTTTCTCTCTCCATACACTAGCTTTGCTCACAATAGTCGGAGTTAGCGAAAGCGAATTCCAACTCGAAGCCAAAATCTGGGACTAACTGAAATCGGACCCTCAAACGACACCATGTGCAAACATCAAAATACCCTGATTGTGTTCATGAATCAAACACTGGTGATTTTAAACAAAGTCGAACTTCAAAGCCACGGCAGCAGCCAGGTCCAGACTTTCCCCATGCCGCCGTGATACGATCCCAGGCAAATAGGCCCTACCGCCACGTTTCCTTCAGCAACGCGGCCGTTTGTGACAGAGGTGCAGGGGGGTAACAGTCACTGCACACCGTCGTGTGTGCTCTATCAGCATGCGGTCGTGAGCTGCGCTCAACAGAGGCCCGGTCCGGTGGGTAAATTGACAAACACTGACGCGTACACTTATTTGTCCCTAGCCCGGCATTTGAGGACATTAAGCCACGCATCATTATCAACGTACACTCACTATTTCACTCACATTCCAAGCCTCGCTTCAGTTCCGGCACCCTTCCTTTAAAAAACGAACATTGGAACCGTTTCAAAGGCAATGTTGGGGAAACTTCTGAGATACAAGATGAAGCGCGTATGGGCTTTTCCAAGCGCATAGATACCACCTTTAACTGAATTGAACTGAACTGAAGGACGTAGAAAAGAAAAGTGGAGTTTGGGCACCACCGTTTTCAGCTGAGGCCGACCCGAAACCGCAAATTCCCAACAGGTTTGCTGCGTCTAGTAATTCCTCATAATTATATATATGATACCCGTAAACACACGATTTATGCCAGCCCAGGTCAGTTAACTTTCAATAAGAAGTAAAGCATACATATTTATCAAGCAGTCTGAGAACCGGCTCATCGCGTCGACGTTTACTCAGTGAAAGTATACTGTGCCGCCATCATATGCAGATCCCTTTCATTGACGTATCTCCCACCCACTTCCAGGCTTGTTCATACACCCTCCCCCCCCCCCCCCACCACCACCCACGGCGTGCACTCTCTCTCTCTCCACCAGAAGTACTAAATACGGCCCAAAGAAGGAGGATAGTTCATCAAAAAGAGTGCGCGAGTCTCTGGTGCAGCTAGATCTAGTTCTTTCCTTTTGTAGGCGCCCTTTTACTATCTCTCTTTATAAAGAATTTCAAAATTCCGCTTAAGAACTTTCCTAGCAAGTCTCTATTTTTACACATACACACACATATATCCTATTGACTATGCGTGTGTGTGTGTGTGTGTGTGTGTGTGTGTGTGTGTGTGTGTGTGTGTGTGTGTGTGTGTGTGTGTGTGGTGTGTGTGCATGCGTGAGTGCGTGCGTGCGCACACACACACACATAAACAAAGTACATTGTTATTATATATGTAGAGGGACACACACACACACACACACACACACACACACACACACACACACACACACACCACACACACACGGCAAGCAACCAGGTCTGCAGGACATCTAACTCAGCGTGACCGGATGAAGCGGTGGGGAACAGGTCAAAAGAACGGTGAGCCACACTGACAGTGTCCTGACTGACGCATGGCAAATCGCATCCCCACAATCTTAAGCACATCCCGTTTATGACAACAACAAAAACCTCAAACAAACTAACAACGGAACAGACAAACAACGGGAGTTAATTAGCGCTCGAGAGACGTCACATGAACTCGAGCAACAAAGACCCGAGTCGCCTGCGCTGACTCACCTGGCATGCGAGTAAATACAAGGTAAGCTTACACAAACACCACCAAAGCTACATCCTCAAGCGACATCGTAAGGATGTACCTTCGCTGGAGTTTATGTAGGCCTGTCTTGTATAAATTTACTCGCATGCCCAGTCAGAGTTACGACAGGTGAGTCAGGTCTTTGTTGTTTTGTTCGTGTGACGTCTTTTCCAGTTCTAATTACCTCCCTTTGTTTGTTGACTGGGCGTTAAGAATCAATTATCTGTCTATCTACACAGACGATCTTCGCCTGATTTTGTTGCAGATTATTCAAAGTAACGACAGTTTCAGTGTGAACTTAATAAACGCACTACGTAATTTTCGGCATTCATGACAACAAATGCATGCATCGACACAGTCTGCCGAAGAACCTGTTTACACAAATAATGAAATGAAAATCGGACCAAGGTGGTTAAACAAACGCAGCAACAAACAAACAAAAAAGTGTTCCTGGGTCACGGGCAAACTCCTAGCACTGGTTTACGACATTTCCGGAAAGCGATGCTCGGGGTGTAAGATCAGGGATTAATTACCTCCATGAATACAAAGCGAAATCGGTGTTTCAAGAGAAGATTTTTTAAAAAGCGGTCTTAAAAGGTCACTTTTGGTTTAAACAATTTTTTTATTCATTCATCGTAATCATAAGCTCAACAAATAAGTACAGGAAACACAAAAGCAATATGCTTATTTGAGTGTTACCTATAGATAAAATGATAATCACACAGACATTTACGATGGCAAGGATTGTTATCAAAACGTCAGAGGCAACAAAACCAACAAAGACCAAAATGACAACAAAAAACAAACAAACAAAAAGCAAACAACAACAACAAACGGGAGGAGGGGGTGGGGGTTAAAAAAGCAAATAACGAACCGAATGATCTAGTGATGTTGTCATAATTATTGATCTGAGAGAGACAGAGAGAGGGAGAGGATTAAAACGTGTACTTCTTCGCTTGTATCATAAACACATTTTGGCAGACTTTTACAGATTTACAAGCGGTGGGTTTGGCGCAAAAAGTCGTGGACTATAGCAAATATTTTCTTATTAGTTTCTAAATGTAGCTGGTCGTTTCCAAACAGAAGTGTATTGATATTTCTTCCGTTCTCATCTAGTTTATTAATGGTTTTATTTCTAATACTATTATAAAGGTGGTCTCTTTTCAGGGTGGTCTTTCATCAGGAGATTCAATGTCTTTTACATGTCCAGAGTTAGTCAACGCCTTGTACAGACAGGTCAATCGATCGGCTGTTGTCTCACCTTCGTGCGCACGGCACGCAGTGGGTTTTTTGTTTTGTTTTCTGTCAGTGTTTCTGAGCAACGTCAGTTGCGCATTGCGACAATTGAAGATCCCTCCGTTCTGAACAAGTATGTTCTTTTGTGCGTTTTTAAATTTTTGATAATGAACATTTGCCGAGAGCCTCAACTCGAGACGAGCCCGAAGTGCTTCACAAAGCAACACTGGACCAGAAGAGACAGCCTAGCAACCACACACAGATTCTTCATCAAAGCATTATTATGATCATAAAGATAAATTGTGCCAGTTTCTTCAGAAAAACAACAACAACAAAACAGCTCAACCATTTCTTCAAAAAGAACAACTGATCAAGCAGAGACAGACTTACTTCTTCTTCTTTTCGGAAGCGCAAAAAAAAGGCCAGGCCAGACAGACAAGCACGCTGCAAATGTGTCTCCTTCTTTGACGGAAAGGGGTGGGGTGGGGCGGTGGGGGGGGGGGGGGGGGGGGGGGGGGCGGGGGGCAGTTTTCTGTCACACGAAAGTAAAAAGCTTCCTCTTCGTAAGGTAGAATCAGGTAAGACCGATTCTTACGCCCAAACCTTTACAAAAAGCGTGCACGCCGACAAAAGGGACACTGCGTGACAGGCGAAAGGAGTCGGCACACAAACAGCTCTTGGCCCCTATCCAGTGGAAATCGGCTTGCCGCTTGCACACACAACAAATCAATAAGGAAAAGTAACTGCCGCCTCCCCTCCCTCTCACCCTCCCTTTTTCTCGCCGGTCAATGCGAGCGACACCACCCTACGTCACACCGTAACTGATGCGACAGGCCAACAGCTTTGTGTCGTGATGCAGCAACACACACACACACACACACACACGGCCGTGGTGTAAACATTAAAGGGGACAAAGGCTGTGCCATGCAGGTGAAAAACTTAAGACAGCAAAGAAAATGCGAAGTAAAAAATATAAAAAAAGCCCAAATCACAGTCGAACATAAACATTTTCAGACAAAATTCTGACAATATACACAACAGTCGAACACAGACGTGTACGATGTGCTTCGCTGATGATCAGACAACCTTTCGGTTCCCACCAGTAAGGCTTGGGCTGATCGAAAATCAATTAGACCCGGCCATTACACACGCGCGCGCTCGCACACACAAACACACACACACACACACACAGGACACGGAACAACATCCCGAGTTTTCTTTCACACGCAGCCTGGTCGTCCTTTGAAACGACGGTCCGTCAACGAATCCCAGCGTGGCTCAACGTACGTGTAGCCGCCTTCCTCGGAGGAATGCAAAGGTAAACATCAACAACTCACTGCGAGCAGCCGCTCCAACCCGACATGCGACGATCCATGATGACACACACATCCGTTCAGTCTGCGACTGTGCCCGTTATCGTTTGTAAACCCGGCAGTAAATAATCGAAGCCACAGGTATCATCTCTCCACAGCTCACAAAGAGCGGCAAGCACCTTAAGCTGGCCGTCTGAGACCCACTCGTCCGGCCGACTGGACACAAGAAGCCAGCGGAGAGAAGGAAAAGCTAACAAGACACTTTTGACACGGTCTCTCTCACACACACAGACACACACACACACTGTCCGCCGATATGGAGGCTACGCTCGACTGCCGAGCGTGTAAGCTCCCAGCGCCTGTGTAAAGGCAGGCTTCCTTCGCCTCAGCACGCCCGACCTGTCTCGTATTTACCCCCTCCCTACCCTGGCCAGAGAGCCACGGCATTGAGCGGTTGGTCACAGGTACCGGGGGATGTCCCCTCTACCTTTTGTCAGACTCACCTGAGCTCCGCGTCGTCCCGCCGCCATCTTGGCCAAGCTAATTAAAAAGCAGGAGCGTATTCGTCGCGAGGCAGGAAGGACTGGGTGGTAGACAGGTAAGACACCCACACAGGTAGTGATTTAAAAAAAGATCCGACATGACAGTCTTATGGCAGATATCTGACACCCGATTATTTTTGTCTGGTTCCCGCCAGTTTTGTCCTGTCAGTCTATATTACCGTTCCCACTTAGACTGATTTCACCTTCATGTATCACGCGTATGCCTTTTTAGCTCCCGTTAATAAAACCGTACCTAAATAATAAGACTGCTGTTATAGAGCGCAAATCTTCTTGCAAAGCAAAAACTCAACGTGCTATCACACATGATTCACCCACCTTTATACACGTAGACATACACATAATATATTGTCACAGAATGCTCTACCTAGGTTTGTGAAAAGGCCTATCTAAGCAGGAAAGTCTTGGGCTGGGTTTTGAACTCAGACAGTGTGGGGAGATTTCGCAGACCGGCAGGCAGAGAACGCCAGACAGATGGAGCGACGACAGTGAACAAGCCCCACAACCCAGCCATTGAGATACACCAAGTCTGTAGACATCTAAGTGTCGCACGTTAAGTTGAATTTCTCTCTCTGCAACATCCTAAGGATGGAATCTGCGATGGAGTTTATGTGAGAGTGCGCATCGTGTGTGTGCATGTGAATAATAATAATAATAACAGCAGGTTGTATGCTAACATTAATAGTAATCAGTGATTTTTCACCAGTATGATATGTCACGGTTTGTATTGTTGCTGCTGTTCATATATTTATTTATTTTTGTTATGATTTCGTTTATTTATCTTTATATTTATAACATTTTACGATGTGAATATGTTTGACTTTAAGTGTCACGTCACATTACGTCACCTAAACCGACCCGCAACGCAGACGGCGGAGGACGAAAAAACAAAACTTTGTCATCCCCCTGCACACCGAATGTGACACACTAGGAAATCGCGCCGTGTCCTACACACTTGAGCCAAGTGATCGCGACGCACGCCTCGCCTCGCCCCTTCTCTGTGTGTTGACACTCCAGTGATTGACCCCGTAGACAATTCTTCCTCCCACCCCTCCTCCTCCTCACCTCACAATACCCCCGCTCCTGGAGTTCTCAGGGAGAAAAGGAGTGAGGGGTGTTTACCTGGTCAAAAAGCGAACTCGTCACAAAAGACTTCAGGCGAACCTTAGAGACGCGGCAGAGGCGGTACACGCACAGGGTGGGATATGGTATTGTCATTCACTATGGGCTGTGGCTTCAGCGATTCACGGACTACAAAGGTTCCCGATGAGGGGAACGGAGCATGCCAGAGTCAGCGAACAGGCACATCCAGACAAGACTGAAGGGGCTCTGAAGATCGCAAGCACTGATTGCTGTGTATTGTGTTCGAAGTCTGCTCCATGTATCGGTGATCTGGTTTTAATAATAATAATAATAATAATAATAATAATAATAATAATAATGTACGTTTATCATGCGCTCATCAACGCCATGAGCGCCCACATGATACATATTAACCTAAAATTAATATCATATTCTGTACACATGTAGAGCATAGTCCTACCAAAACAATTTACATAAAGTATTACACACACACACACACACACACACACACACACACACACACACACACACACAAAGAGGGAAAAAACCCACCACACACACACACACACACAATGACTGTAGCAGAACTGGGTACTGATATTAGATAGGATGGAAACACTGAGAACAGGAAGGTTTTGTGAGAATAGGAAGGTTTTAGGGTCTGACATGAGAACAATGGAGAAGAAAAGATGTGTATCCCCCAGTGCACACACGCGCACACATGAATCTATTTAATGATTAATTAATTAATAATTATTTAGAGCACAACTGTTCAGTTTAAAAAACATTTTTTATTTGTTGTTGTTGTTGTCTGTGACTGCAAGGAAATCACACATGCACTGGTTTAGTTAAAATGTTGACAAACTGTGAAGTTTTGAAATGATAAACTAATTAAATAACCGACCACTCAGCAGACTTGATATACACAACACACGCGCGCACGCACACACACACCAAAACCACACACACACACACACACACACACACACACACACACACACGAAGCAGGCACACACATGTA
Organism: Alviniconcha marisindica; assembly: GCA_018857735.1. Classification (NCBI taxonomy): domain Eukaryota; kingdom Metazoa; phylum Mollusca; class Gastropoda; family Provannidae; genus Alviniconcha; species Alviniconcha marisindica. The sequence continues at coordinate 402,933 of JABMCL010003607.1, read as the reverse complement.
CACACACACATATGAAGCAGGCACACACGTGCATACACATGCATACACACATGTACGCACACGCACGCACGCACGCATAGACAGAGAGACAGACACACACAGAGTGTAGGACCGTATAAATAATCCTCAAACAGACACACGTCAAAGCTTACACGGTGTGTGCCAGTATACTACAAATTTATTAAGACGCCTCACATCCCTCAATGCTACATGCTTAGTTCATCAATTATTCAGCTTCCCTGCGATTCACACGGCCTGGGAAACTGCCTCAGTCAGCAGCCGTGTCGACTCCGCTTCACTGAACACGAATCCACTGGCAGACGCAACATAAGGATGCGCTGTGCTTTGCTTCGTTGCACACCACTCCAGTCACGGAATAATGCAGGACACAGGCAGCAGGCAGGCTGTCCCATGCAATCAAGACATCATGGCAACGCTAGACAAAGCCGATACGAACAACTGTCGCCATTGTCCACAAAGCACGTACTTTGAGCTGACGTAGGCGAGGGGGAAGGGAGGGGGCTTGACCAAATCGTTGTAGAAGAACCGCTAATGTCATCCATTAATTAATACAGAACTATAAAGTGTGTGTGTGTGTGGGGGGGGGGGGGGGGGAGCGGAGCTTGGCCAAACCGTGTAGAAGAACCGCTAATGTCATCCATTAATTAATATAGAACCATAAAGTGTGTGTGTGTGTGTGTGTGTGTGGTGGGGGGGGGGGGGGGGATGCGGAGTTGGCCAAACTGAGAGAACCCAGCCAAAAAATATAGAACATAAAGGGGGGGGGGGGGAGGCTTGGCAAAGCCGTGTAGAAGAACTGGTAATGTCATCCATTAATTAATACAGAACTATAAAATGGTGAGGGGGTGGGGGGCTTGGAAAACCGTGTAGAAGAATTGGTAATGTCATCCATTAATTAAAATAGAACTTTAAAAGGAGTGGGAGGGGTGGGGGTGGGCAAACCGTGTAGAAGAACCTCCTATCAATGTCAGCCATGAATACAGAACTATAATCAGAACAATAGCCGTTTCCCCCTCAGTTCCTCTTCTTCCCTCATATAACCGTCATGGTTCACTGGGCGTAAAACGAGGCAAAAACTATTTTCCAATGCAATCATCTCTGCGTGGAACAGTAACGCACGGATAGATTCGTTATCACGTAATCTCTGCACGTTCATTGTTCCCTTCTCAGGTAAACACTTTGCTTAGGGCCTGAGAAAGGCACTGTGCCCGAAATGTGCTACTCGCTATGCTGAGGTTTAAAAAAAAAAAAAAAAACTGTCTGTATTATTGCTTTATTTGCGTATTTATTCATTTTGGTCTTCCTCTTACTACTGCTTTTTTTCTTTCTTTCTTTTTTTTCCCCTTTCTTTTCAGACATGAGTAGCAGCAACATCAGAACTGATGTCAATATCTAGGCACTGACATATTGGCCAGTGTCAATGCCCAAACATCGACCAATATCGTGACCAGTGTCAATATCAAAGAAACGACAGTTAAGTTGACCAATGTCGGCATTTACGCAGCGACATCTTGACCACTGTTCATGTCTAAGTAGCGACAGGTGAGTGCCAATACCAGCGACACCTTAACTTGTGCCAATGTTTAAGCGGCGACATCTTGACCAGTGGTAATGTTTAAGCAGCGACATCTTGACCACTGACAATATCAGTGACATCTTGACCAGCGGCAGTGTTTAAGCAGCGACATGTTGGCCAATGCCAATGTGTCACTGTCTAAGCAGCGGCATCTTGACCAGTGCCATTATCTAAACAGCAGCATCTTGACCAGTGACAATGTCTGAACACTAACATCTTAACCTGCGCCAATGTCTAAGCAGCGACGTCTTGACCAGTGTCAATGCCTAAGCAGCAACGTCTTGACGAGTGTCAATGTCTAAGCCCCCAACAACGTCTTGATGAGTGTCAATGTCTAAGCCCCCAGCAACGTCTTGACGAGTGTCAATGTTTAAGCCCCCAGCAACGTCTTGACGAGTGTCAATGTCTACACACTGGCACCTTGACCAGTACCAATGTCCAAGGACCAGATACACTGAATGTCTGAATGTAAGACAGAGAGCAGTGAATGATGGACACGGGTCACGAACACACCTGCCGCTGCACACTACACTGATCCAGGTGAGCGAGAAAACCGGAAGGAAGGGGAGGTGGGGGGGGGGGGGGGGGGGGGGGGGGGGGGGGCATGGGGATCAGCGTTGGGGCTCGCTGGCAGGTGAAACGCTTTTGGATTGTTTGCAGGAAAAAGTTACAAGCCAAGAGATCTCGTGGCCTGGGGAGTTTGACCTGGTTTACCTGCTGAAACACTTCCCTGCAGTTCAGTGCCCGGAGTTTAGTCTGCCTGCCGAAAAGGTTACTATTACTAAAGAAGAAAAATTAAACAAAAACTGCAAAACGTCTGTTTATTGCGCGCGTCTGTTGGTTTGTGTACCTGTGGACGTGTACCTGACTGGTTGATTAATTGATGGGAATTTAACGCCGAGTCAAAAGCGAAGGTCCTGTCCGCGAGAAACAGTTAAGTCAGCAAGTCACGAGAATACCTTTAACCTCATCTCATCTCACCGACTTTCACCCCCACCCTCCCCACCCCCCTCTTTCCCTCACACACACACACGCACATACACATGCAACATACTCTCTCTCTCTCTCTCTATCTCTCTCTCTCTCTCTCTCTCTCTCTCTCTCTCTCTCTCGTGTTTCAAAATCAAGTGTTAGCCTTCCCACCACATTATATATATATTGTCATTTTGAGCGTCTTAATAATTATGTCCATTTGTTTGACGCTCCCAAAACTGTTTTGTTATTGTCTGTCGGCATGCTTTCATTAATAGGGGGGCAAAAAAGGTTTAAACCAAACAATGAAAACAAACTCACAGAACGTCCGCAAGCCACAAAGACCTTCCGAAGTAGGCCATGA